>CM062805.1:960788969-961263969 GCA_031772625.1 Pinus tabuliformis
TTAGGTTATACAGCTTTTTCCATAGGAATAGTTTATTCACCAGAGATTTAGATTGGTACAAAGTCCCTAACTTGTCCCACAAAGCCTTCGTCGTAGCTTCCCTTGATAGATTCAACAATACTGAATCTGAGACACACAATCGTATTATACTCTTTGCCTTCCGATCCAACTTCTTCCATTCTTCATAGGACACTCCCATTGGTTTAGTACCCGGATCTACCGTGATCCACTGATCTTTATCCACCAGCAGATCCTCCATCTTGAGTTTCCACAACTCAAAACTCTGACCATTAAATTTCTTGATCTCTGTCTTTACACTGCTCGCCATCTTCTTTCACCACCAGAATCGATCTCGCAGATCTCCCACTGAACAAGTTCTACCACAGACTCGAGTGAAACCCCTCAGCAACAAAGACGTCCCCTTGAAGCCAAAATAGCTATGATACCAAATGTAGGTTTTAACCCCATAAAAAAATTACCTGCATATGAATTTTAAAACATATAAAATAAACAATGCGAGATCATAACACATAAAACACATATACACAGAGATTTTCCCCTGGATCCCAAAATCGGGACTACCAGCTTGATTTTTCATTATGTTCCTTTCAATGTTACAATACATATTTATACATGCCGAAGCATCCAATACCATGGACCGAAAACCGTCGCGTCTAAAACCATGGACCGAAAACCATCACGTCCAAAACCATGTGCGAAAAATCATGCACAAAACCATAGGTAGGTCTGCCCAACCTAATATAGGGTCCAACCCCTCAAACTCCCTATGCCCCCGCTACTCAATCGGCACAACGAAGGGGGGGTTCTGCCCCCCTTCTAACCCCCCCGTTAACTACGTGGGCTAGTCGTGGAAAGAATATAACACAACCCAACAACCAAAACATATACCAAAAACATTCACTCAACCAACGAATAGAGAAGGATATATAGCCTGCATATGATCCACCATCTCCCATGTAGCTTCATTGGGTCGAAAGTTCTTCAATTGCACTTTAACCTTCTCGATTGCTTGGTTCTAGAGCATGAGCATCTTTCTCTACAATATACATTGAGGTTCTAGCTGGAATTCTCCATCTGGCTCCACCTACAATACAGACCAGTCAATCACATGATCAACATCTTTAACATACTTCTTAAGCAATGACACATGGAAAGCATCATGGACTTTCACTGTCAAAGCCAGTGAAATTCGATAGGCCATTGGTCCAATCCATTCAAGAATATTGAAAGGTCCAAAAAACCAAGATGTCAGCTTGGCACATGATCCAATCCTCAAGGATCTCTTCTTGGGATTGATGTGCAAATACACCTATTCCCCAACTTGAAACTCCTTAAACAACTTGTTCCGATTTGCATAACTTTTTATGTTTGTCTTATGCTGCCTTTAGATTCTTCTTGATTACCTGCATTTCCTATTCCATCTCTGCCAACATATATGGTCCAATCAACACCTTGTTCACTAGATCACTCCAAATGATGGGAGTATTACAACTTCACCCATATAGTGCCTCAAACAGACTCATCCTCAATGACTCGTGATACCCATTATTATAATAAAACTCAACCAATTGAAGGTACTCCTCCCATCTCCTCTGTTGATGCATCACATACATCTTCAACATGTCCTCCAATATCCTGTTCACCCTCTCTTTCGGTACATTTGTCTGCAGATAATAAGTTGTGTTAAAGGCCAATTTTGTCCCCAAACCTCCAAACAACTCCTTCCAAAATGTGGAAGTGAACTTAGCATCCCTGACTACTTCCACAGAACACCATGTAACCTCACCACATCTCTGATGAAGACCTATGCTACATCATTAGCTAAATAAGTAGAGTTCATTGGAATGAAGTGCGCTACCTTCGCCAACCCATCAACCACAACCATGATGGAATCATTTTGTCTAGATGTCCTCAGAAAACTTGTGATGTAATCCATGGAAATGGCCTCCCACTTCCACTCTGGAATCAGAATCGTCCGTAGTAGTCCACCTGGATGCTTACATTCTGCTTTCACCTACTGAAAGTCCAAACATCTTGCCACAAACTCTTCCACTTCTTCAGATTCATCCAATGATAAAATTTCTTCACTGTTGTCAATCTCCTCTGATACCTTGGGTGACTTGAATACAGTTTTGCATGAAACTCTCACAAGATAGTCTTCTTAAGCTCATTTTTATTTGACACATATATCTTGCCCCTAAAATTGACCAAATCATCTATTGTTAGATGATAATCCACATTTTGACCACCTGTACCCTGTTGTAACCTGTGCATAAGCTTCATGTACCTGTCATCCTGTTGTCCTGCCTGTGAGATCCGATCATATAAATCTGTCCCATAGGAGCTCATAGTTGCTACATGATTCAAATGTATTCTCCTACTAAGATCATCTGCAACCCTGTTCTCTTTACCTTTAATGTACTTGATCTCAAATTCAAACTCACTAATTGTGGCCAACCGTCTAGCTTGCCTTGCATTCAGATTCAGTTGGTCAAACAAGTAACTCAATCCATTGTGGTTTCTCATCAATACAAAGCTCATTCCAACAAGATAGTGCCTCTACATCTTCAATGCATGGATGATCATTTCCAACTCAAGATCATGTTTCAGATAATTTTGTTCATTCTCATTCAGTTTCTATGACTCATAACACACTGCTTGTCCTTCCTGCATCAGGACCCCACCAAGTCCTCTCTTGCAAGAATTTGTATGCACCAAAAACTCTTTGTCCAGATCTACAATATTTAACACTAGAGCATTTGTCAATAACTACAACTTTTTAAAAATGGTTGCACATTCCTCTGTCCATTCAAATTTCTTACCTTTCCTCTCTAGTGATGTAATAGGATATGCAATGCGAGAGAAGTTCCTAATGAACCTCCTGTAATAACCTACTAGCCCCATAAGTGATCTTACCTCATCCACATTTCTAGGAGTTATCCACCCCATGATGGCTCTTATCTTCTCTGGACCCACTTCTATACCTTCCTTGGAAACAACATGTCCCAAGTAATGTACCTCTATCTTAAAGAAATTATATTTTCTAATCTTGGCATACAACTGATTCTCTCTCAGTAATCTCAACATTGTTGCTAAGTTTTCAACATGTTCTTCCTCATTTTTAAAATATATCAAGACGTCATCAATGAATACAATAACAAACTTATCCAAATAAGGATGCAACACACTATTCATCAAGCACATAAAAGTAGTTGTAGCATTAGTCAAACCAAATGGAACTACCACAAACTCATAATGCCCATAACTGGTCTAGAAATTTGTCTTGTAAATGTCCTCTTCCTTGATACGTACCTGATGATATCTGCATCTCATATCGATCTTTGAGAACATTACTTCTCCCTTCAACTGATCAAATAAGTCATCAATCCTCACCAACATATACTTTTTCTTGATGGTCACCTTGTTCAACTACCTATAATCAATACATAACCTAATAGTACCATCCTTCTTCTTCACAAGAAATACCACTGCACCCCAAGGTGATACACTTGGCCTAATGCATCCCTTGTCAAGCATTTCCTTCAATTGTAAGTTCACCTATACTAACTCTGGCGTTCTCATCCTCTATGGTGCCTTTGATGCTGGTGTTGCCCCTAGTACCAACTCAATGGAAAAGTCCACTTCTCTGTGAGGCGGCAAATATGAAAACTATGCTGGAAACACATCCTGAAACTATTGTAAGATTGGGTACCTTCTCAATACCTCTGCATCCTCAACATCCTTACCTTTATCACTAGAAATATGGACTGAAAATAACACACACCCTTTCCTGCGACTGCGCTTTTCCTACATAGTTATCACCATTCTAACTAATGTTTCCTTCTTCTTACCCTGCAATATTCTTTGTTCTCCATTTTCATCCAAACACTTAATGGCCCTATCATAACAATCCACTTTGGTCCAATGAAGATACAACTAGTCCATACCCAAAATCATATTGTATAATCCTAATAGAAATACATCCAAATGTGCTGAGGTTTGCATACCATTCAACTCGAATTCAAAATCTCTTACCCAATGATACACTCTATTCTTTTTACTTGTAGCCAACTACACTAATCAGGATTCTTCATGCACTTATTTATTCAAACCACACTTATACACTAGGTTAGGACTAACATAACTATAATTAGATCTAGGGTCAATCAAAATGGAAACAACTTGATCACAAAGCTTATCGTCCATCTTGATAACAGTTGCCTGGTGATCTGCATGCTTATTATCCCGTGCTACATAAATATGTGGAATTCTGTTCCCAGCATCCCCAATTGTTTGTTCTTCCTGTGCACTATAAATATGAGGCCTCACATCCTGATTCTGTAGACAATCCCTCTTAAGATGCTCCTTACCACATGTCCAACACTGCAATCGTCCTGTACCATCACCTTTATTTTTCTTCCCTCCATGTTGTGACCCATTAAACTTCTTATAAGGTGAAACATTTTCTTTCTCACCTGCATCCTAAGGCCTTGTTCTTTTTGGCTTCCATCAACCTTTAGCTTCGTCTTTCCATTTCCAACCTTGCTGATATATTGTCTTGCACTTTGAATACTCATAACAATGCTTCAATTTCCCAATAATTTCCTCAAGCAATCGAGGCTCATCATACTCAATTCGATCTCTAAATTTTAATGGCAATCCACTAAAAAATCTCTGAACTTTGGCCTTCTCATCCTTAAGATATGGTACATACCTCAATATGTAACACCCTCCTCCCACATCTACCCAAGTAACCAACCAACCGGGGTAAACATGCGATCATAATTTACTATGATATAATTTGACTCCCTATGTGTTAGTTAAGGAAGTGGAATCGACGAAAAACACACCATACAAACCTTCCACATCAGCAACAAAATTCCCAGGAGCCAACCCAACCACTCAGGTAACCAACCCCTAGGTACCACTGAGTTTTTAGGCCATTAAACCCACAGAATCTCCCTTGATATGGAAAAACATGCATTCAAGAGGCTCTAGATGCTCCAACTTCATGGGTATGCATGTGTCTAGGGACTCTTCTCCTCAGATATGTGCCTGTGACTCCAATATATATGTCACTTTTCAGGCCCGGAGCCCAGGTCACTGCCCAAAAATCGATGACAGGTTCAAAAAAGAATTATCACAATGGAACAATGATACATTTGCAAAACATTGAGAAGGTCTAGACTGGACCCCTACTAGCCATGAGAGACATTTCGTCAAACATATCAAAACCATGAAAGCTACAGGTTTGAACAACATAATTGAGCATAGGGGTCTCATAATTATATGAGATTCGCTATGAGGCATTGTTTCCTTATCACATTAGCTGCATTATCATTTATTAGGCCATATATACATTATTCATTCAATTACAAGTAAAAACATGATGTGAGTCATACATATCCACTGTCATAATACATGTTCATAACCAACATAATAACAACAAAAATACAAAGGAAACAACAACCATATCATCCACATATAAAATTGTATAATACTCATGAATTAACAACGAGAAGTAACCACATATTAATGATGCAAAGGCCAACTGGGCTCAGGGATTTTCACGAACCACCCGACCATAGACATGGTTGAGCCAAATCTCTCTTCAACCAGTCAACCCCATGCCATATTCCAAGCATGAATGTGGGATCTCATAAAACACATCAATCAAAACCATCCAGGGCTTCCAGAGGAAAAACCACCTCAACCCATCAAACAATGGTTCCACCTGACGGTAGGAAATCACAAACCATCACTAGATTGGTCTCTACCCAAGCCTTCTAGGGCTCCAAAGCATTTGTTCTAGCAAAGGCTCTTGGACTAGTAACTCAACCCAAAAATATCTCTGGGCTCTAGAGCGTTTGTCCAACCAAGGCTCGAGGACTAGTAACTCAACCCACCAAGGACTCCAAATAATTTGTACAACGAAGGCTCCAGGACTAGTAACTCAACCCCAACTATTATAGGGCTCCAGAGCATTTGTCCAACCAAGGCTCCAGAAACTAGTAACTCAACCTAAGCTAAAGGAAACATGAGAACCAACTAGAAAAACAAATAAATGAACCCACAACACCATGGATATCTAGGAAATGTCAAGGCTTGTTAAATCCACTATCAATTCAGGCAATCCTCCATGCCAATGACAGATCATGACCAATAAACCACATGCATATGCCATGCATGCCGAAACTAGTGAGGATAACATGCATGCAACTCAGTACCTACAAGTAAAACCTATTGTAGTTGTTGATCTTGATGTCCTCTTGCTCTTTCCTACTCTTCCTTTGCCTTCTTGCTCCAAAACTCCAAGTATGCCATACTCCTCCAAGAGTGCTCCAAGAAAACTCTAAGTTTCCAAGAGTATTAGAGAGAGAGCTCCAAATTGATTAGACAAAAGTCTATGAACTGATCCTTAGAAGCATTTTTATTAATGATGTCTCTATTTTCTTCATTTTGCATTATTTTCCTTCATTTTCCTCCTCACATGCAACCTGTGACCTTTCACCTCCCTTTTCTCCTAATTTCCATTATTTTCATAAAAAATGTGCCAAAATGCCATTTTGCCTTTGCAAAGATTTTGCCATTGCCTTTTTCAATTTCCTTAGCCATTAGTTAATCACCAGTGATCCACATCACTATGATTTTTCCAAACATTGAGCTTGGAATACATGTCCCATTAACCGTGGTTATTATTTTTCCTCTATTAACTTTTATTACATGAAATTTTCACTAGGGTTGTTACATAATAACTCCAAGAACTTGGTCATATAATCCTCATCTATCATCGATCCCATATTTAGATCATAAAACACCTTGAATTTATTGTCGTAGTACTGCTCTTACAAGTACTTCTTCCTGAAAAGTCTTTTGAATTCATGCCAGTTCAACTCCTTTGTCCTGATGTATCTAACCCACTTACATCTTCCCACCAGATGTCTGCTTTCCCTTTGAGGTTGAAGATAGCTATTCTAGCCTTCATGTTTTCTTTGTATTCATGCAACTCAAAGAATCTCTTCATCCCAAGTAGCCATGCTTATGCATCCTTCGACTTCTTCAAATCTCCATCAAAGGTAGGTGGCTTTATGTTGCCTTCAGGGGCTTAGACCTAGATTTAGAATTAGTTGCGCTAACCAACAAAACCCTATACTACTGGCCCTTTCGGCTACGATTTGCGTAGCATAGACCACAGTCTCACCTAAGGCAATATTTGGGGCTGCTAAAAATAGGTTTCTACATCCCAAGGGGTTATGCAGTGTGGCTGTAAAGTTTCTATTAGTTTTGGGCTTAATCCGTCCTTCGCGAACTGTTAACCTTATTGTTACAGTCGTAAAGTATTTTCTTGCTTAATAGACTTGCGAGTTGCACGTAACTAGTCTAACATATATTATTCATCATATAAAATATTATTTGAACCTTCGCGATGTAATTATAGAAGAAATGTACAAAACGAACCATAAACAGAATAAAACACAGAAACTATGTGAACATAAGAAAATACATAAATCTTTCTCAAATTATTCTTTATTAGTTTAAGCCTTCACAAACACAATCTTTTTGACCCTGGACACACAGATGTGGGGGCATGTGCACATAGTTGGAGGAGCCTTCCCCTTCGCCCGAATACAAAAATATCTCACAATGACAAACTCAAAAACATATCATCTCATGAATTAATTTCCTTAGACTTGCTAAGACATCCGTTTATATATCATTTACCCTTACAATACCATGGTCCACAATCCATGGGCGGAGCTCAAAATATTCTAAATAATCCCATCCATTTACAAGATAAAGGGGCTTTGACCCGCCCTAAAACTCCTTTGACCCCTAGAACTCTGCGTGGATCGCACTCCGCTCCTCAAAATGTAGTGAATTTACATGACTTAGACAAAACTTAGACCTAGGGGACCCCTACCCAATAGGCCCCCAACACAAATATGTGACTCTTCCTCGAGTCACCCAGCTGGTACATCCATGATCTTTTCCTTGAGGTCATTCTATGTAGACTTCAATGGATGAAGTGTCTTTGTGCATTATGTTGCATCCTGATGAACTTCTTCTACGAGCTTCTCTGTTGTCGGCCCTTATGTTTCTAGACTGATTGTTCATTGTGTTTGTTGCATGCTCTTCAACTTGCTCTCTACTTTCTACGAGAGTTGGCAGGCCTCATCTGCCCAAGGTTGTGTCTGTGCAGAGATTATCTGTGCCTTCCGTAGTAACTCATCAATCTGTCCCTGCAGAAGCATTCCTTCCTGAAGACGAGCGAACCGTTGCAAAGGTGCCAAGGTCCACACCGTGGCTTTGAGCTCATCAAACTGTAGTTTCTTGTCCTTGATTTCTGCCTCGACCTTCACCACATGGGGGTCCTCCTACAGCAAATCCCATATCTCTATTATATTCTCAAAAATTTGGCCACAGTCCTTGACCATAGTGGGTGTTTTTTTCCATATAAGGTTTTATTGTAGCTTCGCGCTGCTCTCGAACTTTAGATTGTGTTGTAGGATGCAACTTCATTTGGAGTTTTGTAATCTGCATTTGTATCTCAAATCAGACTTTTCCCACCTCTTCATTTGACCCCTTGACCACTGTTTCTAGCTTCTGAAGCTTTTCTGTTGATTCTGCCTTTGTGAGGATCTGGAGCTCTAGAAGCTCACTGCAAACTCTGGTTATAGCCTCTTCCAGCTGCTGGTTACAAGCATTTGCCTCATCGTGATCCTGCATCACTTTATTATTTTCTTCGAACATCTGTTGGTTGTCATTTTTCACTTCTTTTATGACCAACAGAGCTTGTTGTTCCTGTATCTTCAGTTCGTTAGAGACTCCCTGGTGTAAATCGTGCAATGCCTAAATCAGGAACGTCGCGAGGTTGAGACTTAGATTCTTCCAGTACTGCATGTGCTTCTGGTCTTCGATTGTGTCAAACTGGAGAGATCCCCCTGGGAGTTGCATTGCTCGGATCTCAGATGTGATTTCAGTAGTGGTACTAAACTTTCACACGCTCGCTTGACCCACGGTCACCTGAGTCATGCTCACTTGAACTGCAATCGCCTGAACCTCTAGCTTCTTGAGGCCCTGTTGGACATCTGTCAACGCCACTTTGTACTGGTCCTCAATGTTTCCTGAGAATTCCTCTGTCATAGCCTAGACTATGTCTCATATTCTCATCGATGTCCCCCTCAGTGAGGACCAACGGCTCTGCGCCAGCGGATTTGTCAGACTTCTGCTTCTTCTGCGTGCCTCCAACACTTTTCTTCTTCTGCCTTTTCACTATAAACGGGGAATCAATTTCCTTTGTTTCCAAAAAGAGTCTTCAGCACCCTGATCACCCTTATCGGTCTCCTTCTCAACTTCACGTTCTGTTTCCTGCGTGGTGTTCTTCTCAAGGTCAATTGTGGCCTTCTGAGGCACCTTCTCCTTTACCATCGGCTTTTTAGTCTGCGCACCTCTAGTGGCTTGCTATGTCTTACTTGTGCTTGCCTGCTTTGGATCCTCTACAGTGGGAGTGAGACAATTACTAGACCACTTGCTTATCACGAGCAGGATGTCCTCCTCAATAACTAAAAATGGTAGCTCATACCATACCGCCTCCAAATCTTTCTTCGCACGGATGTACACATGGTGAAAATCTGCTTTGAAGTCGACAATGCCACGGTATTCCTAAAGCAAAATTGGTGATAACAGTGGCTTCTGGCTTATCACTATGCACAGGTCCATCTCAAATAAGACCCAGAACATTTTGTTCTCTGTAACCAGGGTCAGTTCCTTAGATGCCCACAGCGAGGCATACTTTGCAGCCTCGCACAAATCAGGGTCTAACATCAACCCTTGCTTACAAATGACATGCCCCAATAAAATTCCATAAGGTACACAAAAAATACACTTCTTCAGGTTCAATGAGATTTGATACTTTCTTCAAATATCCAACATCAAGCGCAGGCTAAAGACATGATTTTTCAATAGTCCAAAGATTGTCCAGTCATCAAAGTAAACCTCCATAAACTTGTGAATTAATTCTTTAAACACTACGATGACAACTCTGGAAAATATTTTCAGTGCATTCTTCAACCCAAACAACATTACTATATATTGAAAGGATCCCCATTCAATAGCAAAAGTGTTCTTACTTCTATCTTCCGACGCTATCTTAATCTGATGGTACCCTAAAAACCCATCTATAAAGGAGTAGGCCTCCTGTCCTCCTACATTTTCCAAAACTTCATCTATGAACGATGTTGGGAATGGGTCATGCACACATGCATCATTCAACTTCCTTAAATCAACACAGATCCTTATTTCTCCCTTAGTATTTTTCTCCTGCACTACCATTGGGCTCACCCATTCAGATTCTTCCACAGGTTCGATTATGCTAGCTGCAACCATCTTCTCAAGTTCCTCCTTTACCTTCTCCTTATATTTACGGTTGAGCATATACGGTCGTTGTTTTACAGGATTCGCATCTGGCTTCAAAGTGAATGATGCACAGGTCTCCCAAAATGCCTTTTAACTCTGTGAATTTAGTTGGAAACAACTCTTAATACTCATGCAGTAATTCGATGACATTTCCTACTATATCCTCATCCCAGTAATCTCCTATGTTCGTGAACTAGGGCTCCGTCTCCGAACCTATATTGACTTTCTTCATCTCAACAGGTCGTGTTACATCAGGTCTTTCAACATCTGGTCCTGCCACTTTGCATTGTCCTTCTAACTCAGGAATATTAATGTTTTGCGGATCTTCCTCGCCCTCCTCAATGATCATACTATAACATTCTAATGTGTGATACAAGTACGCATTCTAGTTGAATTGTACCCAAGTCGTTGGCTCATTAGGTGTGTGGAAAATTGCAGCTCTAATTTCTTCAAGGGAATCATCTATACACTGAAAACCATCTTCAAAGCTAAAGGTCAATATAAAACTTTCCTTCAGATCATTCCAATTGGTGGTGCCATGGTACAACTCTGTTTCAAGATACCAATTCATCAGTATCACATCCAAAGTGTGAAAAAATACATGTACCCATTATGGTCAAGGTTCTTCGCCCCATGCCTTAGTCCAACGAGACAAATGATCTCGAGGATCATCCTTGCCATTGTACTTCTCGGTGATCCTTGTGTTTGCATGACCAAACCTGAGCCTCATCAACCTTTGGTACTCCCTCCAATCTCCTATATTATCCTTATGTGTGCCCCACTATCACGTAAGTGTAGCCCTCAAATCTATATCCAAGGCCTGGAATCATTGTTCTTCTGGTACATCCCTTTCAAATTTATCCATAAATAAGTTGACATCACCTATCCCATCATAATATGGCAAATTCTGTACCTCAGTTGATATGCAGCGAAGAGATTTTGTCATTCTATTATAGCGCAGATTAGAAATTTCATGCAATTGGTTCTGCCAATTCTCCAATTCTTCATCTGAGTCTGAATGACATGAACTATCCTTCTCCCAGCTTATCCATCCATCTGCGGTGTGGTTGATACAATCCTTGTCTCGCACAGTTATCTTCTAGATGTCATGATCCAAGTGGATGTTGGTGGCCACCCACCTATCCCACTTGGACCCCCACAACTGTCTCTTTCAGTTTTTTAGTTTCCTTAATTGTAGCACAGTTTACTATTTTTCGCAGTTTTTTGGGTCCTAAACTTCGAGAGTTGTTTTGAGGCCCTAAATGACGTTTTTTTTGGAAATCTATCACCAGCGATTTTCGTCCAAAATCATCTTTTCCATCGTAGTCCTCGAAGAGATCTTTTCAATGGGTTATCATGCATGTCAAATAGAGATTATATTACCAAGTTGCGACCACGGGAAGTTGGCTGTCCAACTCATCCCAATGGGGCCCATAAACTCTTGGTGTTACATCTCCTCAGGTTAGGGTTTTGGTTGTTTAGGGTTTTCTCTTATTGTTCAATAATAAAAAGGTCATTGAGTCTCATTGTAAGGCAGTTCAGAGGCATGTAGCCACCACATCTCTTCTTAGAGATAAGCTACCATTGCCCTAGCTAGTTTATTTCCATTTTTGTTTGTAAGAATATTTTAGTATTTTACAGTAATGAAATGAACTATTATTTATGTTGCACCTCTATATGTATGGTTATATCTATAATTTGTTGTGTTCCTGTTTAAATCTGGATCAGTGGTATTAGAGCGGTCTTCTATTTCTCTGTTTTTCTTTGCATGTCCCCAACGAGGTCGGGATATAAGGAGTTAGGTCTTGAACTGGTCGAACCTTTGCAAGACCAGCCTCACAAATCCCGACAGCCTCCCATGGCAGATGAAAATAAAGACGAGGGGGCAGGAGATCCTATCAAAATCTTGCTCGAAGAAGCCCTAGAGTGGCAAAGGAATGCGATGATGGACAACTTTGCCCAGATCCTTCAGCGGCTACCTAGAGGCGACGCATCAACTTCCAGTAGCTACTCTGGAAATGCCACACCCTTTAAGGTACAAGTTAATTTTGAAATCCCCATCTTTGAGGGTCAGATAGATGTAGATGTCGTAGATAAATGGTTAAATCTTCTAGATTGGTATTTTTCTGTTCATGATTTTTCTAGCCTTGAAAAGGTTATTTTCGCTCTTCTCAATTCAGCCCCCCACGTCAAGGACTGGTGGAAAACCTATTGTGATCAGAAGGATGAAAGTACGGGCTCACTGTTTTCAGCCACACCCACTTGGAATTCATTTCAGGATTCCATTAAGGAGCAGTATTACCCTATCAAAAGCTATGAGGACAAATACATAAAGTGGTCCACGCTGCGACAGGGAAGGGACCAAGATGTGCCGGACTTCACAAACATTTTTCATACCCTTCACACAAAGTTGGGTATCAAGGATTCTGAGTTGCATTTGGTACTCCAATTACACAGCTGCCTACATAGATACATCCAGGATGAGATGGAGTTCCTGAACATCTCCTCGCTCGGCACGACATACCGATACGCTGTCAAAATCGAGCAAAAGTTTAAACAGAAGAAGCGAGACTTTGGATATGCGAATCTGAAGACCAAAGGACAAAGCCAAGGCGGGGTGACCCAAGACAACAGGTCAAAGCCACAAGAAAATAACAACACCACAAAGTTAAAGAAGGACATAGGAAAGTGATGCTAGTTCCAAAAGATCCCCACTCACAACACAAGTGAGTATCGGACCAAGCAGTGGCTGGTGGCCAAGTTGAAGGCTTCAGAATCAAATGCATGTTCTGATCGTGAGTTAGAACCAGACAAGGGGAATGGCAAAGGGAAGAAGATCATTGATGTGGATCCCAGCGCCACTGTTGCCACTACCAAGATCCAGAAGAATGAGCCCAAAGGTCTAAAGGATGGGGAGCATCTTTTCCACTCACAGATGTGGGTGAAGGGTTCATCGTTGCAATTTATTGTTGATAGTGAGAGACAAAAGAACCTCATTTCAGTAAAGGTCGTGAAGCGGTTGGGCCTACCGAATACACCACATATGTATTCGTATAGTATCGGGTGTCTTCACCAAGGAAGAGATCTCCGAGTTCGCCAGCAGTGCTGCCTTCCCTACAACATCAAGCCCTTCATAGATGAGGTATTGTGTGATGTTGCACCTCTAGATGTTTGTGATGTATTATTAGGTCAACCATACTTGTGGAGGCGACATGCTGTGTATGAGTCAAGGCCTCGCGTTGTTATTATTACTTTGGGTAATTCATTATACAAGATACTAGAGGTAGCCCCACCTACCACCACCTCTTTGATCACTGCTAATAAAGGCATCAAGCTCATCTCCCAGACTAGGAGATTCATTTTCTGTTTGGTTCGCTCCCAAAGTAAGGGGAAGATTGTCACCACATCCATGACCCCCATGAAGGGTTCCTCCACGCAGTAGCAGCAATAGAGGGATACGGTCATGAAACAACACAAGAACAACTTCTCCTCACCCACAGGGTTACCACACAAGTTTCAGGTGGGCAACAGAGTCTGGTTGCATCTGCAGAAAGAACGCCTTACAAGAGCCCATCAGAGTATCTAACAACTCCGACATGGTCCTTAAACCATTACCAAGGCTGTGGGAAATAATTATTTGGAGCACAACATTCCCCCATTCCTTCGCTTGCACCGATTGTTCAGTGTGGACCATCATCGACCATGCTTCCCACCATTACTAGACACATCAGAGATTGCAAAATAGCTCACTAGGGACCAAGTTCAACAGATGGAGGAACTCAACACAATGGGGACCATTGCTTCCTAAGGGGGGAGGAATGATCCAGGTGGATGTTGGTGGCCACCCACCTATCCCACTTGGACCCCCACAACTGTCTCTTTAAGTTTTTCAGTTTCCTTAATTGTAGCACAATTTACTATTTTTAGTAGTTTTTTCGGGTCCTAAACTTCCGGAGCCGTTTTGAGGCCCTAAAAGATGTTTTTTTGGAAATCTACTGCCATCGTTTTTTTGTCTAAAATCATCTTCTTTGTCGTAGTCCTCGGAGAGATCTTTCCAATGGGTTATCATGCACGTCAAACAGAGATAATATGACCAAGTTGCGACCCTGGGAAGTTGGTTGTCCAACTCACCCCAATGAGGCCCATAAACTCTTGGTGTTACATCTCCTCGGCTTAGGGTTTTGGTTGTTTAGGGTTTGCTCTTATTGTTCAATAATAGAAAGGCCCTTGAGCCTTATTATAAGGTAGTTTAGAGGCATGTAGCCACCGCATCTCTTCTAAAAAATAAGCTACCATCGCCCTAGCTAGTTTATTTCCATTTATGTTTGTATGCATATTTTAGTATTTTACGGTAATGAAATGAAGTATTAATTATGTTGCATCTCTATATGTATGGTTATATTTGTAATTTGTTGTGTTCCTATTTAAATCCGGATCAGTGGTATCAGAGTGGTCTGCTCTTTCTCTGTTTTCTTTGCATGTCCCCAACGAGGTCGGGATATAAGGAGTTAGAGCTTGAACTAGTCGAACCTTTGCAAGACCAGCCTCACAAATCCCAACGACCTCCCATGGTGGATGAAAAGAAAGACGAGGGGGAAGGAGATCCTATCAAAATATTGATCGAAGAAGCCCTCGAGCGGAAAAGGAACATGATGATGGACAACTTTGCCCAGATCCTTCAGTGGCTACCTAGAGGCGACGCATCGGATTCCAGCAGCTACTCTAGAAACGCCACACCCTTTAAGGTACAAGTTAATTTTGAAATCTCCATCTTCGAGGGTTAGATAGACTCAGGTGCCATAGATAAATTGCTAAATCTGCTAGATTTATATTTTTCTGTTCATGATTTTTCCAGTTGGGAAAAGATTATTTTCTCTCTTCTCAAAGTAGCCCCCCATGTCAAGGACTCGTGGGAAACCTACTGCGAATAGAAGGATGAAAGTACAGGCTCACTGTTTTCAACCGCACCCACTTGGAATTCATTCCGGGATGCCATTAAGGAGGAATATTACCCTATCAAAAGCTATGAGGACAAATACATAAAGTGGACCACGCTGTGACAGGGAAGGGACCAAGATGTGCCGTAGTTCACAAACATTTTTCACACCCTTCACACACAGTTGGGTATCAAGAAAAATCAAGCAAAAGTTTAAACAGAAGAAGCAAGACTTTGGATCTGTGAATCCGAAGACTAAAGGACAAAGCCAAGGTGGGGTGACTCAAGACAACCCGTCGAAGCCACAAGAAAAGAAAAACACCATGAAGTCAAAGAAGGACACAATAAAGTGGTGTGAGTTCCATAAGAGCCCCACTCATAACACAAGTGAGTGTCGGACCAAGCAGTCATTGGTGGCCAAGTCGAAGGCTTCAAAATCAGATGCATGTTCCGACCCTGAGTCAAAACCCGACAAGGGGAATGGAAAAGGGAAGCAAATCATTGACGCAGAGCCCAGCGCCAATGTTTCCACCGCCAAGATCTAGAAGAATGAGCCCAAAGATCCAGAGGAGGGGGAGCACCTTTTCCACTCACAGATGTGGGTGAAGGGTTCACCGCTGCAATTCATTGTTGATAGTGGGAGCCAAAAGAACCTCATTTTAGTAGAGGTTGTGAAGCGGTTGGGCCTACTGACTACACCACACCTGCAACCGTACAATATCAGGTGGCTTCACCAAGGACGAGATCTCCGAGTTTGCTAGTAGTGCCGCCTTCCCTACAACATCAAGCCCTTCACAGATGAGGTATTGTGTGATGTTGCACCTCTAGATGTTTGTGATGTATTATTAGGCCAACCATACTTATGGAGGTGACATACTGTGTATGAGTCAAGGCCTCGTGCTGTTATTATTACTTTGGGTAATTGATTATACAGAATATTAGAGGTAGCCCCACCTACCACCACCTCTTTGATCACTGCTAAGAAAGGAAGCAAGCTCATCTCCCAGACTAGGAAATTCATTTTCTATCTGGTTTGCTCCCAAAGTAAGGGGAAGATCGTCGCCACATCCATGACCCCTGCAAAGTGTTCCTCCATGCAGTAGTAGCAGGGGAGGGATAAAGTCATGAAAGAACACAATGATAACTTCCCCTCACCCACAGCGGTACGATACAAGTTTCAGGTGGGAAATAGAGTTTGGTTGCATCTGCAGAAAGAACACCTCACAAGATCCCATCAGAAGCTCCGACAACTCTAACATGGTCCATACACAATTACCAAGGCTGTGGGAAACAATGCTTTGGAGCACACCATTCCCCCATTCCTTCGCTTGCACCGAGTGTTCAATGTGGACCATCATCGACCATGCTTCCCACCATTACTGGACACATCAGAGATTGCAGAACAGCTCACCAGGGACCAAGTTCAGTAGATGGAGGAACTCAACGAAATGGGGACCATTGCTTCCTAAGGGGGAAGGAATGATCCAGGTGGATGTTGGTGGCCACCCACCTATCCCACTTGGACCCCCACAACTGTCTCCTTTAGTTTTTCAATTTCCTTAATTGTAGCACAATTTACTATTTTTAACAGTTTTTCTGTCTAAAACTGTCTTTTCCATCATATTCCTTGGAGAGATCTTTCCAACAGGTTAACATGCATGTCAAATGGAGATAATATGACCAAGTCACAACCCCAGGAAGTGTCGTGGCGGAAAAAGTCATTTGTGCGGACACAGCTGGCCTCCCTAGGAGTCTAAACTCTCTAGCGACAAACAAGACAAAATGGAGTGATCTTTCTCTAAATATACCTTTTACAACATGAAAACTACAAGTGTTTAGGCTTACCTTATTCCAAAACGCTGTTGTTGAAGTCCGTCCTTGCCGATCCGGATGAGCTCCTCCTTCACATCAATTCCTGCAACCACAAACAATCAAACCATTACCAAGCACTTGCATTTCATATAATAAAACATATATTCAACATGTAGACCAAGGAACACATGAAATAACTCATTAACAAAAGCTATTGAGAAAAATAAACCAGTTTGTATTAATAACGAAACAAAGAAACTCTTACAACCTGGCCTTGGTGTTGTGCAAGTTCCTCCCAGGGTCCATCAAGGGTTTTCCTCTACTTTGACAAAGCTCACCCACTTCCAAGTAGAATCAAGTAAAGACAGTCTCTCCTTACAAGGCTCTAAATGGGAGACCTAAATCCTGCAGCATTTACCCAAAGAAAATGTATAGCTCCAACCTCCCCTCCCTCTGGCTCAATGTCTTTATTTATAGTGCTGTAAAGAGGTTATTCAGGTCCACCATCAATGGGATAATCCCCCTCTTTGGGTGGGATAGCTCCCTTATTGATGGGATAAGTTCCCTCTTAATAGAGATACATGAACCAACTGGAGGCACATCCATTTCATCAAACCGACCTCTAGAAGGTTCTAGAAGTAACCACAAGTAACTTTTTCAAGATAAAACTCGCGCATTTTTCCTTTTACAGAAGGACGCACCTGTCCCTGAACATACAGAGCGTCCATGGACGCAACTTTTGTGAACATGGTCAGCGTCCCCGCAGGTAAGGCTAGAGAGAACCTGCGACCCCAGAGATAAACATAGTTTTTACAAGACTTTCTCTCTTCTTTGAGTTTGAGATGGATAACAGAGGCATAAGACTTGCCTAAAAAGGGTAGCATGACTGTTGATTTGAGCCATACTAACTGTAAGTAGTCAAGGTGACATTTTTTAGTGTAACAGATTGCCCCCTAAAGTGCGAAGCCTGGAATAGATTAGGGTTCTGTAATTCTAGGAAGGGTGAAGCGCTTTATCATTTCAAGGATTGTCTTGTGGATGACCTGGTTGGAACCTGCAATTTTCAACACAAAATACATGTATAAGATTATATCATCACTGAGGTAGGCATTCCCATACTCAGATTCAAAACTTTAACTAATGGACTAACTATTCTGATACAGGAATGATCTTGCAGTACATCATTTTTTATAGACTTTTGTAGACACAGTATGGACGCAGCCATCTGTTTATGATTAGTCTACATAGATAATGAATACAAAACTCCTCGCAGCCTGGATGGTAAAAACTAGATCCAGGGTCTTCACTTCTACTTCCCGAATTGGTACGATTCTAAGCATGTGATTAAATGATTTGATGTCGAACATGTTAGAAACCACTTGATTACCAGTCGATGATGTGAACTGTTAACAAGCGTGAGAGAGACCACCAGTAATGTCAATGGTTCTCAAAGTACCAAGCACAACCCGTGAAATGTGAATAGATGTTTTGATGTCGAACACTTCACGGAATCCTTTGATCGAAAGTCAATGATGTAAACTGACGTCAAAGGCGAGAAACCTGCCATTGATGCATGCAGACTTCAAGGTACTGTCGATTCCTAAGTCATCTTTCTAGATAATGTGTCGATGTCGATAGAAAGCGACCCGTTGCAGGCAAGCCCACAACACGAAATCATTGTTCAAGTTGAAGAAATGTTGCTGTGAGGACTGACTCAGGGATGGTCAAATGGATGACAAGTATTTTGCAGATGAAAGTTTTGCTTGCAGACCTCTTGAACACATAACGACACAACAGATGGCTTGGTGACGAATAACTCAAAGTGATTCCCGAAACCCGGCTAAAGATTTTCAAAGTGGTTTGGTTAACTGTGAGGTAAAATATTTCCCAACCCAGGTGAATGAAAAGTGTCGTGTTCAAGAGCGGTTATAAAGTTCTTTTGAGATAAAGGTAACAAATAGGCTCATTCTTCTCTCTTTTCCCCCACCATTTCTGGCAAGTACCTCTTTATTTTTAACAAGCTTGAGGAGGATAACATATGCTTGATTATAAGCTCATCCTTCGGACGAGTCCAACCTAGTTTAAATTCGAACCCTAGGAAGGAGTGGTTCGTTCCTGTTTGTAATTGAACAGGTCCTTTACTGTAAAAGTTTAACGAGCCCAGTATAGGAGAAACTCGGCGTTTTTCAATTTTAGAGAGTCTGAAAAACTTAAGGAAACTCCACGTTGAACTTTTTCGTAAATTTGTGTCCCTCAAGCCCGAAAAAGTATAAAATAATACCTGGGGGAACCGCTTGATCTTGCGACCAAGGAGTACTTTCATAATAGTGTCGTCGACCTGAAAAGTAAAAAGCGATCAAGGACACGTCGTTTTATTTCCTTATCGAGTTTGAAACGACAAAAACCCGGCAATCTTTTCCTGATTTTACGGTCAGAAAAGAGCTAAAAGGGGACCGTCTTTTAATTCCGTTTTAACGAGTGTAAAAGAAACGCTCGGCGATCTTTTCATGTTTTAGGAGTCAGAAAAGGGCTTAAAAGATGACTCTGATATTTTATTTGTGAAAAATGACAATTTCCCTCGAAGTCCTTTTGTCCTGCACAAAAGCAACACATTACTCATACCTGTTTAAAATAGGCAAAAATACGTCGAAAAACATCTTTTCATGGTAAAAAATGAACTAATTCACCCAAAAAACCTATAAAAAGACCTTTTACCATGTCATTTTTACCGTTTGACTTTGGAGGTTGAAAAAGGAGCTTTTGACAAGAAACTTCCCGTGGTCGCTGCGGAAAATCTGACCGTCGGAATCGAACGCCGTTTCATCCAGGTATTTTACACATCCTACTCTGCATTTCTATCCGTTTAGAATTAATTTTTAGGTCTTAGTTTCATTTTTTGGGGGGGTTTTGGTTTTGGAATGCGCCTCTCGGCGGACGCAGGTGCCCTTCAGGTGACCTGCGTCCCCCGACTTTTTCTCATACGGGAAAACGGTCGGGGGACGCAGTCCGCCTTCAGGCCAGCTGCGTCCGGGCGCCCTGTGCTACAAAGCTGGGGTGCGTCTTCTGAGAAGTGCGCATTTCAAAACCCCAACTCCCCCAAAAAGGTACCAAAAATCCTCAAATCAATTTCTAATTGCTTTTTCTTGATATGCAGGGCATTAATCATGTTAGACTGGAGAGAGAGAGAGCATGTAGAGGAAGATGAAGCTGCAATAAATCATCAACCTTCTCTGGATGCCCTAAGAGCATGCGGGTTATACAAATATTGGACCATACCGGGCATGAGGGGCCAGGTAAGATTCTTGGAATGGCTGGTTGAGCGATGGAACGTTCAAGAACAATGCTTTTACATAGGAGGGCACCAGCTCGAGATAGAGCCCTCGGATGTATACTTTCTCACTGGCTTGCCAAACAGAGGTGAGCAACTCAATCTTGCGGGGACTAGGCCGGGTGGCCAACCCCTTGATAGTCTCCGCGAGGATTGGTGCACACGTGGGGCTCACCATTCAAAAGGCATAGAGATAAAACACATCACTCTGCCTGAACTCAAAGTCATAGCGTTCACGGTCACCAGGATTTGCGGCGCGGCCGCTTTACACATTGCTTCCGGATCCCAAATGCGGATGGCAATTGACTGTTACCAAGGCACCATTTTCAACTGGTGTGAAGCTGTGTCGGCTCATATGAAGAGCCAACTGACCAAGGCAAAGAACGGACGACTAAAGACTTTTGGATATGGGCCTATAGTCGTGAGCTTTGCCTTGGAGAGAGTTCCAATGCTGATCCCTCAGCAACTCACTGTTGATATCTTGGGTCCTCGGGAGCCAAAGTTGATACGATGGGTTGCGGTGATGGCCCGGCATCCTGACGAGGGTGCGGCAGTGGTTCGATTCTCAGATAGTTACTTTGACTGGTTAGAGGGCCAGCTTTTTGTGATACAGGACTTTCCGTATGCCGGAATGGATTTCAGAGGTGATCCGGACATGGTTCTTCCACAGGGAGAAAAATGGGACGACAGAGGTACTTTTATTTTCACAAGTTTCCTAATTATGTATTTTTTGTATTTTTTATATATATCGTCTCAAAACTAATAGTAAAACTTTTTCAAAATGCAGATGTTGGTCCACAGCGTCCAGCCAACCTCCGGCCTTATGATAGACTACATCCAGCTGCACCGGTACCGGCCCCACAGGACGCGGCTGCAGAAGTACTAGCTGAGTTGGAGCATGATCTAGAGCGTCTCACGGCAGATATACCTGAGACTACTATGGATGACATTCCTATCAGGCTTCAGCGTTTTGTAGTCGCGGTCCCTGGACCGTTTAGGAGATTTTTGCGTAAGGTAGCCCGCGCAGTGGTGTCGTACAGAGAGCACCACCAGTGATTGACTAGTCACTTTTGTAGTCACATGTGACATTTTTGACTTTTTGTACTATCATTTTGCCGATCATAAGGTGTTTTCAACCTATGATCGAAGACGATGTATATATTTTTTGACACACTTCTATCTATATATATCACTATTACCGGCTTATCTTGTTTAACATGTATGATGAAATGTTTTTAAATTTACTTGCATGATTATTATAAATGTCTGTCCAACACTCGAGAAGCAATTGCATCTGCTAATGTATTCAAAGACCTTGGAATATGTTGATATTCAATGTAATCAAATTCACGTTCCAAGAGACGCACTCTCAAAAACAACCTTAATAACACAGGATTTCTAATGGCATAAACTCTATTAAGCTGTAATACAACAAGTTCAGAATCTAACCTCACTATCAAACGTCGAATTCCAAATGAAATAGATTCGGATAATAATTCAACCACTGCACTGTATTCTGCAATGTTATTCGTTGTTTGACCGAGGCTTACCCCATGCATAGAAACTAACTCGTCAGAGGGCGAATAGATAACCCAAGCTGCGGAAGAGATATTCCGTGTACTACGACAAGCACCATCAGCAAATCCAATGTATGTTTGGAGAGGCGTCGACATCTACAATATCAAGAGTAAAACCAAGATAAGCCAGAATAATGACGAAAAACCACACTCGCTAAGCTAAGCACACTGACTAAACTAACACACTTGCTAGCTAGAAAGGAAATCTAACCTATCTAAAAATTTCTCCATACCCATCATTTTAAGCATAATACCTCTTTAGGTAAAGTCCATTTCTGGGTTTACCCAAAGAGTCCCCATCAAAATCAACTAACTCATAAGCCCCTTTTGCTAGCTTTCGCTTTACAATGTAGGGCCCATGCCACATGGGAACGAATTTTCCGGCACCTAGCTTATCGTTAGCTTGATCATATAATAGTACTAGGTCTCCTTCCGAAAAACTTCGAGGGGTTACATTTTTATCGTACTGAGCTTTCATTCGTTTCGCGTGAGTCTCGATAGCTAAAGTAGCGTCACGTCGAGTCTCATCTAATTTAGCCAAGTATAATAACCGTTTCTCCTCTTCGGAAGTAGCTGGAAGTAATTCGACAGCCATTTGAAGTGATGGGATTTCGCATTCAATAGGTAACACAGCTTCTAAGCCATAAACTAGCTGGAAAGGGGTGAAACCTGTTGAATTTTTCACTGAAGTTCGATATGCCCATAGCGCCGAAAATAACATGTTATGCCAATTCGTTCGATGGATACCAATGATCCGTCGAATCATGATGACTAGAACTTTGTTGATTGACTCAACCAAACCGTTGGCTTGCGGATAATAAGGAGTAGAGCTATCGTGGCGCAAACCAAGCTGGCTTGTAAGCTCAGTCATCATGACGTTTCGAAAATGGCTCCCATGGTCAGTAATGATTGCTTGTGGGACACCAAACCTAGTTATGATATGATTGAATACGAAAACTGCAGCTGTCTTGCCGCTTGCGTCGAATGTAGGCATCGCCTCGGCCCATTTAGTAAAATAATCAACCGCGAGGATGATATACGCATGCCCCCCGGCCGAGTGAGGGTTACAAGTAATAAAGTCAATACCCCATTTGGCGAATGGACCAGCGGCAATTATAGGGTGGAGAGGAGCAGGTGGAGCGCGCATCTTTCGATCAAACACTTGACAGTTGTGGCATTTTCTGACGGCAAGGATACAATCTTTAAACATAGACGGCCAGAAATAGCCAGCGCGCAACACCTTCTGAGCTGTGGCATACCCAGACATATGACCGCCACATGCTCCAGAGTGACAATCATTCAAAACTCTCTCAGCCTCTTCGTGAGTTAAACAACGTCGAAAAACTAAGTCTGCCCCCCGGCGATAAAGTGTATCTCCAATAATTCTGTATTGCTGGGATTGAAACCGAATTTTTCGACGGTCTTCCTTGGAAGCTTCAGGCCGAAAGGTTTGGGTTTGGAGATAGATGATTATATCCCCATACCACGGATCTAAAGTGCTAATAAGAAACAAAGATTCGTCCGCAATGGACTCCTCTGCCACAGTCTCTGTGTCAGCACTCGGGAAATCACACATCAATTCCGCAAAAACTAAAGATTTCTTAGACTTGGACTTCTCGAACTCCAAGTCGAACTCTTGCAGGATGACAATCCATTTAGAGTACTTGCCCCCTAGCAGTTGTTTTGTCAAAATATAAATCATAGGGTTGCAATCCGAAATAACTGTAGTTTTGCGGAGAAGAATGTAGTGACGAAAACGCTGGACAGCTTGAACGGCTGCCAGGGCCAATTTCTCCACATGCGAATATTTTAACTCAGTGGGATTTAAGGTTCTACTAAGATAATATATCACATGCTCTGCTTTGAATTCATCTTCTTGAACTAACACCATTCCAATGGTGGAATGCGAAGCTGCGAGGTATAAGAAGTAGTCCTGGTTGTAGTTGGGAGGATGCAATAACGGTGCATGGGTCAACGCGTGTTTTAATGCATCAAAAGATTGTTGGGCAATCTCGTCCCAAAAGAATTGTGCGTTCTGTTTCAACAACCGTGTAAAACCTTTAGTGACCTCGGCGTAGTTTGGGATGAATCGGCGTAAAAAGTTCGCTTTCCCTTGCAAACTTTGGAGTTGGCGCAAACTCGAAGGAGGAGGCAATTTGATGATAGCCTCGACTTTCGAGGGATCGACGCGAATGCCGGCTTTTGAAACAACAAATCCCAGCAATCGACCTGTTTCTATACAGAAAACACACTTGTGGGGATTCAACCGAATTCGATAATGCCTACACCTCATAAAGATTGCTCGTAGGTGGACAAGGTGATCAGCTCGATGTAAAGAATGAGCAGGCAAATCATCGAGATAGGGTTGCACAATGTGCTTGATGTCATGAAATGCATAAGACATCGCCCGTTGAAAAGTAGCGCCGGCATTCTTAAGCCCAAAAGGTAATTTGCAATAAGCAAATGTCCCCCATGGACAAATGAATGCCGTTTTTGGTTGGTCGGCAGGTAGAATATTGATTTGATTATAGCCTGAGAAACCATCCATGAAGGAAAACATCTCACTTCCGGCACAATCATCAATAATTTGATCGATATAAGGCGTAGGATAGTTGTCTTTTGGACAAGCTCGATTGATATCCCTATAGTCGATACAGATTCTTATTGTTCCTTGTTTTTTATTGACGGGAACAATATTCGATACCCAATCCGTTAACGGGATCGGATAAATGAAACCTGCTTTCAACAGCTTTTCGACTTCTGCTTTAATCGCAGCCGCTTTTCGAGGGTGAATCTGACGCAACCGTTGCCGAATGGGTTTAGCATCCGGGTAGGTTTTGATTTCATGAACAACAATGGCAGGATCGATTCCTGGCATTTCCTCGTAAGACCAGGCAAACACGTCGCGGAATTCTTGGAATAGGGCCTTGTAAGTTTGGATTTCTTCTTCAGTACATGCGGCACCTATATGAATGTTCTCCTCGATTCCGGGCTTCACTGAAATATCAATGGGAATAGTACGAGAAATATTCCCTAAATTCAACTCTGAATCAGAATGTTTCGTTGGATCCTGAGCGTCTTTGACATATTCAGCGGTAAAGATAGATGAAAAATCATTTTCAAATGCATCGCCCTTAGGTAAAAACGAAGATCTGTGATGGAGATCTTCCCATGGTAGATCATCTACACTTAGGATTTCGCGAAGTTGTTCGTCAGATGACACTTCTTCGGGAAACGTTATCCGTTCTAAGGGTGAGGTGAAAAGTGACTCTTCACTGACCACATTCATTTGGTCGGTTTCGGTTGAATGAAAATCAGTAAAAGACATGAGAGCTTCATAAGCAATTTCATATGGACTCAAAGGCATAACATCACCGAGTGAGTCTAGCTCAGAGTCAGATGGAACATACCAAGGATCATCATAAATAATGTTTTCTGACGTGATCATATGAATCGTTGCAAACGAAGGGTCTACGTTGAGTGGAGGGAGAGGAAAAGTTCCCAGTAAACCGGAATCCTTAACTAAACCTACACCAATGTCCCTATAAGGGATTGTCGTTTTACCAACATGTTGGATAGTTTCTGAAGAGGTTGGGTCGGATGAAAAGTATGTCAGCTGATCAATAGTCACGATCTTACCGTTATGTGGAAACTTAATTACTCTGAAGACCGATGAAACGACCGCTGTCATAGCATATGACCAACTTCGACCCAAAAGAAGGTTGTAGTCTAGAGGGGCATCAACCACTTCCACATCCAGACTAACGGTTTTACCTTCGACCCCTATAGGCAATTCTTGTAGAATACCAAACGGACGGAACCCACGGCCATCAAAGGCCTTAAGGATGGTGGGGGATTGGTTCAACGAAGGAGAACCAAGCGATCTCCAACATTGAATCGACATAATACACGTAGAAGCTCCCTCATCAATCACAGTCCGATGAATAGGCCTGTTTTTGACTATCACTGGAATTTGGAAAGCCATTTGATGGGGGAGACGTGGTGTACTATTTTCTAGATCAAAGATCATTAGGTTCGGGTCCTGAACATCGACAGCTCCGATAGCCGACAAAAGCAATTTTCGTTGCGCTGGACATGATTGCAGCACTTCGAGTGCCGACATTGCTGAAGGTGAAACAGCTAAGTCCTCAACAATGTTGTAATTCTGGGCTGCTCTCGCATGTGGATTGAAAGCAGACCTTCGAAGTACACCCTTGGCGGGCGGCTTAATCACTAAGTCTGGGTTAGGTTTTTCGATCTGTAGTGGATCGGAACCAGGAGCTGAGGTTGATGGGTTAGAGTGAGAAGATTCTGCTTCCTTACCATCAACAGGAGCCTTACTACCATAATCTTGCGATCGAGTCGCAATCCTGACATGAGACATCATCAAAATGGGTTCTTCACTGGCATTCGAAGAAGAACCTATCATCTTATTCTCCTGCTCTGGAAATGGATTTTTTAACACAGCAGGAGTGGGAGAACCTTTGACTATTTTCACTACCTCGGCCCGATGAGGGCAGTCTCTCGTAAAATGATCTTCTTCACAAATGAGACAAGGATATCGAGGTTTGCGCTTTTCGTCATTGGTTTCCGACTTTTCCGTTTTCTCCTTTGGAGCCTTGTCTGCTTTAGCCTTCTTCTTTCCTTTCTTCTTTCCACCGTTTTTTGGTTTGGCCGTAGATGACTCTACAGCGTGAATGTCGGCGGTGAGTTCAGGAGAAGACTCTCCTGTCGGAGAATCAGGCAAAGTGATAATTGGAGTAGTTGAAGCCTTGGAAGACTTCTTCTTGCTCTTCGTAGTCACGATACCAATCATACCATCAGCGGCATGAGATCCCGAAGGAGCAGCAGCGATTTGGTTTGACTTTGGAAGATCCGGAATTTTCTCGTGTAACGTACCCGACTGAGTGTAAACTAAGTCAAGGTATTGTGCCTGAGCAATGACTTGCTCCTCAGTAACTACTCCGGCCTTAGCTACATCTTCAGTAATTCTTGGTAATAATGATTTGACAAACCATTCAGCTAAGATTTGGTCTGGGATAAAAACTTTCACTAATCTCCTTCGACGTCTCCACTCATGAATGTGATCAGAAATGTACGTGGATGTCGATTGTTTTAGCGAAGTTAATAATTCTGTACCATTATCGTATCTGACTGGTAACTGAAAATGAGTTAAGAACGAGGTAGCTAACTGGCTAAAGTTGTAAAAAGAGGCCCGTGGTAACTCAATGTACCACTTGGCCGCGAGACCAATGAGTGTACGCTGGAAAAGACGTAAGCGGATGGAATCATCTGAGATGGAATTTGAAGCACACCAGAGGTGGTAAGTCATCACGTGATTGGACGGATCCTCTCCAGACTTACCTTCGAACTTGGGTATATCGCTGGGCAACTTATTTGGCATTGGCGGCCAGAACTGAAGATATTGAATTGGATCGTTCGTTAGGCGCGTCAAGTCGGGTAAATCTAAAGTCGCAATAAACGGTAACTGCCGGTTAGGATCTCTAAAACTCTGAGTCACAATACCAGCCCCAGGAGGAGGATATCCAGGATAACTAGGAACAGGAGTCGCATTTGGGATATTATATCCTCCTGGAAAACCAGGATTAACCGGACCGTACTGGGGTTGCTGAGGTTGTTGATAAGTGTACCCAGGATACGGTTGATACTGGTAAACCGGTTGTTGGGCAGCTTGCCCAGGTTGATACTGTCCCTGGTACGGAGGTTGAACAAATTGAGGTTGAGTAGTAACAACCGTACTTGTACCAGGTTGGCCTACAGGCATCTGGACTGTGGTTTGAACCGTAGATCCAGACAACGGTACAGATGTCTGAGGAGTGGTTACAGGGACAGTAGAAACCGGAGCTGCCGATACTCCAGAAGTAAGCATGGTAGATGTAGCGGTAGTTGCTGCAGCCGTGTGAGGTGGAGTACCAGGTGCAATTGGCGGCTGAGTAACTACTGAAGTTACAGGGGTCTGAACACTTGACTGGACAGGTTGCGGTTGCTGGGGTGGACCAGGAACTACAGGTTGTCCTGCTTGAGGTACCGACTGTATACTTGGTTGCGACATCTGTTGACCCTGTGACGGATCCCATGTTAACATTCCAGGGTACTGACCCGTAACAGGTTGAGGATACTGAGATCCATAGCCGTATTGAGGATAGGGTTGATAATTGTAAGGTGCAGTCCCATATGATTGCCCTTGAGGTGGTTGATAACTTTGACCAGGGTATTGACCCGTAGGTTGATAACCTTGAGGTAAATACGAGTACTGGGGTTGACCTTGACCTTGAGGTTGGTATCCTTGAGGTTGATACCCTTGGGGTTGATACCCTTGGGGTTGCCATCCTTGAGGTTGCCATCCTTGAGGTTGATATTGATACTGAGGTTGACTTTGGGGTACATATTGAGGCTGGGGTTGACCTTGAGGTATGTATTGCCCCATAGGAGCGTACTGACCTTGAGGTTGCCCCCCAGACACGAATGAAGTACCTTGAGGTTGCCCCCCAGGCATTAACGAAGGTTGCCCCCCAGGCATTAACGAAGGTTGCCCCCCAGGCGGTAATTGGCCACCTTGAGGTTGGTTAATGGGAGTTGAACCTGACATCATATAAACATCACCTATACTCAATGGTACATTACCACTGTTTCCAACTAATAACCCATGATCAATGGGTTGAGGAGATGCTCCCGCAAAGGTACCAGAAAGTGATTGATACCCAGTAGGAACAGAAGGACCGCCATGTAAAAATGATTCAGGACTTTGCGTAAACACAGATGACTGACCAGACATATTTACAGGAGTATGAATTCCTCTAGGTGGAAAAGGAGTACGAGGTGTAGAAAAACCTACTGAGTTGTCTAAAAAATTGGTTAATGCAAGGTACCAAGATTCACTTCTAGGAGGACTGTAAAAGATGGATTCACGCTCCCTTAGATCAAGGGTAATTTGATCTTCAGGATTAAAGACGCCTATTTCTTCCTCTGGAACAAGTTCTTCTATAGCAATTAAACCAACAGGAAGATTTTCGGTGATAATTCTTTCTATTCTTGGTGAATCAGGAACACTAGGAGTTGGAGTAACAGGTTCGGAAATTTCAGGTTCTTCGCCTGTTTCACTGGCAGATGAAAAACTACCAGCAAGCTCGGAAACTGTAACAGCTTCGGGATTGTAACCTGTTTCTAAACTTTGGTAATCTGGATGGACTACCAAGGAAGATTCTCCTTCTTCAGGTGATCCTACTCTACTGTCACTAGGAGGAGTTACAAGGACCTTTAACCCTTCGTACTGACCCGGAATGTCTTCAGAAGATTCACCCCGCGATTGACGGAGTTTTCTTAACAAATCTAGTCCGGTGACAATCTCAGGAGACTGGCCCCCAATTCGACGGGACCGTCTCGGTAATTCCGCCACAATTAATGATTTTTAACTACAACACACGAAAACAAAGTAAAAATTTCAAATCAAACCACCTAAAGTCTTCTAAAGAAGCAAACAAATTTGAAGCACACGCCTAAAGAATCTAGAGCGTCAAACCACACACAAACAGTATCTTCCGGACCAAAAGCGCTAGTTGGTGATTAGGTCCAACCTCGCAGGATTCAGTACAGAAATGGCGGGTGGAACAGTTACGCCGACAACCTGCTTAATGAATAGACTGGACCAAGTTCCTCCACTTTAACCGTCTCGAAGTGAAGCGAACCCCCCAGAAAATCCAAGTGAGTATAGCCGACGTCTGCTCCAGGTACAGTGGGACCTTCCCTCCACCGTCACCTTGGGTAGAATCCTAGATATTATGGCCACTAAGGTTACCAATCACAACAATTACACCTGGGGGAACAGTCTAAACTCCGACAGCACGCAAGGGCAGAGTAACAAGCTCAATCCCCTTACCGGCTCCTTGACAGTAATCCAAGGTTTACCGATAAGTGACCCTTGGCTCCTCGACAATGGTTAATCCGAGGTTTACCGTTTGTAATACGTACTGTCTGGCGTCGTTCCCAACGAGGGAGGAATGATCCCCTCACTGGTTCGGACACGAGCTCGTGCTTCTCCTTTAAGAGGAGCTTTCCCAGAATGTAACTGAAACAATTGGATTTGTTCTACTCAAGATAGACTATCTGTTTGGTTTTGTAGTCTTGGAGAGTTAAGTACTCACCTACTCCAAGACCCTAGCCTAAGCTATGTTGGTGTTTCAGAGCCCTAGAAAATAAAAGTTACTAGTTCAATTTTAATTTAAGCGTTACTTTTAAGGTTGTTTCTTAAGTCAAAAGGTGATGGAAGTGAAACCAGTGGTGTGTTGACTCGACTCGAAACCACTACAAAATGCACCTAGGATGATTTACCCACTACTTTACTTTTTCGATGAATTGTTTTAACTAAAAAGTTGAGAGAATGCAATCTTTATAAAAGCAACTTCTTAATTGAAGACAATCAAAGAAACAATTCGTTTTTCTTTTCCAAGCATAAAAACATAACCTCTCTTTACATGCACGAAAAAAACTCTTTTCTTCTTTCAAAAACAAAAAGCTACTTGAAACAAGACTTTTAAAGAAGATGTTTTTGTATTTTTCTTTTAATAAAGCAAATAAATCTAATATAACCAAAAATCAATCTTAACGACTATTAAAATCTACGAAAATCCACTCATAAGCAAACTAAAGGCAAATTTATTCTAAGCAATTTTAACGAGGCCAAAACTAACAATGATTATTCTAAGGTGTTTTACTTGATCACAATCAAATCAAGGACTAGCTTATTGCAGAACCAAAAACTAGCCAAAACAAAACTCTAATCTTTTTGTTCTTTTTGTAAAATGGAAATCAACACTTTAGAAACAAGTAATTCGAAATTTGACCCAAAACAACTTAAATGGCAAGCTGCTCACACAAGGAGACTTTACGACAGGCCCGACTTCTAAGAAGGTTGACTAACCAGAGAGATCTAAGGCTGGACAACTTTCTACTATCAAAGTCACTACAGAACCTATCCAAAAATCAAACCCTAGGTCTAAACTTCGTTGAAATCCACTAAAACACTCAAAGCTCACAAAACAAGTTCAGGTGAAAATTTTTGACAGGGTACTAAAGGATCTGGGCAGAAAACACTAAGGAAAATCAAAATCTAAAAGCAATTTAAAGCAAAAATGGAATTTTCTTAAATTTTACAGGAAGACGCAGGCCACCCGTTATCACAGGTGCGGGCCCGCTCTGTGCAAACGGCAACAGCGCGTCCAAAGACGCACTGTGCAGTACTCAGAGGGTGCGTCCTTCTGGAAAAAGGAAGAAAAACCAAATCTAACTAAATCTAAAGCTAAGCCACCCAAATACTAATTCTCACAGTCAAAAACCAGAAAATAAAAATGATTTTCTCAGAGCAAAGTTCACACAAAGGAAAAGACTCTCTCATTAATGGATTCCCCAGCGGAGTCGCCAATTTGTCGTGGCGGAAAAAGTCGTTTGTGCGGACACAACTGACCTCCCTAGGAGTCTAAACTCTCTAGCGACAAACAAGACAAAATGGAGTGATCTTTCTCTAAATATACCTTTTACAACATGAAAACTACAAGTGTTTAGGCTTACCTTATTCCAAAACGCTGTTGTTGAAGTCCGTCCTTGCTGATCCGGATGAGCTCCTCCTTCACATCAATTCCTGCAACCACAAACAATCAAACCATTACCAAGCACTTGCATTTCATATAATAAAACATATATTCAACATGTAGACCAAGGAACACATGAAATAACTCATTAACACAAGCTATTGAGAAAAATAAACCAGTTTGTATTAATAACGAAACAAAGAAACTCTTACAACCTGGCCTTGGTGTTGCGCAAGTTCCTCCCAGGGTCCATCAAGGGTTTTCCTCTACTTTGACAAAGCTCACCCACTTCCAAGTAGAATCAAGTAAAGACAATCTCTCCTTACAAGGCTCTAAATGGAGACCTAAATCCTGCAGCATTTACCCAAAGAAAATGTATAGCTCCAACCTCCCCTCCCTCTGGCTCAATGTCTTTATTTATAGTGCTGTAAAGAGGTTATTTAGGTCCACCATCAATGGGATAATCCCCCTCTTTGGGTGGGATAGCTCCCTTATTGATGGGATAAGTTCCCTCTTAATAGAGATACATGAACCAACTGGAGGCGCATCCATTTCATCAAACCGACCTCTAGAAGGTTCTAGAAGTAACCACAAGTAACTTTTTCAAGATAAAACTCGCGCATTTTTCCTTTTACAGAAGGACGCACCTGTCCCTGAACATACAGAGCATCCATGGACGCAGCTTTTGTGAACATGGTCAGCGTCCCCACAGGTAAGGCTAGAGAGAACCTGCGACCCCAGAGATAAACATAGTTTTTACAAGACTTTCTCTCTTCTTTGAGTTTGAGATGGATAACAGAGGCATAAGACTTGCCTAAAAAGGGTAGCATGACTGTTGATTTGAGCCATACTAACTGTAAGTAGTCAAGGTGACATTTTTTAGTGTAACAGGAAGTTGGTTGTTCAACTCACCCCAACGGGGCCCATAAACTCTTGGTGTTACATCTCCTCGGGTTAGGGTTTTGGTTGTTTAGGGTTTCCTCTTATTGTTCAGTAATAAAAAGGCCCTTGAGCCTCATTGTAAGGTAGTTCAGAGGCATGTAGCCACCACATATCTTCTTAGAGATAATCTACCATCGCCCTAGCTAGTTTATTTCCATTTTTGTTTATAAGCATATTTTAGTATTTTACAGTAATGAAATGAAGTATTATTTTTGTTGCATATCTATATGTATTGTTATATCTATAATTTGTTGCGTTCCTGTTTAAATCCTAATCATTTGATCAATATCTTCATCACCATATTCTTCACGGACGGGTTCTGTATATCGCGCTCCTTCAAAGGGATCTAAAGGAACAACAAACCTAGTACCGTTCTTTTCAAATACCATACTTCTCCTTCTTCGATTGGTTATGGTGTCCATATCAAAATCCAAATCAATTCTGGGTAAAGACGGATACTGATTATTTTTATCTACCATCTCAATAACTTCAAAATTTGCCATCATGCTTTCTCCTTCAATGTCTACAACAACACCTTGCAATTGACCCATTGGGATAATATTTTGTTGATTGGACATGCGCAACTGAATTGGTGACCATTGCAGCTTTGGTTTCCCCATCCACTCCCAAGTTTGATTCAGTAATTCATTCGGATTTGATCCCAAGTCCAGAATTACTTGACCCATTTTTAATTCTCCAATTACGCAATTAATTGCATTTCCCGACCAATTCTCTTCTTATTTTTGTTGACCTTGTTTACTGCGCATTGTTTAGGTTGTGGCTTCTCTTTACTGGCACAGTTGTCGATCAATTCTTGCAACCCTTCCACTACTTTCTGGTCCCTTAGCAACTTCATACATGTTTGCAAAAAGGACTTCAGAACGGTCGAATCAGGGTTCTCTATCACAGTAACTACTTCAAGAGCATTCTTCCTTGGTACTAGTTGCATCTGCGTCCTTGATGTCAAAGCTCCTGGGTCCATGAAACTCTTCTTCGCCTCTATGAAAATTTCCTTCTCCTTCTATAGATCGAATCCAGTACTCTTCTCTCTTGCCTTCCTAACCCATGTATCTGCCACAAGCTTTTTACCTTCTGATCTATCTTCTCTGGTAGCGCACCACTTCGTGGCACTATATTAATGCTTGGATCATCCTTGCACGGTTCAGATTTCATCATTTATAAATTCTGCGTAGACTGTTGATTATTCTTTTCATGAATATTAGCCATTAAAACATAGCAATCCTCTATCACATGGTCAATCTATCTACAATACTAACAGGAAGGGTGAATGGGGTTTTGATAATCCTGCGCAAAATGTCTAGCTTCACCATAGTTATAGCATATGATCTGACCTCGACCTCGTCCAACACCCCCTCCTCGACCATGTCCTCGACCTTAAAATACTCCGCGGGACGCAGGTGAACCATGATCTTCTTGCGCACGACCTTCAGCTTGAATCTTGTATGTTGGAGTTCTATTCATCATCAAATCATAGTTGTGACAATTATTCTCATCATATCCTACTGATCGAAAGAAGTTACAATATAATTGCCTTGGCGACTACACATATTTTTGTAACAAATAGCAGTGATCAGTCAGGTGTTGTCCTGGTACTTTTTCCAACACTAAGCTTTGGTTTCAAAGGATTGGGACCTACGCCAGCCAAATAATCAGGATAGACAGGACACTATTCCTTATAGTGACGTTTCGCTTTACACTTTAGACACCTAACTTCTGAGTGTATCTCAAACTGAGCTTCCTTACCTTTCTTCAAATCTTGCAGTTCCATATGTAAGCTCGCTAGCTGGGACTATATTTTCTGAACCCCAATGTGAGTGTATTGTACCGACGAAGCTTCCAACTTCATCGTTATTTCCAATACTTCAACCTACGTCCCAATATTTTATTGTGATAGTGGTAATCTGAGGTGTGGCAATAACGCAATTATATACCACTCTTTGTGTTGTTCATCAAAGATCTAGAAGTTGACTTGTCCCAGCAAACATTTTAACCTTTGATCTACATCCCAAGCAGTCTCATTGATGGCTTGCTTAATTTATTTTATTTCTGTAATGCACTGTGACTATGACTTGGGCTTCTTAAACTCCTTGTTCAGTGTGTTCTTCATCGTAGCTAGTGAAGCACTTGGATTCGTCGTATTGTACTTAATATACCACGACAATGCTATGTCCCGCAATGTAGTGAAAAGCTATGATTTCTTCATATCATTTTCTTCGATATGCTAAGATTTCCACAAAACTTCTGCAACAAACCAAAATTGATTAGGACCCTTTAATCCCTAACCCTTAAAAATGAGCATCTTTACTGTGTTAGCCATGTCAAATAACGTGGTGGAGGTGGAGGTGGAGGTAGGGGTATAGGTGTATGAGGTGGAGGCAAAGGTGGGTGTGGAGTGGATGGATGAGGAATCCTAGAAGTGCCTTGACTTTCTGACTGCGGCACACCTCTAGGTGTACTAGGGTTGCTCTCTTCTTCGTTTTCCAATTCACCTAATAATGGACTTCACTCACCTTCAATAAATTTGTCACGGTCTATTCTGAATATTTTTTTTCTTCGCGTAGATCCAGTCTGGCTTCTTTTAAACACCAATCTATAGGCATAACACCCTTTTCACATAATATCATCTTAATCCTGAGCTTCAAAGAATTCAGATACTTACCTCTTGGACATTTGAAAAATTGGCACTCAACTTCGATCTAGGATGTTGTTGTGTCAATTGTGAATTCAATAATAAAGCCTCTGAGGATGCTATTGATCTAGTAGTCAACATCTCTTGCGACCTTATTTTTAGACTCCTTAAGTCTTTTAATCAGCTCTGGGGTCCACATAATAAGATCTTCGTGTTTCTAACAGGGCTTGTTTGCAGCTAGTTTTGAAAGCCACTTGTGTACCTCGTTAGCAAACAATGCAAAAACTATCTCATGATGTTCTGTATAGATATACCTCTGTAACCAACTTTCTATCGATTGCCGTGGATTTCTTCTTTCTTGTGCTGCAAATTCATGCAACTTCTGATCTACCTAATTTTGGATCTCTTTTCTAGTCGGTCACCACATCACACATCCTTTAGATAGATATCGGTCTTGGAAACATAACCATTTGTTGGCTTCAGTGGCTTAGACTCAGGTTCAGAGTTAGCTGCGCTAACCAAAAAAGCCCTATACTACTGGCCCTTTCGGCAACGATCTACATAGCGTAGACCACAACCTCACCCACGACAATATTGGGGGATGCTAGAATTAGGTTTCCACATCTAGAAGGGTAATGCAGTGTGCATGTAAGGTTTCTATCAGTTTAGGTCTTAATCCGACCTTCGTGAATTGTTAACCTTATTGTTATAGTCGTAAAGAGTTTTCCTACTTAAGAGACTTGCGAGCTATGCATAACTAGTCTAACATGTATTAGTCATCATATAAAATAGTATTTGAACCTTCACGGTGAAATTTCTGAAGAAATGTACAAAACGAACTATAAACATGCTAAAACACAGAAACTATGCAAACATAAGAAAATACATAGATCTGTCTCAAATTCTTCCTTATTAGTTCAAGCCTTCACCACTGCAGGAGCCTTCCCCTTCACCTAAATACAGAAAGAACTCACAATGACAGATTAAAAAACATATCATCTCATGAATAAATTCCTTATAATTTCTAATACATCCCTTTATATATAATTTACCCCAGTAACAGAACCATTTGTTGGCTTCAGGGGCTTAGACCTAGGTTCAGAGTTAGTTGCGCTAACAAACAAAACCCTATACTACTGGCCCTTTTGGCAATGATCTGCGTAACGCACACCACATTCTCACTCGAGGCAATATTGGGGGATGTTAGAACCAACTTTCTGCATTCATAGGGGTTATGCAGTGTGGCTGTAATGTTTATATCAGTTTAGGGATTAATCCAACCGTCACAAATCGTTAACCTTATTGTTACAGTCCTAAGGCGTTTTCCTACTTAACAGACTTGGGAGTTGCGCCTAACTAGTCTAACATGTATTATTCATCATATAAAACAGTATTTGAACCTTCGCAATGCAATTGCAGAAGAAATGTACAAAACGAGCCATAAACAACCTAAAACAAAGAAACTATGTGAACATAAGAAAATACACAGATTTGTGTCAAATTATTCTTTATTAGTTCAAGCATTCATAGATACAATATTTTTGACCCTGTGCACACAACTGTAGGGGCCTGCGCACACAATTGCAGACTTACCAAGGTCTTCGTGCACACAACTGCAGGAACCTTCCCCTTCACCCGAATACAGAAAGAACTCACAATGAAAGACTAAAAAACATACAATCTCATGAATTAATTTCCTTAGAATTTCTAAGACATCCATTTATATATCCTTTACCCTAGCAACAAAACCATTTGTTGACTTTAGGGGCTTAGACTAAGGTTCATAGTTAGCTGTGCTAACCAACAAAACCCTATACTATCGGCGCTTTCGGCAATGATCTGCGTAGCGCAGACCGCAGTATCACCTGAGGCAATATTAGGGGATGCTAGAACTAGGTTTCTACATCCATAGGGGTTATGCAGTGTGGTTGTAAGGTTTCTATTAGTTTAGGGCTTAATATGACCTTCACGAACCGTTAACCTTATTGTTACAGTCGTAAAGAATTTTCCTACTTAACAGACTTGCAAGCTATGTGTAACTAGTCTAACATTTATTATTCATCATATAAAACAATATTTGAACCTTCGCGATGCAATTGCAGAAGAAATGTACAAAACAAACCACAAATAGCCTAAAACACAAAAACTATGTGATCATAAGAAAATTCACAGATTTGTCTCAAATTCTTATTTATTAATTCAAGCCTTCACAAATACAATCTTTCTAACCCTGTGCACACAACTACAGATTCCTGCTCACACAGTTGCAGACTTACCAAGGTCTCCACGCATATAGCTATAGGAGCCTTCCCCTTCGCCCGAATACAGAAATATCTCACAATGACAGACTCATAAACATATCAACTCATGAATTAATTTCCTTAGAATTTCTAAGACATCCCTTTATATATCCTTTACCCTTACAATACCATGGTCTACAATCCATGGGCGGAGCTCAAAATATTCTAAATAATCCCATCCCTTTGAAAAGAAGGGACTTTGACCCACCTTAAAACCCCTTTGACTCCTAGAACTCTGTGTGAATTGCACTCCACTCCTCAAAATGAAGAGACTTTACATAACTTAGAAAAAAATTAGACCTAGGGGACCCCTACCCAACACTTCACTTTCTTGAACTTATCTGGAAAATGTCCTCTGTCACTCCTCCTGTAAGGATGATAATGACGATGATCATAGTGTCTATCAGAACCAAAACTATAATATAACCTATGTCCATCACCTCTATTATCTGGAGTATCCAAGAGCCTGCCTTCTTTGATTGCGTCATCCATATCTTTACTGTACCCACCATGAGATCTATTACCATATGCCCCATTTGTCCCATCCTCCTCCCCATGGCTGATCTAAAGTGGTCTTTGTCTCTACAATTTTGACAAACTTTGAAGGATTATTGCATTGACTTATTCTTGTTTCTCTTATGTATGAATGATCTTGTCATTGTTTGCCTTGCAACTCCTTATTTCTACCTTTAAGATTCTCAATGTCTCTACTAAGTCAGGAGAGTGCGCACCACCACATTGCTCATCTGACACATAAGGAGAATATCATGAACTATAGTCTACCATATTTCTAGTCATCTTTTATCTCTTTCATGCAAGTACCGTCATGTGAGCTAAAACCAAAACATAACATAATCAACATACCTCAGTGTAGTTCAGGGGAGGATATCTCATCTAAAGATCAACCAAATTAGCACGATATATGTATATTCATAATTACATCATCGTATAACATCAGTTTAACCACTATCCAATTATCAATTCCTAATCATGCTAACGACATAGCATGACCTCACACATGACAACTACAAGCATATCAATGTATGTATAACAATATATAAGCACTGACATGCATAACTAATGCATAATCGACGTACACTCATGATGACCACATCCAAGAACACACCATCCACTTTCACAAGGAGACACCATTGCAACCATGGACACCACCATGCATACACAACAAGTACATAGACCACAAGCATGGAGAACACATATATGCAAACAACATGAATGCATGACCAACACACCGCCCATATAGTCCAAGGGGCGAACCGTGCTCTGATACCACTCTATAAAACCCTCCTCCCACATATACACAACTTAATCAGTTCGTTTGGGTCAATATGAGACAAGAGGCTACTATTATGTGATTCAAATTCCCATCTAGAGTTAAGGAAGTTGAACTGACAAAACACAACCATTCTAACCTTCCACACATGCTACAAATCCTTTAGGACCCAACCAACCCTTCCAGATGACCAACCCTTGAGACAACTTGACATTTTATTGATATGGACCCCCAGCCACTCCCATGACAAGCCATGCATGTGACTGAGGCCTTCCAGTTGCTGCCACAATAAGGCATGCCATCGATTATGGACTTTTTTAGCTAGTTCTGAGCCAACAACCTTGAATTCTGTGCCACTTTTTCAGGGTCAGGACTCAGGCCACTACCCATATGTTCATGAAACTTCCATACATGATAAATGAAATTGGAACAAAGGTAATAACGAATTTTTTTTATCAATGACTTGAATTAACCCCTATTAGCCATGACAAACATTTCTTCAAACATGTCACAAATATGCAATCTGCTGGTCATAACAACAGATATGAGCATAGGGGTCTCATACTTATTTGAGATTCCTAAAGAAGCATTTCTTCTGTATCACAATAATTGCATTATCATCTATTAGTTCATTTATTCATTGTACATTCATTTGAAAATAAAAACATGATGAGAGCCATACATCAAGTGTGTCATAAAACATACTCATAACCAACATAAATAACAAGGATATAATAGCCATAAGAATCACATATAAGTCAATACATTTACACATGAAATATTAAGGAGAAAGAGCTCTTATTAATGAATACAAAATCCAACCAGATTTGGGACTTCCATGAACCACCCGACCATAGATTGGCTGAACCAAATATTTATTTCAACCAATCACCCCCATGCCATATTCCAAGCATGAATGTGGGACTCAAAACAAAACTGAACAAGGTTTCCTCACGGGGCCTTCACTCAATGAACCTCTGACATATCACATGCGTTCGTGGCATATTATACAATACCCTTTATTTGACTATGTATTGGAAAATACCTCTGAGAATCACATTATTTTACCCCCTACCAATACAAACCCAATACACCTTCCCAATTTAAAAAACCCCTACTTTCACTAGATATTATAGGTATCCATTTTTTCATTTACATTTTTTTATACCCCTTTATATTTTTTCATTAACTTTGAACTCCATTTTCTATATCTGCCAATATAAAAACCCTTTATCCCCTATATATCCCCCAATATATTATGTCATTTTTTCCTCAATATAAATCCCCCAATATGAATGCACGTGGTATGATATTGCTTCCCAAGTGAAGACCTCGTGGGTTTGCTTAGGATTTACCGGAATCCCCACCGGATTACTAGGCCCTAAACAAGCATGGATGCCATGATATTTCTCCACCTACATCGTGAGGAATTTTCTTGTCTCCTAGTCTTTAGGCTTTACTGTATATCCTACTATACAACGGTTGAGGATTCCTAGGCCTATTAAAGACTCTACCCTCTAGTATTTACTGTATATCCCTCCATTCACCGGTCAAGGATTCCTAGGCCCACCGAGGGACACAAATTCTTGCTTTATTGCAATCCCACTTTCTCCGGTCCAAGGATTCTTAGGCCATGTTTTATTTCTTTATGAGACAAGCTCACTCAGTTTCGAAACCATCTAGAAATACAACTCAACCAAATAGAATATAACTCATCACACAATGGCTATCTAGAAATGGAAATGCTAGGCTAAAGAACATTGTCACACATGGAAAAACTCAATCCAATGACAACAGGAGAACCAAATACACACATGCATGTACCATGCATGCCAAATCTAGAAAGGAAATCACACATGCAAATCAATAAATGAAAATAATCTTGTTGTAGCTGCTTGATCCTACTCTCCCTTGCTTGATCTTTTATTTTCTTTGCCTTCTTGGTCCTTCCTTTGCTTTCCTTGATCGAATGCTAGGGTGCTACAATAATTCTATAAGTATCCAAGAGCGTGAGAGAGATAATAGAGAGAGAGCTCCAAAACTGAATTGATAAAATGTACCAACTGATCCTCAGAAGCCTTTTTAATAATGAGGCCTCTATTTTCTTCAATTTTCCCTTATTTTCCTTCATTTTCCTCCTCACGTGCAACCTTTGACCTTTGACCTTCCTTTTCTCCTAATTTCAATTATTTTCATAAATAAAATACCAATTAATGACACTTTGCCTTTCCAAAGCCTTTGCCATTTCCTTTTCCAATTTCCCTTAACCATAATAAACCAAATAAACACCCACACTAGGATGTTTTTCCCAACACTCAACTTGGAATAGATGTCCCATGACATTGGTTACTATTTTTCCTTTATTAACTTTATTACATGGAATTTTGACCAAGGTTGTTATATCGTTATTAAATTTATGTGAATAAAAGTATTATTACGTGAATACAATTTATTAAATTTATGTGAATACAATTTATTTTTATTGAGTTAAGTATATTTGTTGTATTATTATGTATCTATGGAATTGTTTTTGTGTTAGATTGTTTAAGTGAATGATAACAAAAAATATTTTACAATTAAAAATATGGATGTGATATAATTTAGAGGCTTTTGCCTTGGTATCAATGCTTGAAATGTTAGAAATTAAATAACATAGCAATGAAACACATAAAATATTGCAAAATCATAAACAAAAAAAAAAAAATATAAAACAAGAGAGACACAGATATACGTGGTTCACCAAATTTGGGTTGTGTTCGTGGACAAACAACCAAGCCCTCCTTTTATGTTATCCAAAAAAAAGAAGAGATACAACCTACAACAAATCCGTTGTAATTTCCTCTTCTCTCTCACATAGTCTCCTTTGTTTTTCTTGCTCATAAAAATAATACACAACCATAATACAATTTCTATCATATAAATCGAGTGTTTCCTTCTAGGGAAAAAAACCCTAAATTAACATAACTTCTACTGTCATATCATTCACCTAATGAACGATCCATATTGACTACAAAATTACAATAAGGAAAATTTTCATATATTTTTAGCTAAAATGACGCTTTCCCCGAAACCCCGCCACTGGGGGCTCATAAAATCATTTTCGCCCCCCCTAAACCCCCCTAATGGTGATAATACAGGTGGTGTTGCCACCTCGTTCGAAACTAGGATCCAATGCTGCTAAAACAAGACCTCTGAATCAAGAAGATAATCAAGCTCCATACCCAGTATGAAAAGACTCTCATTTATAGTCTAAATTTGTAACATGATTATCATCAATTCAATTATTTTGACTAACCTCTTATCGTATTTAACAAAGGTTGCTTAGTAAGGGTGGTAAATTTAACAAGGGTTTCTTAACAAGGGTGGTAGATGCAAGGGGGTCATAAAATATATTAAGGAAAAGTTGAAAGAACTTTTACTTAGGGTCTAGGAAAGTCCTGTTGGAAATACTGAGAGGGGGGTGAATCAATATTTCTTAGCAATAACACTTTTTAATCTTTTTCAGAGCATTAGTTAATCTTCCATTATTATTATTGTTCTTCTTCAGATGATCATAAACAATAATCAATAGTAGAAAACACCATACAACAATGCAAAAAGATAAAATGAAGGACACAAATATTTTTAGCTAAAAAACCCCCTCCGGGACGAAAACCATCAAACGCTTCTTTAGTAATTGTCTTCTCCCTGTTAAAATAAAATTGATTACATCAAGATTTTAGATACAACTAAGGGAGGTATCAACTCCCTGATTCACAAGCCACAACCTGTAGCACTCTACTAAACCCTAATATATTGTTGCAACCAGAAGGACGCCCCAATGCCCTGTAGATCAGGCCACAACTTGATGAGTGCCCCAACACTATGTTTACCAGTTACTATTAGAAAGGATGCTTTGTTTCCCTATTAGTTTATTAGCCATAACTAAATGGATGCCACAACGCCCTATGCAAGCCACAACTTGCCCTAGCACCACCCTGCCACCTTAAAGTGTTCTTAGGCCACAAATTGAAGGTGACTCCAATCACCTGCCTTGACGAGCCAAAAGACCATGTTTCACAATTTCAGACTGGATCCCCTGTACTCTGAATCAATGTAGAGTAGTTGTAAGGAAAATGTACCATAGATATTGAATCCTGGTAGTCGTTGATCATTGTGTCCACAAACTGGTTGTTGCACGATGCTACACAACAAGCTATATATGTTCAATTGCACATCACTGCACACTGTATATCACTATCACTACAAATCACTACACAACGGTTGGCAATCAATGCATCTCATTGCTCATGAATGAATAGTCATCAATGCATAACCATTTTCACTGCACACATAGATCATTGCACATGTACTCGCTGCCACTACATGTCACTGCATTGAGCTGCTCATGAATGAATAAGCATCAAGACTCAATATATCATGCTGCCACACTATCAAGTTGCACATGATGTTGCAACCATTTGGAACTACTATCAAATGATGGCACAAACCAAGGTGCGTTAGTTCATCCTTATGACCTGCCTCAAATGCTCTCAAATTATGTCCTTGGATGGCTACGAGCATATGTTCCTTTCACTATTGAGCACTTCTCATACACTACCATCCATCTTTACGTAAATTTGTTGTACAATAGAATGATATTGGCCTCAAAGATTTGCTACCCTGCAAGGTTACACTTGTGTCTCTGTAAACTATCTAGTTCATCACTACAAGGCAAATTCCTAGTTAATGATAGTCTATGTCAAGTATTACTGTAGTGTCATCCATCTGTCATAGAAAACCTACTCACTATGTCAAGTATTACTCCAACCTATAGTTTGGATCTAAGTGTGTCAATGTATCACATCACAATCATAATAGTTTTATTAATATTGTCGGCCATATGTCATTGCTAAGTCATTTACATGTCAGGTCCATTAGTTATGTCTAGGTGTTAGGTCAATTCACACTTCTTAGTTTTGTCATAACTCAATACATGATACTACAAAAGTCATATAGTGTATGGATCAAGTTCTCTGCATATCATATTCCAAAGGTGTTGTTGCTCCATAAATGGCCATCATAACTTAGGTCACTGTTGGTACACATTCATAGTCATTGTCATGTCAAGTAGGTCAATGTATCAAGTCATAGTCAAGGCATAGTCAAGGTAGACTGATTATAAAAAGGTCATAGTCAAGAGGCCAAAAGACTGTAATGCAACTATCTTAACACAAATTATCATGCACTACTACATAGGGTTATTGTTTCATTTGTCATATTGTCTAGTTGCTTTACTTCTTGCTAATGTGTTATAGGTTATGCATGCCACTGTAATTATAGTCCTAGGTCTTTAAATCACTCTGTCATATCTAGGTGTAATATCTTAGATTGTCACAACACTTAGGTTCTAAGTATCTGTTAAATCTATTTATACACTCGAGGACTATTATCACAATTATTAACACATGATGATGAATGTCATTTTTCATTAGTGTTAGTTTATCTATACACTTTAGGATTGTTATCACAATTATTAACACATGATGATGAATGTCATTTTGTCATTAGTGTCACTGTTGATGCCAAAAAGTAATCATATTATAGAGGTTATATCAAAATGTCAAATCATTATTCTAAGGTCTGCAAGAATAACATCGAAAAGAGGGAAACATCGATCTCAAGAATTTGCACAGTGAATTATTTAAGTATCAGCCCTTCAATGTCTTTGATTAGAGGTTCAGTGCATGCCGCAATAGATGTGTTTACCCTCCGAATTTTGCTATACTTTAGTTTTCAACTCTTTGGATAATTGAGAAATATGTGCCTTAGATCAACCTACTCACACAATGACTACAAGGATCAAACATCACACGATCATACCTTGTTATATATCTTCTTTCATGCAAAACTGTTACTATAATGAACTTAATTTGCACTGCTATTAGAATGATAGTGAAGTTGGCTTCTTTACTTAAGTGACTTCAACAGGTCGGCTTAACTTTAAGTTGTAGCCATAGGTATATATACTAGATTACTACTTGTAGTGTTTCAGATGATAGACCTTACTATCCTAAAGTTATAAGAATTTTGCACAAGGATCAAGCATTGAAGTACTCCACAAGAACCACAATCATGTATACTTAGAGATGATTAGAAATACGTAGTCCTAAAAGGATTCAATACTACTTTTGAAAGGTCACCGGTAACTACAAATAATTCCACATAGATGGAGACTTTATTACTCCACTTCAACTTCAAATTAGGCCACATAAACAAACCTTAAAATTTGATTCCTTAGATCATAGGATAGTATTTATTACTAGCAAAAGAAAAATGCTCAAACAGGCTTGTGGCCTAAACTTACACCTACCCTAAATGAGAACCAAAACAACTTAAATAAATCTACAAGAACTCACCTTGTATTTCGCTTGAGAGAGGGAACCCTATTCGTTGTACTTTGCCTCAAAAAAAATAAGAATTGTGTTTTTAAGATATCTTATTATTAGGCCGAAATTTTAAAAAGACACGTGACAAGTTATGTCTTTAGAGGAGTGATGGATCTTCCTTTATAATTTGTAGAGTGACTTCATAAGTGACCGTTATAGGACAAGGAAAGGGCTTCATGAAAGAGTTATTAAAATTTTAATTAAGTCATGTCTTGTGTGTTAAGTAAGAAAGGTCGTGAGCCTTATGAGTGAAAGATATTATCCTTTACAATATGAGGGATAAATTTTATAAAAATAAATAATAATTTAATAATTTTCTTAAGATTCCTTAAGGTATGGTTGATTTATTTTATAAGTATTATAAAAAAAATTGTTTAAGTTCTAAGGAATTTGTACACTAACCCTCTTTTGGTGTTTTGTAGGTGACATATGAGTGTATTAAGTCAATGATTAATTTATTTTCTTTGGTTTTGAAGTTATGTAACTTATATGGGGTGTGATTACAGTGATAAACAATGTCATGTGTTGACAATCATTGGAGGAGGTGTCATGTAACTACTCCTAGGGGTTTTTAGCCTAGAAATTAGGGTCATTAAATTCAATTGTGAATATCTCTCAAACCAGGAGGCCTCTCGGGGTGTACCACATATCAACAAAAACATATTTTCGAGGAGAATTTAATTGACATAGATCTTCAACCCAAACTCAATTATTTGACCTACTAAAAACCCTCAACAAAGTTGGGTCACATCCTCAGTCCAGGGAACCCAAACACTAAAACTTGGGTTTTTAATGATCCAATAGTATAGCTTCCATCTTGATGTAATCTGAAAATTACTAATAAGCGTTCATTAACCATTTGACATCAATGGCTGGTGTTTTTTGTCAAATTCAAACCCAGTCAACTCCATGGGTTGACATTAATGACAAAACCATCCAATAATCTCCCCCTTTGTCATGGATGACAACAAACGTACTCCCCCTGCAAGTACAACACCCCCTACCTTCATGCTTCACCTCCTTCTTGAGATTTTAATCTCCTTCTTAGGTTTTTCTCTCCTGCTTTGACATCAATGACAAAGGGTTACACCCCGTGAGAATTTTCTTGCTTCATGTGGACCTGTTATCTTCCTGTGCTCCCCTTGATGAGAAGTCTTCTTGTAATAGTCTATCAGTAACAATCCCTGTTGATCAGTGTCCTGTATGTGCTTCCCTTGAAGATAAACCTTCCTTTATGAACCTATAATCCTTCCACTATTTTTCTCCACCTGAACCTGTAATGAAAGTGCCATCTTGTTCAAACTATCTGTCTCTCAATCGTAGACTTGTGCCATATACTGTTGCATAGACTCCACCTCTTCAAATTTCAAGGAGTCGGTGAACTGAATTGTTTAGAATAGTGAGTCATCTAAAGAGGATCTTGGCTCGAGTCATTAACCAAATCAATTGTTGATTCCTTATGACCTATTACGAATCCTAAAAGGATAATTGTTAAGACCTTCTTGTCTTCTTTCTTTTCTTGCTCATCTTGTACTTGTTCATCCCGTACTTGTTCTCTTTTCCAAACCTTCTTATTCTCATCGTCAAGCTTTTCATTCATGGTTGATTCCATCTTGTACCTACATTGACGAGCTTTGTGTCCATAGTTATGATACTTGAAGCATTCATTGTTGTCCATAGGTGAGTTCATATGATATTTGCAATCATGAGTGTTATGGCCATAGTTATGGCATTTGAAACATTCAATGTTTGGCCCATCTAGCATGTATTCTCTTCTGAAAAAATCATCGTGGAACCTGACTCGTGATGCTGAAAACTTGTTTATAGGGTCTTGCAAATAATGATTGTACCTATACAAAACTTCACAATCCCTAGCCATATGTCCATAGTTAGCACATAAAAAGAAATAACCACCAAATAAACGTGTGTAGCTAGATAATTCATTTAGATGCAATGGTCCTTGATAATTGTACTTGTCAACAACTTTACAATCCCTGGCCATATGTCCATAGTTAACACACGAAAAACAATATCCACTAAATAAACGAACATACCTGGAAGATTTATCATTCTTCTATAGAGGCGGTGTTGTAGTCCATTGTCATCCTTTTCTCTTGACTGTGTTGGTCTTGTTATTTGAAACAATCTTCTTTGGCTTTTCAATTAGATCAACTTCCTTCTTAGAATCATCTTGCGAAGATGTGGAGCTTGTACCTTCAGCAACTAGAGCTTTACTAGCTTTAATTGCCTTCATTTTTTCTTCAACTATCTTATCTTACAAGTGTTCCTTTTGCAATCCATTGAGTTTGTTGATATCATCATGGGTTGCATCAAGTTATTCTTGCTTTTGATCAAGACCTTCTTGAAACCATCTTTTCAATATCTCCCTTCTTTTTTTGCCTCATCAAACTGTAGCTTGAGAAGAGTTGTATTCTCTACTTCTCTGTTGAGAACATGTATCTGTTCTTTCTGCTTCTCATTTTCAATCCCAAGCCTACTTTTTTCTGTTGAAGATGTTTCTAATTCCTTTTGATTTTGGTAAACTACGGATATGTATCTTTGATCAGATTCCTTCCTTTCAATTTCTACCTCCTGCATCTGTTGTTTGAGCGTGTTGATCTCTGTAAAGGTTGTGTCGAGTTCTTGTTGCTTCTGTTGGACTTCTCTCTTGAGGTCTTGTGTCTCTGTATTCTTTAATTCTTCCAATTGATTTTGAAGACTGCTAACCATCTTCTCAGAATCTTCATTTTCTTTGATGAGTTCTTTTGTCGTCTTCAATTCTACTTCCAAAAGTCTTGTCTTTTCCTTTTGACTTTTGAGTTCCTTTATCACCTTGATCACTTGATTTTGAAACTATGTCTTACTCATTTCTCCAATTTCTTCATCATAATTAGAAGGATCTAAATTTTCAATAACATCTTGACCTGATTTCTTTGTCGAATAGAGATTATGAAGCTTTTCCCAAAGTGCTTTAGCTGTTGAACATTGACCAACTTTTGTTTTCATAGAATTTGGAAAAAAACATTCAAAATTACATTCACGGCCTTTGAATCATACCTTTTATCTTCGTCAGTAGATATGCCTCTAGAAACAATTAATTCCCATACTCCATGTGCCTGCAAATGTACTTCCATCATGGATTCCCATATCTAGTAATTATCTGCATCAAAATTAGGGGTTGGTACACAATAATCACTTTCTTCAGATTTTGTTGTACCTATACCTTCCTTTGAAATCCTTGCAACCTGCTTCTTTGAATTTCCCATATCTATGCTCTGAAAACCACCTTCCAGTGGTTAAGATGTTACTGAAGGAACCATGATCTAATACCAATTGTTGGAAATACTAAGAGGGGGGTGAATAAGTATTTCTTAGAAATAACACGTTTTAATCTTTTTCAAAGAATTAGTTAATATTCAGTTATTATTATTTTTCTTATTTAGATGATCATAAACAATAATCAACAATAGAAAACACCATCCAACAATGCAGAAAGATAAAACAAAGGACACAAAGATTTTTAGGTGTAAAGCCCCCTTCGGGTAAAAAACAATCGAACGCTTCTTTAGTAATTGTCTTCTCCTTGTTAAAAGAAAATTGATTACATCAATATTTCAGCTACAACTGAGGGAGGTGTCAACCCCCTGATTCACAAGCCACAACCTGTAGGACACTACTAAACCCTAATATCATGTTGCAACCAGAAGGATGCCCCAACGCCCTGTATATCATGCCACAACCTGATGAGTGTCCCAACACTCTGTTTACTAGCTGTTGTTGGAAAGGATGATTCATTTCCATGTTACTTTATCAACCAAAACTAAATGGATGCCACAACGCCCTGTGTAAGACAAAACTTTCCCTAGCACCACCCTGCCACCCTGAAGTGTTCTCAAGCCACAACCTGAAGGTGACTCCAATCATCTGCATTGACGAGCCACAAGACCACGTTTCACAATCCTGGTAGTCGTTTATCACTGTTCCCGCAAACTGGTTGTTGCACGATGCTACACAACACACTATCTCTATTCAAGTGCGCATCACTATCACTCCAAATTGTATATCATTTTCAACAAATCATTGTATCTCACTGCTCATGAATGAATAGTCATCAATGCACAACCACTTTCATTGCACACATAGATCACTACACATCTGTTGGCTTCTGCTTCATATCATTGCACCAAGCTTCTCACGAATGAATAAGCATCAAGACTCAATATATCATGTTGAAACACTATCAAGTTGCACACGATGCTTCAACCATTTGGCACTGCTTTCAAATGATGGCACAAACCAAGGTGCCTCAGGTCATCCCTATGACCTGCCTCAAATGCTCTCAAATTCTATCCTTGGAGAGCTACAAACATGCATTCCTTTCACTATTGAGCACTGCTCATACACTTCTATCCATCTTTATGTCAATCTGTTGTACAATAAAATGATATTTCCCTCAAATATCTACTACCCTGCAAGGTTACACTTGTGTCACTGTAAACTCTCTAGGTCATCACTACAAGACAAATCCCTAGGTCATGATAGTCTATGTCAAGTATTACTGTAGTGTCAACCATCTATCATAGACAACTTACTCACTATGTCAAGTATTACTGCAACCTATAGGTTTGATATAAGTGTGTCAATGCATGATATCACAATCATAATAGTTTTATTAATATAGTTGACCATATATCATTGCTAAGTCATTTACATGTCAGGTCCATTAGTTAGGTCTACGAGTTAGTTCAATTCATACTTAGTTTTATCATAGCTCAATACCCGATACTACAAAACATATAGTATATGGATCAAGTTCTTTGCATAGCATATTCCAAAGGTGTTGTTGCTTCATAGATGGCCATCATAACTTAGGTCATACAAATTCATAGTCATTGTCATGTCAAGTAGGTAAATGTGTCAAGTCACAGTCAAGGTAGAGTGATCATAAAAAGGTCATAGTCAAGAGATCAAAAGACTATAATGCAGCTACGTTAACACAAATTCTCATGCACTACTACATAGGGTTATTGTGTCATTTGTCATATTATGTAGTTGCTTTACTTCTTTTAATGTGTTGTAGGTTACACATGCCAATGTAATTATAGTCCTAGGTCTTTAAATCACTGTGTCATATCTAGGTGTAATATCTTAGAGTGTCACATCACTTAGGTTCTAAGTCTCTGTTAAATCCATCTATACACTTGAGGACTATTATCACAATTATTAACTCATGATGATGAATGTCATTTTGTCATTAGTGTTATTGTTGCTGCCAAAAGGTCATCATATTACAATGGTTATATCAAAATGAAAAATCATTGTTCTAAGGTCTACAAGAATAGCATAAAAAAGAGGGCAACATTAGTCTTAAGACTTTGCACAATGAATTATTTAAGCATCAGCCCTTCAACATATTTGATTAATGGTTCAGTGCATACCACAACAAATGTGTTTACCCTCGGAATTTTGCTTGACTTCAGTTTTTAACTCTCTGGATAATTGAGAAAGATGTGCCTTATATCAACCTACTCACACAGTGACTACAAGGATCAAACATCACACGATCATACCTTGTTAGATATCTTATTTCATGCAAAATTGTTACTATAATGAACTTAATTTGGACTGCTATTAGAATGATAGTAAAGTTGGCTTCTTTACTTAAATGACTTCAATAGTTCAGCTTAGATTTAAGTTGTAGCCACATGCATATATACTAGAGTATTGCTTGTAGTGTTTCAGATGAGAAACCATACTATACTGAAGTTATAATAATTTTGCACAAGCATCAAGAATTGAAGTACTCCACAAGAACCACAAACATGTATACTTAGAGATGATCAGAAATACACATTCCCAAAATGATTCAAGACTAGTTTTGAAAGGTCATCGGTACCTGCAAATAATTCCATAGAGATGAAGACTTTAGTACTCCACTACAACTTCAAATTAGGCCACATAAACAGACCTTAAAATTTGATGCCCTAGACCATAGAATAGTCTTTGTTACTAGCAAAAGAAAAATGCTCAAACAGGATTGCAACCTAACCTTACACCTACACTAAATGAAAACCAAAACAACTTAAAAAAATCTACAATAACTTACCTTGTATTTCACTTGAGAGAGGGAACCCTATTCATTATACTTTGCCTCAAAAAAATCCCAATTGTTTTTTTTTTTTTTTTTTTCTTTCTTTCAGATACCTTATTATTAGGCTGAAAATTTTAGAAGACACGTGACAAGTTATGTCTTTAGAGGAGTGATGGGTCTTCCTTTATATTTTTTAGAGGGTATTCATAAGTGACCATTATAGGACAAGGAAAGGGCTTCATGAAGGAGTTATTGAAATTTTAATTAAGTCATGTCTTGTGTGTTAAGTAAGAAAGGTCATGAGCCTTATGAGTGAAAGATCTTAGCCTTTACAATACAAGGGATAAATTTTATAAAAATAAATAAATAATTTAATACTTAATATTCCTTAAGGTATGGTTGATTTATTTTATAAGTATTATAAATTTGTTTGTTTAATCTCTACGGAATTTGTACACTAACCCTATTTTGTGTGTTTTGTAGGTGACATACGAGTGTATTAAGTCAATGATTGATTTATTTTCTTTGGCTTTGAAGTTGAGTAAATTATACGGGGTGAGATTACAGTGATAAACAATGTCATATGTTGACAATCGTAGGAGGAGGTGTCATGTCACTACCCCTGAGGTTTTTATCTTAGAAATTAGGGTCACTAACTTCAATTGTGAATATCTCTCAAACCAGGAGGCCTCTTGGGGCGTACCACATATCAATAAAAAAATAAAATCGAGGAGGATCTAATGACATAGATCTCTGACCAAAAATTAATGATTTTACCTACCAAAAACCCTTGACAAAGTCGTGGCACATCCTCAATCCAGGGAACCCAAACCCTAGAACTTGGGTTTTTAACCATCCAATAGTATAGTTGCCATATTGATGTAATACAACAATTACTAAGAAGCGTTCATTAACCATTTGACGTCAATGACTAGTGTTTTTGGTTAAACTCAAACCCAGTCAACTCCATGGGTTAACATCAATGACAACACCATCCAACAAGTCCACAAATAAACAACTTAAGGATCATTCTCTTTACAAGGTATTGTCGTAACAAAGGAAATTTGAGAAAAATATTTGATTTCCATAAGAGACTCAAGCATAATCATCAACTTGAGGATTTTGAATTCAACCTCGTTTGTAAGAAATCTCACTTTGATTATAGTTAGAATCTATAAGGAGGTTTCCAATATATGCAAGGTTTCATTTTTCCACATTTTGAGAGAACACAACCATTGGGTTGATTCCATATCCAACGACATCTCCACCATTAATTAAAGGGTGTTGTGAAAAATTGGGGTTCCATTTTCATGAAAATTCATTCTCTCTAAGCTTATGGATATCATCACATGTTACGTCACCTTAAATACCCACTTTTCACAACTCCCTCATTGTTAGATATCAAGAAAGACAAAAGGATTTGAAAGAACTAGAACATCTCCCTCTCACATGCTCACATCAAACTTTGTCTCATTTTTTGAATCCCACAATGACTTTTTTCATTAATAAGGTGGGATAATGTATCAACATATAGAAGCTAGCAACATCATTTGGATCAAATCCATTCAATCTAAATGTTCTAGGTAGAAGTCACCCTTAGTGTCTAGATAGTCTTTTGAAATTTCTATTTGAAGGCTTCAATTTTGATGTGTTCTCAAGGTGTTTTGGTTGTTGGATTCTATTCAGGCTCAATGTGTGGTTGTTCTCTATCCATTATTCCTCTCTCTCTTATTTTTTTTTGTATTAGTTCTTATTTGGCATAACTCTCTCTAGTTCGTTGGGTTTCACTTATAACCATCTATTGCCTCTCGACACTTTGGTCGTTACCTTTTGGGGGCATGGTTATTGGGCTTTATTGAGCTCTAGATACACTAATATTCTCAATTTCAACTTTAAAAAAATATATCTATGAATACCATGGTAGTATTATTATTTGGTTTTTGGAATTGGAGGCATTTTTATGTTTTGGATTCAAGGCTTTTTTTCTTGAACAATTTTGCATCAATTTAACACTCAATTTCAATAATCTTTGTTATTGTACTAATGGGTTATAAGGAGTCAAAGGAGTTCTAACGAGTGCCTTGAAGCATGAACAACCAATTTAGTGCATCAAAACTTCTCTTTTATTGTTGACTTCTAAGGTTTATGAAATTGAACATTATTGAACTTCTTCAAATGCAACAATTATAAATATTCTAACTCAACAAAAGTAAAACATACATTTATTTAAGGAATAGTGTAATATGTTAAAGAATTGTTACACAATATTTTGTCACACTTCCTGCACTTCCCTATGACATACCCGAAGTGCGCGAAACTTGGCATTCATGCAGTGTACCCATCTTGATATGTAGCTCAGATCCTCCTTGAAACATTGATGGAAACATGCCTTGAGCCTTCCCTGAAGAAGCAAGCTCTAAAACCCTAATTTCACGACCAGCGCATTTGTGACACTGGAAACTCGTGCTGATCGCTAGTTGCACTATACTAGCCTCGCGATGCTAGTGTAATTTTTTCTTGGATACCCACGTTGATCCCTAAAAGGAAATTTTTCCCAAAGAGGACAAGAAGCTTCATGATCTAGAGGCTTCCAGAATGATGAGCTGGAGGTTGTTCGGTGTGGATGTGGTTGAATTCTCCCAATATTTCCCTTTGATCTTATCCCTATGAGCTACCTCCTTGAGATGAGGGCCTTATCCTATCTTTGGAGAGATCCTAACTCCCTTTCCCTACCTATATATTCATCCTCTCCCATTCCCAAATGGTTGGTCTTTGGTTATTTTCACCCTTATGCTGAGATAGTGCCTACATGCTACTCATTTGACTTGGAGAAGGAGTGCTTGGAGAGCTTGAGCTTGGACTTGGAAATTCACTCAAGGAGAGCTTATTGAAATCAAGGCTTGGTTGTATGCTTCCTCCTTTATTTTATTAATATATACAACTGTTGGTTCACTTTCCATAAATGTTTGTGTTAATGCATCATTTATCTTAATGTTCCTCGATCTGTTAAGTGGATTACTTTTGATTATGCTAATTATACTTGTATGACTTGTTGTGTCTTTGATCCCTTGTGCAAGTATTCGAATGTTGTGAGAAGTAGAGATGAGCTTAAGACACAGGTGATTCGAGGTCTTCAACAAAGGAGTACGTTATAGCATTAGAACAAGGTAGGCCATCTTCCTCTTCTCTCATTTCGATTGTAATTTAGGAAAGTGTCATTGTATATTGTCACGTAGGTTGCTAGTCCCACTCATTGGGCTAGAGGGATCGTCTCTGTCCGCAGAGAGGATTTGCCTAGACCACACAATGGTGACTCCATTGGGGAATTTATAACCCTTTCCATCCATTCTTTCAATCATATTCTCTAATGAGTTTGACCAATCATCAATTTATTGGTTCGTGTCTATCACTGTAGCTGTTTGCAGTCACTGGTTATTGCCTGAGAATGTTTAGCCTACTCTAATCTTGAATATTTTTTTATTTTTTCCTTAGTTTTCTCACCCAACGCTTTTTTTCTCTGACAAAAGCGTTGTTAGCGCTGGTTTTAAATTTACGGTCGCACTAATCTGCTTTGCATCACCCTTTTTCCTTTAATAGGCACATTGATCCTAGAGGATAGAAGAAAATTAGGGTTTCTTCTTATTTTTAGTGTGTTTGACCCCTGCCAGTGATTTTCCAATGTGACTACAGTGTATTTGTCTTGATTGAAATCCTTGTTTGATTGCAATTTGTCTCTTGGCTTTGTTGAAGTGTTTTTTAAGATTGAGTGATTTCTAGGGTTTCTAGGGTATCTAGGTCACCCTTCGCTCATTGCTTGATCTGCCTCTTTGAGATTGATTGTTTCCATTTAGAAGTATTACTACCTTCACGACATTGTTCTCAAGTTGCTTTCGGTTTGTGATTGTGAAGTAATTTTCATTAGTATTGACTCATTTTTTATGCTTTGAAGATTACTTTTGCTCCATTGTCAAGCATAGATTACAGTTGCATGCTTTGGAAGGACTAAAAGTGAATGCTTGTTTGATTTCTTTGTTTTGAAAAGAAAATTGAATGATTTCCTCATTTAAGTATTTTTGAAATGATTTGCATTCAAAAACCATAAGTGAATGAAATTTTCATTTTAGTTGTTTTGGATTGCATTTTCTCCTTTGCTCATTGCATTAGTTTGCATTGTTGAATCAAAGTGAAAAGAAAAAGATTGAATTAGTGCATATTAGTGAAAGAAAAGTTATTTTTGTTTCTCTTAGGATTGCATCTTGGCACTCCATTTGGTTGTGAAAGTGAAAGATTAGATCTCATTTTTTCATTGGAAAGATAAAGAGTTGTGTTTTAATGTGTTTTGCTTGATTTATGTATTATTTGGTTGTCGTGATTCCTTCATTAGTTTAGCTTTCATCGAATGAAAAGATTTCATTTCTATCATTTATTTGCATCATAGGTACAGATGACATTGTTGATCCATCAAACTAAAACTTAATTGAAGATAAACTTAAAATTTACCTCAATTAACCTAAGGAGCATTTGTAATCTAACGCAAATATCTAGAGGTCTAGGCTAGAGACGTTTTTTGGCATCTTTAAACATAGAAACTATCGTTAACTGCCTGCAGTGTATCTCGAGGGTGAAATCTCGTCCCAGTATGGAAGTATATAGAAGGTTCTCCAGTACTTTTAGGTATATATGAGGCACTTCAGTATGATAAGTATATAGGGACACTCTCATCGAATGGTTCTACATTAGAGAGCACTAGCACAGACTTGTTCTCCCTGTACCATCAAGTATATATTGGGAGACCCCAGTAGGTTGCTATATTTTAGCCACAAGTAACCGGTTCAGCTGCCTTGTAAACGTGATACACTAAACACAACATTCGGGGAGATTGGTCGTTGTACTTCAAGTCCTTGTTTTCGGCTAAGGTGTATATAATAGTTCACGGATACTTGGTAAACCCTCTTGCCTAGCATTACCCTTTTTTATTTATTTGTTGTTTCGTGTCATAAAATTAATTGCCAATGATAACATGTCGAATCCATGTAGTTGCTTCTTGGCCCCATATTGAGTAAATTCCTTGTAAATTTTAATTTTAATTAGCCCTCAACGAATCATCTCTTCTCCTTCTGCTCTTGAGAGAAATTCACCGTGGTTGAACCATTGAGTTCACCTCATAGTTCCCCTTCGTTATCTGATACTGAAGGGTCTTCACAAGGAGGTCATCCTGAACTTCCGCAGTCACTTGAAGCTCAAGGCTTTGAACTTGGAATTGTCCCAAGCATCCAACCCCTTGCTTCTCGTCCTCCACCTCGAGATTCATCGTCATCTCAGGAGTCTGATCCAGAAACCCCTGAGAGTCCACAGAGGTTTGTTTTATACCCTCTGAATCCACTATTTGATCCAATTGTGATATCTCCTCAACACCCTTATAGTCCATACGATCAACCGAGTGTTCCTTTGGAGTTATCTCCTTGTTCGTCTCGGATTCCTCCTTGCTAGTTGTTTCCACCTATGGCTTTAGAAGGTGAGATTCCAACCTCTCCTCGAGGTCCTCCGAAAGTCTCCGCTACACACACTCCTAATGTTGATGATGAGTCTGAATATGAATTTCCTCCAGAAGGCTTTCCTTATGTAGGAAGAGTTCCATCTCAACCGTCTCCTGAAAACAATGGGCCTATGCTTCCACTTGGTTATACAACCTTGGCTCAATTAGTTTTAGGAACTCCCAGTGCTTCCTATTTATACCAAAATCCTATTTGGTCATCAAATTCTATGCCTACTTCTAATCCATTTATTCCTAATGTGACCTCTTAGATACCTGTGAAAACTGTCATTACTTTAGCTCTGATTCAACCGATGATTTTGTCACAACCATTACCCTCTTTTCAATCTTCCATTATGGTATGATCAACTATTTCGGTTTATACATATGTAAGTTCCTCAGTCCCTCCATCAAGTGGACAGAATGTACCACTGCCTCCTTCACAACCTAGGGGGGGATCCCAACTTTCCTCTTGTGTCTGGTGGAACCCATGTTGGTGGATCACAACCTCACATGGTTGGAGTGAGTCAACCTAATCCTATTTGTATTCCTAATCCCATTTGTCCATCCTTGGTAGGTAATATCTAGTATCAACAACCTTACATGGCCCATATACCCCTCCAACAGTCTTATGTTCCATATGGTTCACAAGCACTGCAAAATCCACCTTATATTCCACAAGCAGATCCTCATGTGGAACCTGGTCAAAATTCTATTCTCGGTGCATATGGTCAAATCCCATTTGAAACTTACTAATACCCACGGGAAGTCCTTCAAGGAACTATCCAACAACATTTACTGCAACAAGGGAAACCTTTACAGCAGCAAAGGTAACCTTTGCACCAGCAGGGGAAACCTTTGTAGTAGTTTGAACAACCTTTTCAACAACAAACACAGTTTGTTCAACAACCCAATCAACCCTTGAATCCGCAAGGTCAACCATTGCAGCAACAAGATCAACCCTTGCAGCAGCAAGCTCAACCTGTATATAAACAAGGTCAAACCTTGCAGGGCCAACAACTTTATTACTAGGGTCAACAGGTGAAAGAACCTCACAATCCATATGCCACACATAATGTTTATCCTCCTTATGGTTAACAATGGCTTGTGGCAGGTCAATATCAACCCTACCCTGGTCAAAATCTACCTTATGGTCAAGGTATCCCTCAGTGGGGGAAAAATCAAGTCCCTTATGGTCAAAATCCTCCACTTTGGGGGCATAATTCTTACCAACAAGGTTGGAACCTGAAGACTGGGCCTTATCAAAGGCCTTATATGCCTTTTAATCCGTAATTGCCAGTTTTAGTGACGTTGGAACTACCTAATGTTTTGAGGCTTACTAATGATCCAATTATTCATTCGCCTTACTGGCCTCCAGTTCCCACTAAAATTCCAAGTGATTGCCCCAAATTTGAAGGAAAAGATAAAGAGGACCCTTAAGCCCATGAGATGACATATCACTTATGGTGTTATTCCAATTCCTACGTTGACGATTCTGTTTGCCTCCGCCTCTTTCAGCAAACCTTGATAGGTGCTGCCGCAAAATGGTACATCGAGTTGCCTCAAGGTACCTATGCAAACTTCAATTCTTTGGCTATGGCTTTCCTCACCCACTTCCAGCTATCATTTCATTTTGAAACTGGTACTCATTTGCTCACATCTCTGAAGCAATATTTCATGACCCATATCTTCAATCATATCCATGAGTGGAGATGTCAGTGTCGCCTCATCAAATTTGAAATCCCTAATGAGTTGTTGACCGAATGGTTTACCAAGTCATTCGTAAACAAAATTTCTAAAGATATAGCAATGGGTGGTTGTGTTACCGAGGAACAAGCTATTGCCCATGCCCAGTATTTGGATTTGGTCTATTCCCAATCTAGCACGCTATATGAAATGTTGCCTGATGCTCCAAGAACATCTTCAGATCCAACATCTTTGAAGTCTCCCGATGTACCACCTGTTGATGGTATAATTGGATTAGTATCCCAAACTTCCATTAAAGCTTCTTCAAAGCAAAAATCTATTTCAAATACTGGTTTTAGTCATCCTTCGAACAACCCACCAAATCCTAGTAAAACCTCTGAGGTCAATGCCATTCAGTCTACCACGACAGATAAAGCCTCGAAAGGTAAGAATAAGGGTAAAGGTAAAGCAAAATCTAATACCCAGAAACAGGATCCTCCTAACAAGTCTATTGATGATGCCTCCAAACGAAAGCCAAAATATCCTTGCCTCATTTGTGAGGAAGATCATTATACAAAGGATTGTCCCCGATGTGTTAAAGTTAGTCGTTTATTGAAAGGGACCCCAAATGTTTTGAAAGAGCCATTCCCATCTCAACAGACTCAGTTGGTAGACCAACCACAATCCTCTGCCTCATCTGGTTCTCAGGTTTACATGATGATGGGTTCATTACCTATCTCTGTAGCCACTCGATCGAAATATTATCAAACCCCTCCAAAACAGATGGTGGAAAAAGAAGCCACTGATATACCTTCTACTTCTGCTCCACCCAGTTCTGGTCCTCTCCATATTGAGAGACCTAATAATGAATCTGTTATCTGACCGCCTCCCAAAGGTGTGCTTCAGAAGTCATCCTATAATCCGAATGCTAGAGCTGCTCAACATTACAGTATTGTCGAATATTTAGCTCAAGTGCCTTCAACGATGTTTGCTTTGGAAGTTCTCCAGACATGTCCAACGTAGCAGAAGTCATTATTGTCTACTATAGGAAGCAGAAATCCTGTTGATTCAAGCTTGATTACTTTAGATCTTGAAAACCATTTTCCTTTTCTGTCTCATCAGATTGCATTTTTTATCAAGTCATTATAAAAGGAAAGACGATCCATTGAACTATCATTGATGAAGGTGCTTCCACCTACATCATGTTTGTTTTGTGTTGGAAAGCTATTGGCTCTCCACCTCTTAACCAGTACCTGAATACCTTGGAGGCCTTTGATGGCAGAGGCTCCCATCCTTATGGTATTCTCACAAGTTTTCCCATCACTTTGGAAGGGAAGATTGTTGAGCTAGAAGTGGAAGTTGTAGACACAAATCTGAATTACAATCTTCTACTTGGGCGAAGTTGGACCCATGACATGTTTTGTGTGGTTTCCTATTTGTTCTGGGTGCTCCATTTTCCTCATGAAGGAAAAATTGTCACCGTTGATCAATTATCCTTTTTCTATTCCCGTGCCTCAAATGGCAATGTCCCATATGCCGGAAATACCGATATTCCATATGAGGGCATGGGGGTAGGTCTTTTCAAAGATTATGCTTTAATGGGAACTTTTTCTCTGCCACCTCCACATTTCACCTTGATTAACATGATCTCTATATCCTCTAACCCGCGGATCATTCCTTATCTGGATCAGGTTGATTTTTTTGGTGACACTATGTCGTTAAGTCCTTTGGAACAATCTTATCATGAAATTGTCTGAGCTGTAGCGGTAGCTTCAGAAAGTGATGTTGTTCTCAGTATGTACCTAGATAATTATTCACAATCTCCTTGGTTTGGTTCTAGGGCTTCCCCGGATCCTTTGAATGAGATATTCCCCACTAACGAGAGTATTGTTGAGGTTATGTCTCTAGATGAAAATCCCTGGAATGATGTCCATCATTGTTCCTCGTTTCTTCCAAGTCTAAGTGAGATTCCTTCGTGTCTGGAAGCTTTTGTTGCTCATAACCCGACACACCCACTTCAAACACTTGTTCTAGTGCATGAAGTTTTGTCCGAAGGTAATATGGTAAATATTACCGCATTTTTCCCATTGACATTTCAATCCCACCAGAAATCATCAAAATCATTCAATTGGGGGCATATTTTCCTCATCATGAGATTAAGATTTTCTCACCTCCTTTCATGATATTTTCTCACCAAGTTTTTACCGTTTTCCCATTATTGCAATGGAGTATTCATCCTATGACTGGTAACCCTCACTCGTCCTGGGGGCATGGGGCATAGCCATTTATGCATGCTATTCCATTATTTGGTCGAGTTGATGCTTACATGTCATGCCAACGGTGAAACTTCGGTTTCCTTCTCTATTGATTGATTACCCAAGTCTAAAAATGGGTTCCATCGGAACTTTTTACATGTGATCATCTGTGTAAATATACTTTTGTACATTAGTGTGTGAATTCATTGGTGTGCAGTTTTGATTTTTTGGTGTGATTGTTTGCTTTGCATACATGTTCCTTATGCTTACCTTGTGTTCCACTTGGTTTGCAGACTTCGTCGAACCATTATGTTGGTTTTGTTTATGGTCCTTGTTGTAGCACACAGAACTTATCTTCCGCAACTTGGGAACTCTTTACTCCTAATGGTGAGTTGATCGATTTGTAATGTATTTTCCTAGGATGAACAACTAATAATATTGCCAAGTACAATGTAGTTATTGAACTGTTATCAGAAGAACTTGCTCTTGACATTAGAAATTTAATTGTTAAGTTGGATTCACGATTCATTGTGTTACAATTAAATAATCATTATTCAATAAGAAAACCACAAATTTTGCATATGTATCTACGTGTTCGATTACTGGAAAGAAATTTTGATTATATTACATATCAACACATTCCACAGAATTTGAATACATTAACAGATGCATTAGAAAAGTATGTTCTTGATAGACATTTATGTAACTTATAAAATTGATGATATCATCGTGATACATGAACACATAAGTAGAAGATAAAACATGCATATATATATCACGTCTGTCAAAGTTTGTTCATTAAAATCTCAAAAAATAAGTGTTCTGGGACACATGGCTTTCAAAACCTACAAAAAAACGACTAGAAAAGGATATTCGCCCACATGATGCTCTCGATAGCATGAGACCTCTCTAATCACTCAGCCTAAAATTTGACGCATTCTCGCAGACACTCCTACTGTATGCCTCTGGTATTGCAGTGGCACGTCATCTATAGTCGCATTTTCTGAAATCCATTGGGTGATGACTTACAGATTTCATTCCATCTCTTCCATAGGATATTCTCCTTCCTCGTATGGAGCATCCTTTATCTGATGTGCTAATCGTCGTGCTATTGGCGACATTCCAGGAGGCCTTTCTGGTCCCAAGTATACACATTTATCACAAGTAAACTCTCAGATGCACTTTAATAAAAAACTCATAGAACTTGAAAAAATTCCAAAAAAACAAGTTTTACCTACATCAGTCCACTATTCACCCAGTGGCAAAGATATATCTGGATCCCATCTGAATTTTGTACCTGCATAGGCATAGTCATCCACAACGATCAGTTGTTGGTGCAACCAACTAAAAAACTGTGGAGGAAAATGCATCTGTTGACCCCCTCCTCCACAAGGCATGAGATCACTCCATCTGACCAACCTCGGATGACTAGCCTCAGATCTTGTGGAGTCAGATCCGGTACCGTTGTCCACTGATACCAGAATAGGGGCACATGATCCAAAACTAAAGTGACCAAAATTTGACCAAAGTTGAATTGATTCAAGTTTCCCCGCTTGGCTTTGGTCTGTTGCCTCTTCATGTTGGCCAATAGCCCCTCACACCAGTTAAACATTGTTGGAGTAAGGTAGTCTACCGCATACTGGAATTGAGATTTTGAAACCTCATGCAAAGCCTGTGACCCAACTATACAGGCCATGGTGTGTAGAATTGTCCTCAAGGGAAGATTGTCGACAGTCAGTATCTTCACCTTCCCACTCATTGTTGTCCCTGCACCTGAGAAATGCCTTCTGATTACAACATTGGAGATCTCACCTCCAGCACGAGGTTCGAAGAGTTGAACCATTTCCCCTCTTCTGGATAATCCAGTAATGAAGTAAATTTATGCCACTTCCAGCTCCAATTCTTGGTCTCCAATGAGGAAGATTTGTCAATCGACATCCCATAAACTGATCAGATAGTGTAGTAGCTCATTTTGCACTCTCAGTCCTATGGTTCGAAAGAATTTCAATAGCCCACAGTTCCTCAAAGCATTGACGCATTTGAGATCTTGGGCAACCTGATGATCATCTGCCTCATGGCCTCTTTCCTTCCATTTGATGACCATGTTGTCAAAATCTCCTGCAAAACAACCATTAACAATGATTAAATGTTTCTTCATGGGATGAAAACTCAAAAAATTTGCTCAAAAGAGCAGAATTCTCTTCAATTTTTTTGCCTTGTGTCCAGCATGGTTGTTTTAATTAATCATGCGCTAGCAGCGCGAGAGCCTTTTGGGCTCAGGGATGATCAATGCAAACACCCACGATGATCGCCCTTGATTTAAATTTTTAAAATCCTCTCTTCTGGCTAATAAAAACCCTAAGAAATGGCATGAAATTAGAATGAAAAGTAGGGAAAAAGGAAGAGCTCTTACCTGCAGCTGACAGTTCGTGAAATGATGCCCTAGATCTCCCGCACTGCTTGCCTGAAGAATCAAGGAAAAGGGAAAAATGTGCTCTCCAATTTACTCCAAGTGAAAATGGTAAATCTAATTTTACTTTTAGTCTTTTTATAAGTGTTAAATACATTTCTACCAATATTTTATTATTTTCCTCAATATCAGTGATGTGTGGTTGTCTTTGTGCAGTTATAGGTCCTTTTCGGTGCTTATATTGATTATTTTTTACCAATTCAATGAGTTTTTATTTTATCTCTTTTTCAGGCTCATTAAAAATAAACGAAAAAGGAAACCCCTCAAGTCATCTTTAAACTCTTTTTTGACTCTCTAGATATGGAAATATTGTCGAGCACTTGTCCTTTCAAACTCATTAAATTAAATGAATTGACGTCATCTCAGTATACGTTTACCCCTTTTTCGGGTTGGGATTGACTATTTACGAAAAAAGGTACACCTTGGTCGACATGGTCAAGAGATTCTTTCGAATATTGTTTTTTACCTTTTCGGATTTGGGAGATAAATTACGAAAAGGGACATGATGGAGTTTTCTTTTTCGTATCTTTTTCAAACTCTCTAAATATGAAAAAGACACCGAGTTATTCTTCCATTGGACTCGTTAAAAATTAAACTATCAAAGACTTGTCACCATGATGAGCTCGAGTTTCTCCTTCCTAGGACTCGTAAAAGTTACTAGAATGGATTCATTCAAATAATGAACTTATACGACAATCATATGTTATCCCCTTCAAGCTTGTGATAAAAATAATTAGGGTACTCTCTAGAAATAATGGGGAAAAATGAAAGTGAAACATCTCTTGTATAGGCAGCATGTCGCTCTTGAACATGACACTCATCTGCATCTCATGTCGGGTTTGGGATATCCTAGCTCAGTCACTTGGCTCTCCGAGTTTGGGTGATCCATTTTGCCTCTCATCTAACTATTCGACTTCATCATCATGACCCATGGTCCTATGTTGAGTTAAATGCTGCCACACTCCAAAGTCGTGTCACCGATATGTTCAAGAGAAGTCCTATCTGCAGATTGTTACCTATACATTGTCTGAACTTTTGCTATAGTCATGATCATACTCATTCATTTCACTTTATTCCTTGTTTCGTGTCGATGATGGGGGAATCATCATGGCCCTCCTTTGACGGGTCACTCCCTGTCAACTTAAGCTCATTATCTAGGAATATGACTTAGAAACTCCCTTTCAGTACCTTAGAGCTCGCATGCCTTGATGGTAATTTATTCACATCCAATGGCAGGTTTACATCATTGGCCTCCGATCGGATGATTCCACGAGTGTTCAACTTCAGATTCGTTTTCACATTCACGGATTGTGTTGTTGTACCTTGAGTACCATTGTCATTATTGATGGTTCCTCTCATCCCTGTTAACGGTCCACATCATTGGCTAGTAATCGGGTTGTTTTCTAGCATGTTCGAATTCGACACATTCATTCGCATGTTAGAATTCGTACTTTGATCCAAGGTGAATCCTTCACCCATCATATTCATATGTCAAGATGCAGCCCAATGATGGGTGAAGGATTCACCTTGGATAATCAGTTGAAGCAACATGGCTTCAACCGATATCATGAAGAGATGATCTAGTCTCTTATCTAGAAAGTCAAAGTGTTGACTTCTGTCGTAAAGTACTTTCTCTCTCTCTCTCTCCGCTGAACTATTGAAGAACATAAAAGAAGAATTGATCAAGGGTTTCCCCACATTGGGGGTTTTCCCTGGCTAGCGCCACATCGTGTGTCCTCTTGTCTTGGCTTGTATTTTGTGATTTATGTTTATGTTCTATTTGCAGTTTAATTTAATGCTGATGTGATTGCTAATTTGGAAATGATATGGAGCTAACTATGAAAATTGAAATAAATTGCTCTAAGCATAGAACATACCTAGAATTAACATGGTATCGGAGCTGAGGTGAAGACAATTCCCAAGCTAGAGCGAAAGAGAAATCACCGAAGACAGTTGGGTAAGGACAAAAGGATCAGTGGATTCCTTATCCCTCTTCAAATTCACCAAGGGTGAAGTCAAAGTAGAGAATATTATCAGAATGGTGCAGCGGAATATGGCCTACCTAAAGATCACTTCATTGGAATACCGGATCTCAGGGTGGAAGGAAAGGCAGATAACTAGTTCGGCCATTATGCGAAGGAGTGTCCGAATGGAAGGGACACATCAATTGATGATGATAACAACAGGGACATGATCAAAGGAATGACAGGTAATGCAGGTCATCAAGGAAATGGCCGACTCTTCATAGAAAGCAAGGAACCCCAGGTATGAAGAATCAAATGTTGTTTTTTGATAAGATAAAGAAGCATTATCTTGTATTGGCCCTCTCCTTCAGATTCTTTGGGAATCTGGCTTATTGATTGTAGTGCTTCAAGGCACTTCATCAGATAGAAGAGTGCACTCTCTAATTTGGTAGAGATGGAAAAAATCGTGGGATTATACTTAGAGCTGATGCCACCTATCCCAGAAAGGGTGTAGGGAATGTTACCCTTTAATTGAATGAGGGTAACTCGATCTATTTTATGTACCTGATCGCAAGAAGAACCTGGTGTCCATTTCAGCAATGGAAGTCAAAGGTTACAGGGTGGCACTCATCGATGGAAAGGTACATGTTTGAAAATAGAATTTTCAAAGATGTTTTTGAGTTCAGGGTTGTATCAAGTTGCAGAAAGTCCATTGGGGACCATGTCCATTGACACATAGCACCGGATGTCTGTGAGTCAGATAGTGACTAGGATGCCTGAATTCAAAAAGAGCATGATAGTACATGTCTAAGATGTACCAAAGGAAAATCTTATAAGGGGACCATTCCCCTCATGCAGCAGGTCCACAAGTTTGGAACAACCTGAGGAATTTGAGATTCATGATCGGGAATCTCATGTATACAGGTGGAAGAAAGCCCTCTATGGCTTGAAGAAAAACACCCTGGGCATAGTATGAGAGGATTGATAGCTATCTGATGAAGCTGAGATTCACTACGAGTGAAACCAATCCAAACCTTTACCCGAAGGTTGTGGATGATAGACCTCTCATACTGACACCTTATGAGGACGACCTAATTCTGACAGGTGTAAACCCTCTCATTTGCAAAAGTAAGAGGGAGTTGGATTCCGAATATGGAATGATAGACTACAAGCATGTGACTACCTCAAGGATCTTAACTTTCAGAAGTTATATGGTAGTGATGTCGGACCAGATTTGGGAAATGCCTTTGAGTTTCATAAACTCATTCGTGTTGATGTTCTTGGTGAACTTCTGTTCGGACATATGTTTTTCAGTTAGCATGGTAAGATCATATTTGGTTGAGCCTCACTAGATTGGTGCCAAGAATCTTCTGAGATATCTTTGGGGCACAATCTCTCATGGATTGAGATACACTGTCAGAAATATGAAACTACATGATTATTCGAATGCTGACTAGGCAAGTAGTGTGGAGGAACACTAGAGCACTTCTCAGTGCTGGTTCTCTTTGGATTCTGCTTCGATATCATGGATAAACAGGAAGCAGAAGTCGGTTGTTATAAGCACCACCGAGACCGTATACATAGCTATGAGTATGATCTTGTATGAAGCTGCCTAGTTGAGGAAGCTCTTCAGTGATCTATTTGTACACATGATGAATACCACTGTGATTCTCTGTGACAACCAGAGGTGGGATTCGATTATTGAGGAATCCCGTATTTGATAATTGCTCCAACATATAGACATCAGATACTACACTATCTGGGATATGGTAAGTCAATGAGCGAGGAAGCTCCATCGCATTGAGATTGATGTACAGGTCGCATACACTTTGTCAAAGCCCCGGGGAAAGATCAAATCTATGATTTTTCTGAAAAACTTGGAGTCATTGAGAGACCTTATAAGGATCCTACATGTTGCATACATTGAGCTCTGGGAGCTCTGGGGGCTTGGGGTACTTACTGGAGCAACATGCGACCACAGGGTGACTCACCCTCCCCTGGTGGTGTACTATGAACATGATGATTAGTTCTCCTATGGGCCAAGATGATTCGTTCTCTGTGGCGACCATGGAACAGGATGATTCATTCACCTGTGGACCAGGATGATTCGTTCTCTGTGGCGACTGTGGAATGGGATGATTCGTTCTCCTATGGTCCAGGATGATTCGTTCTCCGTGGCGACTATGGAACATGATGATTAGTTCTCCTGTGGGCTAGGATGATTCGTTCTCCATGGCGACTGTGGAACAGGATGATTCATTCTCCTATAGGCCAAAATGATTAGTTCTCCGTGGCATCCATTAGACAGGATGATTTGTTCTCCTGTGGATAGGATGATTAGTTCTCCTATCGAGGCATCCTACCCATGTAGTCTAGGACTCATGGGAAGTACCTCTCATCTGATCAATGAGTAGGGAAATGAAGATAGGGACCATAGTAGTTCTATCGATGGACACATCATTGTATCTACTGTACTCCCTATGCTAGGATGACCTCCATTGATCTAGGATCAATGATACTGGTCTGGGACCAGTGAGAGTGGTACACCCTCTAAAACTAACTTCAGGTCAGTAGAGGACTGGTCTGGGACTAGTGAAAATGGTACACACTCCAGACTGACTTCGGGTCAGTGGAGGATGGTATGATACATCCTCGATCACTTCTTCTTCTTCATAGTTCGAGCAGAGCATAACAGAACAGAGCAAGAGCAAAGCAGAGTAGAGCTGAGTAGAGCAGAGCTAAGCAAAGCTCAGTAAACCAAAGCAGAGTAGTGCAGGGCACTGATGGCAGAGATAGTACAGTCGGACATATGGACCAGCAGATGGAGTTCTCCCTAGTTGAGAGGGAGTGTTAAAATTGGCAACTAGGGCCAAACTCCATGTGGGTCATCTTATTTATGGCAGCTGATATTTTTCTTGGATCCCTCTCATCGAGAGGTGTAGGATTGATCTAAATATCATTTGATTTCGATAAGTATTTATGAAGATATGAATTTATTTTGATTATGGACAAATTGTCAAGTCGGCCATCAGCTTATGTAGGCTTAGAAGCCCAACAATCATGTCTATTCAACCTATACGTTTTTAGTATAAATAGAAGAGGACTTGAAGTCATTTGATACACATACTCTTCATGTGATCTCCTCCTCTCCACGTCTTTAGGTTTTGGTGAAGGAGAGTTACTAAGAGTATACGTTGGCCTAAAGATGATGCCCTAGCTGCAGATGATGCCCTAGCCATAGCGATGCCCTAGCCGCAATGATGGCTTAGCTGCAGTGATGCCCTAGCCACAGATGATGCCCTAACCGCAGTGATGCCCTAGCTACAGTGATGACCTAGCGGCAGATGATGCCCCAGCTGCAGTGATGCCCTAGCCGCAGTAAGCCGCAGGCTTATGAGGAGATATACACGCAGAAAAGAGGAGACTTATGTGCAACATAAATAACCCCTATACGATGTCTCAAGAGGCTCTATCCGCAAATAAGAGGAGGGCTAATATAGGCCCTAAATAAAGGTCTGAATCCGCTGTCTATTGACCCTATATGCAACAAGAAAGAGACTCTTTATCTGTAGTCAGAAAGAGGATCTATACATAGTCCTAGAGGAGATGATTTAGCTGTTGTTCTAACAAGGAGACTTAGCCATAGCATAGGCACAGTCATGAAGAAGGAAGCCCTTGTAGCTGACTTATGAGGAGGACCTATTCGCTGTCCAAGGGAGCTTCATACGCAACCCTTATCTGCAGTCAAAGAAGATCCTCTAAACGCTGTTAAAGCAGACCTTATTCCATTGTCTTGAAAGGCTCATATCCACAGCCCTAAAAGCCATATTCTACTATCTAAAATGAGTCACCTAATTCGCTGTCTATTGAGATATCAAGTCACAGCAAGGAGTCCCAAAGAGGCCCTTATCTCAGACATGAAGATGACCTCATACGCTGTCACATCTAGCCATAGCTACAACTATCTCACTGCTGGTCAAAAGCATGGATGAGATACATTTAGGAGCAGCTGTCATCAGATTAGAAGTCAGAGGGCTAAGCTGCTACCTTGGGTCTAGTTTGGGTCTGCTTGAAGGAATCTGGAACTATAGCCTAGCTGCTTTGCTAGGCTGCAAGCCATAGCAAGCAGCTAAGGCTGATATACATATGGCAGCATGATGAAGCAACAGAAGTATAGCAGCAGCATGATGTAAGTATTGCAGCATGATGACGATGATGTATTGAGTTTGCCTTATTGGGTGAAACACAGTGTAGCATAGCTGTCATTGAGTGCTGATCAGCGATGAGTACAACATTAGATGCAGATCCGTGATAAGAGCAGCTCAATGATTGGAGCAGCAAAGTGACAAGTGTAGCAACATGAAGAGCAGCATGGTGCATCATGGTGAGGTGCAACATATGGACAAGATGCAACACAATGATAGGTGAAGGAGTCACCTTGGATAATCAGTTGAAGTAGCATGTCTTCAACCGATATCATGAAGAGATGATCTAGTCTCTTATCTAGAAATTCAAAGTGTTGACTTTTATTGTAAATGTACTTTCTCTCTCTCTCTCTCTACTGAATTATTGAAGAACATAAAAGAAGAAATGATCAAGGGTTTCCCCACATTGGGGTTTGTCCCTGGCTAGCACCACATCTTGTGTCCTCTTGTCTTGGCTTGTCTTCTACGATTTATGTTTATGTTCTATCTGCAGTTTACTTTAATGCTGATGCGATTGCTAATCTAGAAAAGATATGGAGCTAACTGTGAAAATTGAAATAAATTTCTCTAAGCATAGAACATACCTAAAATTAACAAACATAATCCACCTCAATACATAATCTCTGAGATGATGATATCAGATATCAATATGCTTGGACTGATCATGAAAAATTGGATTTTCAAAGAGTTTGATACAACTCTGATTATCACAGTAAATCATAGTTGAATCCATCTATTGACCAAAAAAACCAACCAGGATCTTCCTCATCCAGATGGCCTCACATGTTTCTTGAATTGCAGCCATATACTCTTCCTCTACCGAACTCAGTGCAATCGATCTTTGTTTCCTACTGTACCAAGAAATTGTCATTGACCCAATACTAAAGATCCCTTCTGATGTGCTCTTCTTGTCAGATGGAATCCCAACCCAATCTACATCAGTGAAGACTTGAAGCTTCACTCCCTCCGTCTATCTATACCATAATCCATACTGAGAATTACCCCCGAGGTATCTCAACACATGTTTTTCCACCTTCCAATACAACTTGGTAAGCCTAACCATCGCTTAACTAAGCTGGTTAAATGCATAGCACATATACGGTCATGTGTTCACCAAGTACATCAATGAACCCACAAGCTACATGTAAACATTAGCTTCCACTACTTCCCCTGAAGTAGCATCCTCCTTCCTCCAGTTACCTGCTAGAGGAGTCTCCATGGGTTTGTTGCTCTCCATGCGGAATATCCTGAGTATCGTGTTGGCATACTTACCATGAGACAAAAAAAACTACCCATCTCCCTGCCATATTTCCATGCCAAGAAATTAATGCATGAGCCCCATGTCCTTCATCTCAAATTCTCTTACTAGGTCCTCCTTCCAAGACTTGATCAGTTGATCATCACTTGTCAGTATGAGATCATCAACATAAAGTACAATGATCAACATTTTACCTTCCACCACTATGTGGTACAGGTTCACATCCGCTTCACTCTTCATGAAGCCCAACCTAGTGAAGTAGTTATCTATCCTAGTGTGCCAAGCATGGGGTGCTTGCTTCAACCCATACAACACTCTCTTGAGATGGCACATGCAAATCATGGTCAAAGGTCTCAAGACCTTCAGGATACTCTATGTACACCTCTTCCCCAATCATGCCATTAAGGAAGGTTGTATTCACATCCATCCGATGTATCTTCCAACCCATCTGTGCTGATAGTGCCAATATAGATTTGATCGACTAAGACCATGCAACAGGAGAAAAGGTCTTATTATAGTCAATCCCCTCTACCTATGAAAATCCACTGGCCACAAATCTAGCCTTATGCTTCTCCACACTACCATATGTAGCTTGCTTTACCTTGTAAAGCCGACGGGAGCTCACCACTGACTTGTCCTCTAGTCTCGGGACCACATCCCATGGCATCAACCCAAACCGGCTATTGCACTGCTTCCTTAAAGGAAGATGGCTTTGTCACAACACATTCGCCAATAAGAGCCATGTATCCAGTGTACCTCTTAAGTGACCTCCTTTGTCTGCGCTGAGAAGTGGTTGATCCTACATTCTCCCGTGCATCATCCAACAACCTTCCAACCTCTCTGGTGCAATTTCTTCCCTCTCTAGAATACTTTGCCTAAGTGGATGTCTCCACTCCTGGATTCTTTGCATGTGGCTGCTCCACATCAATTTGAGGCTCCTCAACCTTAGGAGCTCAAATCTCCTCATCCGCATGTACCTCAAGCTCCCTCTCAAGGGAAACTTGCATGGCCTTCTCCTCATTGAATCTAACATCCCTACGAACCATTGTCATCCTACTGGTCAGAAAGTACACCTGATAGTTGTGAGGTGTATCAGTGTACCCCACAAATACCCCCAACTCTGTTGTCGGCTCAAGCTTCTTCCATACATATTCGGTAACATGGAAATATATTGATGAACCAAAAATCCTAAAGTGAACAATATTTAGCCTCTTACTGGAATAAGCCTCCTCTGGTGTCTTCATCTCTAGTATCCAATGTTGAGTATGGTTTTGAACATAAACCGTTTTGTTTCATGCCTCAGCCCACAAGTGTAGTGGTAGGCCCTCATCATGCAACATCGCCCTTGTTTCCCCTACTATGCTTTTGTTCTTCCTCTCGTCCACCCCATTTTGTTGAGGGTTATGGGGTGTCGTCAACTCCCGTTTAATCTCATCTACCGCACAGAAGTTCTTAAACTCGTTTGAGACATACTCTTTCTCCACCAGTGCTTTAAACTCATAAGACTTTGTGAAAGTTTGATCCTTTTTCTGCATGAAAAATATTCAACATTTATGAGAATAGTCATCAACAAATATAACATAATACCTATGTTTGGTCATGGATGTTGTCGATAATGGTCCACACACATCTGAATGGAATCACTCTAGAATAGCCTCTGCTCAAATGTCTCTATTGTGAAAGAAAGACTTGGTGTATTTTCCTAAAGTACACCCGTTGCATGTATCAACCCTCTCAAGCGTACCTTTGGGAAGACCGGTAGAGATCTGCTGCAATATCCTCAAAGCCCCATGATGGAAGTGGCCCAATCACCTGTGCCACAACTTGCCAACGTCTCGGCTTTGCACCCTTTCTACTTTTGTACTCAAAGCAGCACACCCCTCTACCTCCAGCTTATATATATTCTTCACCTAAATCCCTATATTCTTTACTTGACCCGTGGCTATGTGTCGAAGGAACACCTTTCCTTTTGAGAAGATCACATCATAGCCTCTATCCTCAAGCATGGAAATGGATACCAAGTTCTTCTTCAGCCCAGGCACATACATAACATTCTTCAAGGTGAGTGGAGCCCCATGCTCCCTCTAAAAAGTAATCATGCCCAATCCAGTAACATTATACTTCCTGTCGTCACCCATCTCGATATGCATCTAGAGATCTTTCTCCTCCAGGTCACTGAATAACTCTTTGTCGCCAGTCATGTGGAATGAAGCTCCATTGTCTAAGTACCATACACTTCCCATCATTTATGACACCATGCATGCAATGAGGGAAAATTCCAATCCAAGTTGAGAGGCCAAAGCATCACCTGCCACTCCTCCTGAGGACTTCTTATTGGACTTCTTGAGTAGACAATTTGTAGCAAAATGGCCCAGCTCATGACAATGAAAGCACTTAATTTTCGTCATGTCTTTTTTCTTACCTCCATGGTAAGAATCTGATTTGGAATGGGAAGCTTTCCCTTTCCCCTTCTTTGCCTTAATCGCTAAGGCATAGTTCTCTTCATCATCAGTCTTTGATAAAGAACCATCCTTGGAGTTCCTCCTGATCTCCTCTTTCATCAAATCAGACCACAATCATTCCCAATCTCGCAGCTTCTACCAACCATTGATAGAGTCCTGACAACTATGCAAACTCTTTGGGAGTCCTAGAAGAGCAAGACTCATCATATCAGCCTTAGAAACCATGATTCCAACACTTCCAAGTTCAACACGACACTGAGTGAACTTGGTCAAGTATTTTGGAATCATCTCACCTTTCTCCATTTGGATTTTACGAAGTTTTTCCTTCAGTGACAATTTCCTTTGGTCATTGTTTTTTTTATACAAGCCCATCAATGATTTCCACATAACATATGGAGTTTCCTTGCCATTGAGACTCGAGACAATGTGGTCTCTAACTCCCTTAAGGATTATCCGCCTCATCTTTGCCACATTCTTCTTCCATTCGGCCAAATTATGTGAATCTAATGCTGTTGGCTTACGAATTTCTTGATCAATGAATTCCTTCAAGCCATTATCCTCTAGCATAGCCTCCATTTTGTCCCTCCAGGCTATAAAATTCGAGTTGCCTTCCAAGGCATACTCAAGCCGCAAACTGTAGAATTCCATCTGCCAATCTTGAAGTATGTATTGCAAATTCGAATTTCACCTATAATCCAAAAATAAAAACTTCGAAATATCCTCTAGTATATTGTTCTCATCTCCGATACCAAGTAGAAAATCTTGTAGATTCACAAGCTCATGCAATTTACTAAAGCACGAAACAAGAATCTGCTTCTACTTTCAATCAATGGAGGCCAATAGATCGATGAAAACAATAAGAAAAAGAAGAAGATAAATCAATGGAACATAAGACAAGATGTATCTGGGGAAAGCCACATCTTAAAACCCCTCTATATGTATTGCATATATCATAAATATGAGTGAAGATACAAAGCTTGTTCTCACTAGAACAATTTTGCACAAGTATGCTCTACTCTCTTAGCTCACAAGGTAGATCTTGGCCAACAATTACCCAATTTTGTAACTCTTCAAGCCCCTAATCTCTTGCGTAATTCCTAGGATGAATAGCATGTATTTAAAGGGAATTCATGCTTACAAAACTGTGCAATCCAAGCATAGGATCAATCTCTGATGCATGCATGATATTTACACTCCAGTAAATAATACAACTGGTAGTACATTGTCCCTGCACTCCAGTCTCAACTTGGTCTTTCTTAGAATCGACATGCATAAGTTTCTGATGAGGGAATATTCAGTTAACTAGAATGATACTTGTGGATGCACTAGTGCACCAACTGACTTTTAAATCTCTATTAGTTCCTACAAACAATTTGGAACTAATTTAACTTAACTTAACTCGGTAAACTGAGTGATCTAATTTCCAACTCAATTTAAACTCATACTGGACCCCTAAAACTTAGTGAGAACATATACATGACTACAGAAAGACTTCCAACTCGAAATTCCTAAGCTAATTAAGTTAATTAAACTTAATTAACTATTTACAAGTTGATATGAGAATATAATTCGATTTTAATTCTCAGTTTAATTCAAGGACATATTAAACTGGAATTTCTTGTTGCCATTTCTCAACATTATGAAGTATTATGGAAACCATGCGATTCAAAGTTCAAATCCCATGAGATTCAAGTAAACAAGAAAAATGAATATAACATATAAAAATTTTCATGTTGTGTGTGTATTCCATATTGAATATTTTTAGTTTTTTTTTTCTACGTTATAAAAATAAATTGCACTATCAAAAATAATATCAAATAAGTAATCTTTTAAAATTTACTTTTAATTAGAAAAAATAAATTTGTTAATTAATTTCTTCTATTATATCATAAAAATTGGCATACAAAGGTAATTACTTTGCCTACTCCCTATCATGGTTTTCCGCAAGGGAAACTAAATGAGGGACAATGGAGGAAACTTACTAGTTTCTTGTCCATAAAAATACTCAAAATTGTAGTTTAGGTTGAGCTACCTACATTTAGACATATGTCTAGGTGCATTGCTAAAATTCTTATATATCACTTACCAAGTGTAGTTGGTCATCAATCTGTATATGAAAATAAAAGAAAGAGTTTTTAATCCAATACATGAAACAAAATACCTTGGTAGGCATCAATTATTTGAGGACGTTACTAAGGTCAGATCCTATGCACTTGGCCCTGCAAAAGGTTGGTGCCCGCACTGAAGATGTCCCTTGATATGTGTCAAGTAGGAATCAACGCTAACCAAGAAATATCATTGGTGACATTGGACCCTTTGGATTTCATTGAGGAATTGATTACCTCGTTATGAGCCTCATGTTTTTCTTTTGAGGACATGACCCAAAAGCTTCTTCATTTTCCAATGAAGGATGATGTAGTTAAAGTATTGATTATGTCATCACCTAGTGTGACTAGGGTTAGGGACGTAGCTAGAAAATTGAATTTTGATTTCGGAGTTTGAATAATAATGACGACAATTGGTGGTTAAGGCTTCCAATTGTTGAATTTCCGCATGAATTTTGATTGGGGTGGTAGAGTAGAAAATTGTTGCAATGGAATGGGCTTTAGCATAGGCTCAGGTTTTTCTCTAAGAGCCACGAACCTCAGACCCATGAGGAAAGCACATCCTCTTACTTGGCATGGCATCCAAGTAAAGATAGTAACAAGAGTTGATAAAAGCTAAGGGATGGTGAGGACCTATGAACCTAGAAGAGTTTAGCTAGAATAGGGTTGTGTGGAGAGTGGGAATCAATGCCCAAGCTAACCAGGAGGAATGGTGGTGAAATAAAAGAAAGGAGAGAAACAAAGGGGGGAGATTTGGGAAGGAAAAGGAACCAAACCAAACCAAATTACCAATAAAACTAAAATCCACAAGGTCACCCTACTTACAAGATATTGAAATCCACCATGTATAAGAAATTGAACTATGATAATTATAAGTGTCGAATAGGTAAGAGTTTATAGAGTTATTGACATGCCTCCTAGATTTTTTTCCCTGTAGATAAAACTCTCCTCACCATTAGGAATCTCTCTTTCTCAGTGTCCTCCCCTAAGATCATACTAGTGATACATCTTCCTTTCCTTGTGGAATAATGAAAGTTATAGATGTTAAATTGTAGCAAGAAAAGGCTTCATTTGACTTATTCCTTAGCCAAATGGAGAAATTTAAATTTCCAAATCAGCAGGATGACTTGAGTTGCAGTTAGTAGGAGTTACATGGCCAAGGCACTTAGTTGAGTTAATCAATTCAAGTTTGTGGGCAAGAAGTAGAGTTGTGTGTTATCACTCATATTTTCCCTTAGAAGTTATCAAAAGAAGGGACACTCCGAGGTAACCACAAACCAATCTTTTAAGTACAGAATCTAGCCAGTCTGTACTCAGAGAGAGCTCTCTCTTTATTATTTAGCTTTGTTTTAAGGGATATTAGGCTAGTTATGAAAGCTTTGGGGGATTGGATTTTGTTTGGTGGTGGAATTTGGGAGAAGATGGATAGAACAAGGTATTTCAGGCCATTGGACTATGAAGTCAACTGAAGGATGGATTAACTGGATCAGGTTGATTTAATGAAGGAGAGCTTTACAGGGCAAGATAGCTGAACAATAGACAAATGATAGTTTCAAATGGGTGAAATGGTCTTGAAAAGGGAAGAAGGGCAACTAAGAATCCTTCAACAGGGTCCAAGATGATGAAAGTGGGTGCTCATTTACAAAAATCAATTAAGTATTCTTTGTTAAATGGTCACAGTGATAAACTATGAAAGCAGGGAGCAATTAAGAATTCCCTACTTATAATAGCCTAGAAGAAAACATTAAGAAAAATAAACGATCTTAAGACAAAATGTAGTAAAGCTCTTTCTGAAATATAACTTTTCATTTATCATTCAGATATGAAACATGTATGGACATTTATTAAACCAGAAAAACTGTAAAAACACAAGATATAGAATACTTAGTTGTTTCTCGTTTGACACAGGTATCTTGTAAAGGTCCTTTGCTTTATTGCTTTGTTCCAGTCAGCCATACAAGAGTTCTTCAACAGCACTTCAATTCCGAAAGTAAATTGTCTACATAAATGTCTAAGAATCCACCCTCAATACTTCGAATAAGGAAGTATTTATACAAAATTTACATTGAAATATCTCACAACTAAATGAGATTTATTCTAGTAATATAAAATATCTGTTTACATGAATGTAGAGACAGATGGTCTTGAATGTAGAAACATAATGTGAACTGATTGTTGCTGTCCCTGTTTTTGTTGAAGGAACTGGAGGCAGGTCCTATGAATGTGCATCTTGTTGTCATGCTAGTAATTCTGTGCTGGACATCTGATTTTAACTGATACACTTTCACTTGTAATTGATACTCTTTACCTGTTTTACCAACATTCATCCATTTTCCCAAAATTGACTATGGTAAATATTTCTTTTACTTCACTTTTTTACCATGGTAATTTATAGGATGTCTGTCATATTGGTCCACCAATCATCTTTTGGTATTCTTGTCCTTGTCAACTTTCTGTAGATTTCATATGCCTCTTTATATTTCACAAAATTGGGTTGCACTGGGAATATGTGCTTCACTTCATGCTCAATGTAAAAAAGGTTCTCCAAACCATCATACAAAACTTTCCCTGTGGGCAATGCCTTGACTACAGATGAACTGGCTTGACTGTTAGCCTACTGATGTAATTTCTTGATATATTCAATTTGAACCATTAACTTATCATTTATGACTAAAGGACTAGGGAGTCCTTTCATTTTTAAGATGTCAAATTTCTTCATGAAGTCATCTATATCTTCCTGCATGCTCTGACATCTGCGTTCTAAGCCTTGCATCAGATTTCTTTTGGTCAATACTTTCTTTATTTCGAGGATGGTAGCAGTCCTATCCTCAATTTCTAATTGTTCCAATTATTGCCTGTTCTTACTGTTCAGAAAGTTAATTAATCTGATGGATTCTTCAGGTTTCCTACCTAGCTCTTCTCTGGTTTTCTAAATTTCTTCAAGAGAAACTTTCACTAAATCAATCTGCTAAAAAATGATTTGAATTGATGACCAAATATCATTGATGGAATCAATGATATTGGTCCATAGTATCTTTCTAATATCTATCAATGGCATTTCATATGTGAGGTCTTTCTCCAGTGCTTTAATCTGTTGGGTCATGCCTTTTTTTTTCCTTACTTCTTCTGCATAATTCATCTTTGATATATCATACTTTTGCTCCAAAGTAGTGAATCTCTCTTTCACATTCTGCAATTCTGTGACTTGGAGTCTCATCTCCTCCATGGACTTAATTAAGTCCTCTATACTATGATTTTAGGTTTCTGCCTGTGATGTACCTGTTGCTTCTATGGGTGCAGTTGTTGCCAAAGGAATATTTGATGCTAAGCAGTTGCCGATGTGGAAGGGACTGCTGTTGAAACTACATGCACTACAGTTTGAGGCTGTGTGGTTGACTCACTCTGCCTAGTCTATAGTGTTTTCTCTAATTCTTGTTCTGTTTCTTTTAGTTTCTCATTTAACCTAAGGACTAAGTCCATAAGTTCTTCTTCATTTTTCTTCTCTATCACTTCAGCAGTTTGAGGGTGAATGAGTGGTGGCAACTCCAATTGTTTCTTAAGTGCAGCTATATCTTCATTCTTCTTCTTTATTAGGCTCTCTGTTGCCTTGACATCCTTTGGGTCATGACCCAACTCAATAATTAACTCCTCCAATGATTTGATTCTGTTGTCTTTTGCCTGTGAGGAGGCCTTTTCTAGTTGCAATTGGGCAGTAGTGTTGCTTAGTGAATTTTGCAACCTATGTGCCATCATTGCCTTGCTAGTCAGCGTAGAATAGACCATCTCCCCTGTTTGTTTGTGCAGTTCTATCTGGTCTATGGGGTGGATGTCTTTAGCTAAGACCTCAAAATCAGTTTTGAGGTAATCTGCCAAGGACTTGGGCTGCTGCACTGTGGGCTTTAGAAAGCTCATCTGCATTTTTCCTTCTTTGATGTCAAAAGCTGACATCAATCTGGTTTGATTTGTGGGAGCCATCTTTAAGTATTGAGCATAGGCTTGGGCCTTCAGCTGCTCATTCTTTGTCTTTATCTCCTTGAACTTCCCCTTTATGTCTATGATCTTCTCAGATGAAGATCTGAAAGAAGAAACTTCTACGCTCTGTTGTCTCTCTAGCTCTTACCTTTGTGAGCTTGATGGTGTCCCATCTGTTGGGAATGTATGTAGACTGTCTGCTCCTTCCTTTCTCATGATCTCTGTGGTTTCTCCAATGAATTCCTCTTCTGAATATGGATTCATCCTTTGCCTCTTAGCAAAGGGTTGATCTGTAGGTATACTTGGAGGGGTAGATGCTTCCCTGTCTCTTTTTAAATTCCTTTCCTCATTTAGAGGAGTTTGTAACACTGGAGGATTACCCATGTCTGTTTGAGCTGGATGTGGCTGTGGTGGATCTAACTCTACAGATATTTCAGGCTGCTGGGATGCCTCTAGTTATTCAGTAGTAGCTGGTTGTTCTGATGTAGCTAGTCATTCTGCTGTTGAGGAACTTAGTTCCTGAGTTTCCTTCTACGAAGGCTCTTCTATGGGAGCACTGGTTTCCTAGGCTGGCCTTTGGGAAGACTCTACAGGCACCTGTACAAAGGAGTCCAGGTCAAGTCTCTTCTCCAAATCTTTTGTTACATTTTCAACATCAACTTTTTCACTATCTGGTTCTATCAATGTCCCTTCCCTCCATTCATTCATGTTGGCATATTGTTCTATTTCAGGGATTCTGTGATGGATATAAGGTGACAACTTGTGTTTCATTCTTCTATCACAGATGAAACTATGGGGATCATATCTCCAGCCAAATATCTTCTTTAAATGCATCCTGCTCTCTATGATTTCTTTTGCTGCTTGCCCTGCTCTCCTGTTGTTGCATACAAATGGGCCTAAGTGGTCTTTGATCCTTAATTGGGCTTTCTTCTTTGCTTTCATAAAATGGATTTGATCAGAGTTGATTATTTGCCTGTAGTACTCCAGGGAAAATAATCTCATGGGGACATACTTGGGAAAATTAAATGGGGGATATGATATGAGTTGATTATTTGCCTGTAGTACTCCAGGGAAAATAATCTAATGGGGACATACTTGGGAAAATTAAATGGGGGTAGTTCACATCCGTAGACTCTGATCTCTGTGTGATTCTGGTATAAATGCCAGTCACCTATCCTATACTGCTTTGACAATTGAAGGATTCTTTTGATGTCATCATTGATTCTAGGAGGAGAAACTCCTGTTAGCATGGTGGTTACCGGATGGAAAAACTGATCAATGAAGTCAATATATGAATAGGGAGAAGAAGATGAATAGTGAAATATGGAGGTCTAAAAAATGACTAACTTAGGGCTACCTTTTGTATCAAGCTTATGGACAGAGAAAGGAAACTTGTCAGACTAATAGTAAAGGAAAAGGTGATATATGATTGTAGAATACTTAAATACTCTTTCATTTTCTAGTCTCATGAATTGGTCATGGATTTTTTCAGCAATGAAAGCAGCATAGTCATATTTGACAGCAGGAGGCTGACCAGGGGTGAAGATAGACATCAGAACTAGGGTTAATTCATCCACATACTCACTAGTATTGAAACCCATTACAGCAACAATCATATTGACAATGTTTCGGCCTATATCAGTGAAAAAGCATGACAGATTGGGAGGGGGATCTTTGGGTATGTTATCCCTATCTATGGAAGACTTGTGGCAAAGGCGGCTAAGTTCAGAGCTAGACATTTTTGTGGACTTTTCAAGTAATTCCCCAATGGAAATGATGTTGGGTTGTGTTATATTCTTTCCACAACTAGCCCATGTAGTTAACTGGGGGTTAGAGTGGGGGAGGTCACATGGGGTTTGAGGTGTACCCGTAACCCCACTTTATGGGGTCCGGTGCAGCGCCTTGGAAAATTTTGGTTTTGGACACTGTGTTAGGTTGGGCGGACCCACCTATGGTTTTGTGCATGATTTTCACACATGTTTTTTGGACGCGATAGTTTTCGGTCCATGGTATTGGATGCTTCGACATGTATAAATATGTACTGTAACATTGAAAGGAACATAATGAAAAATCAAGCTGGTAGTCCCGGTTTTGGGATCCAGGGGAAAATCTCTTTGTATATGTGTTTTATGTGTTCTTCTCTCGCATTATTTATTTTCTATGTTTTAGAATTCGTATGCAGGTAATTTCTGTACGGGGTTAAAACCTACATTTGGTATCAGAGCATATTTGGATTCAAGGGGACACCTTTGTTGCTGTGGGGTTTCACTCGGGCCTGTGGTAGACCCTGTTCAGTTGGAGATTTGCAAGATCGATTCTAGTGGTGAAAGAAGATGGTGAGTAGTGGAAAGATAGAGATCAAGAAATTTAATGGTCAGAGTTTTGAGTTGTGGAAACTCAAGATGGAGGATCTGTTGGTGGATAAAGATCAGTGGATTGCGGTAGATCTGGGTACTAAACCAACGGGAGTGTCCGATGAAGAATGGAAGAAGTTGGATCGGAAGGAAAAGAGCACAATATGATTGTGTGTCTTAGATTCAGTATTGCTGAATGTATCAGGGGAAGCTACAACAAAGGCTTTGTGTGACAAGTTAGGGACTTTGTACCAATCTAAGTCTCTGGTGAATAAACTGTTCCTATGGAAAAAGCTGTATAACCTGAGGATGAAATATGGAGATTCGGTGACAGAGCATCTGAACACATTTAATACTGTGGTAAGTCAGTTAGCATCTGTTGATATTAAAATTTCAGATGAAGATAAGTGCATCAGTTTCTTGTTTTCTCTACCAAATTCGTGGGATAGTCTGGTTATTGCAATAGGTAGCAATGCAACTGCCTTGTAGTTTGATGAAATAGTCTCAGCCTTGCTGACGGAGGAGATGAGAAAGAAAAATATGGAGAGCCAAAATGGCAATGCCTTGTCTATACGAGGATGGTCCCAGAACAGAAACAAAAATAAGTCATCGAGTGGGAGATCTAAATCTAGAGGGAGATCTAAATCTCCAGGAAAACCTGTAAAGGTGGTGTGCTGGAAATGCGGAAAGGAAGGCCACTTCAAAAGGGACTGTAAATCTAAATCTCTTAACAAAGGAAAGGGATCTGATGAGGCTCCTTCTGTAGAGGCAAAAACCACCTCAGATGAAGGTGGGGATGTGTACTTGGCTTCTTCAAGTACACATGTAGATCATGAGGCATGGTTGATTGACTCAGGTGCATCCTTTCACTTCACTCCCCATAGAGAGTGGTTCTGTGAGTATGAGAAATATGATGGTGGTGATGTCTTCTTGGGGGATGACAGAAAGGCTAGAATCATTGGTTGCGGAAAAGTAAAGTTGAAGTTGCAAGGTGGAAGGGTTAGAACACTTCCGGGTGTTCTGCATATTCCTACATTAGCCAGAAATCTGATTTCTGTAAGCAAGCTGGATGATGCAGGTGTAAAAACAGTGTTTGAGAAGGATACCTGCAAGATGGTTCAGGGAGCACTGGTATTGATGCGGGGAGTTCGGATTGGAACTCTGTACAAGCTGCAAGGTAGCACTGTTATTGATGGGTGCAATAGTTCCGTGGTTCCTGAAAGTGGAGCAGAAAATCTAGTGGTCTCTGGAGAGAAGACCATGCTGTGGCATCAAAGGCTTGGACATATTGGAGAAAAGGGCCTTCAGATACTTCATGGTAAAGGTATGGTAGAAGGTATGAGTAATAGCTCTCTGGATTTTGATTTCTGTGAAAATTGTGTATATGGGAAGCAGAATCGGGTGAGTTTCCCCTCTGGTAGTAAGAGGGCGAAACAGATATTAGAGCTTGTGCACAGTGATGTGTTTGGACCTGTGAAGGTTCCATCACTGGGTACTATGTATCATTTATAGATGACTTCTCAAGGAATACATGGATATATTTCCTTAAGAAGAAATCTGAATTCTTTGACAGGTTTAAAAAATTTAAGGCTTTGGTGGAAAACCAGACAAAGAAGAAGATAAAGGTGCTGAGGACAGATAACAGTGGAGAGTTTTGCAGTAAGGAATTTGAAGAATTCTGTAAGAAGTGTGGTATAGCACGACAAAAGACTACTCCATATACACCTCAGCAAAATGGAGTTGCAGAAAGAATGAATAAGACGTTGATGGAAAGGGCAAGAATCATGCTCAGTGGTGCCGGGTTAGGACAGGAATTCTGGGCAGAGGCGGTGGATACTGCATGTTACCTGGTCAACAGGTCACCTTCATCAGTGTTGGAGGATAAGAATCCACAAGAGGTATGGACTGGTAAGAAACCCTCTCTTTCACATCTGAGGGTATTTGGATGTGATGCATATGTACATGTTCCAAAGGAGAAATGAACCAAGTTGGATAGTAAATCTGAAAAGTGCATCTTTATTGGGTATAACAATGGTTTAAAGGGTTATCAGCTTTGGAACCCAGTCACACGAAAGGTTGTGTACAGCCGAGATGTGGTGTTCAGAGAGGTGAAAGATGTTATTAAACATAAAGTCCAACGAAAGGAACCTGAGAAGATAGAGTTTGAGCTAAAGGAGGAAGAATTAGACTCTATAACAGAGGAGGAATCAGAAGAAGAAGAGCCACAAACTCCGGTTGTGAGAAGATCAGTTCAAGAAAGAAGGCGGCCAGAAAGGTATAGTCCATCTGATTTCTGTTCAAATTTTTCTTTGTCTATTATTGATGATGATCCCAGAACTATGAAGGAAGCAGTGGATTCAGAGGATGGAAAACTCTGGAAAGAGGCCATGGTTGAGGAAATGGCATCTTTACACAAAAAAGAGGCTTGAGATCTGGTGGAGTTGCCGGCTGGAAGGAAACCCATTGGCAGAAAATGGGTATTCAAAAAGAAGAAAAATGCAAAAGGAAAAGTGGAGAAATACAAAGCTCGGTTGGTAGCAAAAGGTTATTCCCAGGTGCCGGGAATTGATTTTGGTGATATTTTTTCTCCTGTTGCCAAGGTAACTTCTATTAGATTACTTTTATCTGTTGCTGTTGCTTTTGATTTTGAGGTAGAACAGATGGATGTGAAGAAAACATTCCTTCATGGGGATCTGGAAGAGGAGATCTACATGAAGCAACCTGAAGGTTTTGCGGTGAAGGGTAAGAAAGAATTGGTATGCAAGTTGAAGAAGTCTTTGTATGGGTTAAAACAGTCACCAAGGATGTGGTATCAGAAATTTGATACATTTATATGGGGACTTGGCTTCACCAGAAGCAAAGCAGATCACTGTGTGTATTTTAAATTAATTGGTGACCATGTTATTTATCTGGTTTTGTATGTGGATGATATGTTGCTGGTTGGAAATGACAAAGAAATTATCCAGGATTTGAAGACCAAATTGTCCTCCAAATTCGACATGAAAGATATTGGTGCTGCAAACTATATTTTGGGCATGGAAATTAAAAGAGATCGAGCAAAGAGGAAGCTCTGGTTAAACCAGAGGAAGTATGTCGAGACAATATTACAGAGGTAAAATATGCAGGATAGTAAACTAGTGAAGGTTCCTATTCCTGTAGGTGTGAGGTTATCTGTTGAACAGTGTCCCAAGACACAAGAAGAGGAAGAGGACATGTCTCGTGTTCCATATGCAAGTGCAGTCGGTAGCCTGATGTATGCAATGGTTTGTACTAGACCAGACATTGCACATGAAGTGGGAGTATTGAGCAGGTTTATGTCAAAACTAGGAAAGGAGCATTGGACAGTAGTGAAGCGGGTTTTCAGGTATTTGTGTGGCACTAGTGATTATGGTTTGTGCTACCAAGGAAGACTAGGATTGGACAGAGTGTTGAATATTCGTGGCTTTGTTGATGTAGATTGGGCTGGAGATCTGGATTAGAGAATATCTACAAGTGTGTATGTGTTTAACCTATTTGGAGGTGCAGTTAGTTGGATGAGTAAGAAACAATCTATAGTGGCACTATCAACTACATAGGCAGAATACATGGCAGCCACTCATGCAAGCAAGGAAGCAGTTTGGTTGTAAAGATTGTGTTCAAGTATGGGGTTAGCACATGAAGCTATAAGGATAGACTATGACAGCCAAAGTGCAATTTTCTTTGCAAAGAACCCTGCATATCATTCAAAGACAAAGCACATTGATGTTCAGTATCACTTTGTGAGGGATATGATAGAAGACAAAAAGGTGTTGCTGGTAAAGGTGGACACTTTGAAGAATACTGCTAATGCATTGACAAAATCTGTGAGCTCTGAGAAGTTCTCTTGGTGTAGAGAGACAATGGGCATTTCAGGGATGGAAAAATGACTAAGCTCTCTTGTGGCCCCCTGTGGAAAGAAAACAACAAGTGGGAGAATTTTGGGTTGTGTTATATTCTTTCCACACCTAGCCCACATAGTTAACTGGGGGTTAGAGGGGGGAGGTCACAGGGGGTTTGAGGTGTACCCGTAACCCCACTTTATGGGGTCCGTGGCAGCGCCCCGCAAAATCTTGGTTTTGGACACTGTGTTAGGTTGGGCGGACCCACCTATGGTTTTGTGCATGATTTTTGCACATGTTTTTTGGACACGATGGTTTTCGGTCCATGGTTTTGGATGCGATGGTTTTTGGTCCATGGTATTGGATGCTTCGGCATGTATAAATATGTATTGTAACATTGAAAGGAACATAATGAAAAATCAAGCTGGTAGTCCCTATTTTGGGATCCAGGGGAAAATCTCTGTGTATATGTGTTTTATGTGTTCTTCTCTCGCATTATTTATTTTCTATGTTTTAGAATTCGTATGCAGGTAATTTCTGTACGGGGTTAAAACCTACAAATGGGGGTAAGGTTCTGACCGGGCTGAAACTATAGCATTTCATTGATTGAGTCTGCAGTAATTGTGAAGAGAACAGTTTGATTGGGGGGCATTATTGCTCTGAGGTTGGGATTATAATTGGCTTGACATTGATGGATAATGTCAGGGAAAATGTGCACAGAAGGGAGCATGTACCTTGGGAGATTTGATTCCCAAAGTCCTATGGTATCAGAGCCATTCATGTAATTATCCCGGCATTGACAAAATACTTTCAAGGGGTATTTATCTAGTTCAAGGTATTTTATTTGAAAATCTTTATCTACTAAGGGTAGATAATCCAAATCTCTATGAGGAATAGTGATAGGAGGTACATTGAGGGCCACGGTGGTTTCCATTTCTGGTTCTTGCGGATTCAGAGATGAAAATGGGGCTTTTTTAGTGAGATAGGTGAATTGGGGTCTTGGGAGTTTTTTACTGTAAGTTTCGCAACTGAATTACACTGGAATTTTGGGGTTTCAACATAATTGCAGAGGAAATTTAGTATGTAATATGGTTTCTGGGAGAAAACCGACAAATACCTATTTTGGAGCGACTGGTAGTGGTGTACTGATTGACTGGAAGCACACTTCCGATTGGAGCGGCATCAGGCAGCACTTTCAGGGTGGTTGATGGGTTTGGGTACGAGTTAGTCATTTTCTACGTACCAGCTGCATGCATGAGTTTTTCAAAATAAAGGACGAAAATGGATTATACTCTGTTTTTTATGCTAAGTAAATCTTTTGGCGGGTTTTGTGAAATGGATAGGTTGTGTCAGTGAGGGTGATTTAACGTTTTTTTTTGTTTGTGGGAGGCGGTAAGCGGGTTTCATCGCACTGCTTATGGGTGGGAAATGATTTTTAGGAGGGGCCGCATGATTCCACACATCTTTTGACATGTAGCATCGACACTGTTTGGGAAACCACTCACATCGCACACTAAATGTCGACCAAAAGGCTCGTGCGATATGCGTGATGGCCATTGGATTTGAGGGATCCGATTGGATGGTGGTTGGGGTGATGAGGTGACTAATGGATACAGAGGGCAGGCCCAATATTAATTAAAGGAGTTAATTCTATCAGCGGCGATTTGATTGGTCACTAAGTTATTAATTAGTCCTGGTGACTAATTAATCCTCATTTAGTATGGCGGGGGTTTGGGTTCTTAATTAACCATAGATTAGTTAATTAATTCTATTTATTGACTTTATTAAGGTTATATTTAACTGCGGGATGGGATATGTAAATATTTGGCGTTTTTTATAATAATACGGGTGCAAGTAGTTTATTTTCGGGGTTTAAATAATAATAACATTAGTGGTTAATATGAATTTGAAAAATATGAATGCGCGCTAAGTAAAATGTTTCCAGAAGTCTTTTCATCATGCACATTTAAAGCTTAGGCTAAGTGAATATGAGGGTTTTTATATAGAGAATGTGTTAATTTCCCTAAGTAAAATAGGATTTTACTTAGGAAAAGCTTTATCAAGGGATGAATGTGTTTGTGGAGGGATAAATGTTGATGAAGGGATTTAAGTACTCTAGGAATTTCTAATTATTGGGCCGAGGGTCCGGTCCCTCCAAAAGTCAGAGAAATGCTCTGAGCCCCTCTAGCTTTGTAAGTGCCTTTAGTACTTAGGGGAAATTAGAGAAATTTAGGGGGAAAATTGATAGGGAAATTAATTAATTTGACTTTATTTCTTGATGTGTCCTCAATGTGAGTTACGCTTTTGTCCAAGTGATGAAAACATAAGATTTAAGCATTAACCTTAACCATTCACCACACATTTATTTTGCAACCATCATCTACTTACCCTACCTACTTTATCCTAGCATTTGCACTTCTTTATTAGGGTGCACTTAGACTGGCAAACACTTTTCACACTTTCTTTTCTTTTACATATAGCAATCTATCTAAATCTAACCTTATTACATCCAAGGGCTCAAATTAAACTGTTGAGCTCCTTTTATTCACTTTATCTATCTACTTATCTGCCAAGATTACACTGTTTGGTCAGATATTTATTCTCTATTTCTACAACATGAAATTGAAAACATGGGATAACCAAGATTGCGTTGTTTGGTTACCATGGATTGTGGCATAGGTGACAAATTACACACAATCTTTATTAGGCATAAAAGTAAATAGTAGTGGCATTTAGACTTGCACACTTTCATGGTCTTTTATTTTTTGTTGGGGTTCATTTTCTTTCATTTTTTTTTTACCTTTTCTTTATTTTTACCCTTTTATTCTTTTTCTAGGGCATACCCTCTTTAAATTTTTTTTATTTTTTTGATTTTTCACAAATATGGAAAACCTTTGCAACAAGTAAAGGTATGAACATATTTCAAAACTAAACGAAGTCAATCATGATATATGACACCTATTAGTATAGGGGCATAACAGTGGCTCCACTTGGGGATGGCTTTCCCTGGTGGAAAGTCAAGAACAGTAGATCAGTGGCTTCTGAATGGCTTTGCTTATGTTCTGCAATCTTCTTTTCCTTGCTGCTTTATTTGTATGTATGACAGTAATGATTCTAAAGCTTAGTGCCTTCTCTTCGGACTTCAACTCCAAAGTCTTACTGTCCAATCAACACTGAACATTATAAAGGATATAGTATGTATAGTTAGAAATCTAATCAGAGTTAAAAACTGGGATCAAAGTAATGTTTCAACATCCGACCATTTACTGGCCCTCCTTCAAGTTCTACACCATCTAACTCTTTAAGAAAATAGGCATTGTTCCCTCTGAAAGCATAGATTATATATGGTCCTTTCCACAGGAAGTCAAACTTCCCATGCTTCCCTTTGTATTCTCTTCTGGAATCCCACCTTAACACTTTGTCTCCAAGGTAGAAATCTTCTGCCTTGGTTCTTTTGTCAAAGATCTTCTTGAGTTTTTCTTGTAGTCCTTGTGATCTTTGGTACACCTCCTCCCTGGTTTGCTGCAGATTGATGGTCTTGTTTATCCTTCATTGTATATCATTAGGTTCCACTTGAGCTTCTTGGAGTATTTTCATGACAGGAACGCCTAATGATGAAGGGAAAACAACCTCCATGCCATATACTAACTCGTAGGGACTGGTTCCAATGGATTTTTTGGTTGTAAGCCTGTCTGCCCACAAAGCATTGATCAATTTTTTGTTCCAAGTTCTCTTGTTTTCCTCAAAAGTTTTTGATGATATTAATTAGACTCTTGTTGGAAGATTTTGCAAGTCCATTCCCTTGGGGGTAGTAGGTTGTAGAATGACCTAGTGTGATGTGATACTTGCTACATAAATTAATCATTCTCTTTGTTTTAAAGGCTGCAACATTATCTGTGATAATTTTATTTGGGCAACCAAATCTGGACAGAATATTGACCTCTAGAAATCTTATAATGACAGTGTTTGTGGCTTGTCTGGAGGGAATGGCTTCTATCCACTTTGTAAAATAGTCAATTGCAGTGAGTATCCATTTGTGTTAACCAGAAGAGGGTGGATGAATTTCCCCAATGAAGTCAAGACCCCATTGTTGGAAAGGTTTCTCGGTGGAAATAGGCTTTAATGGTAAAGGTAACAATTTTCTTTTTCCTTCAAATATCTGGCATTTGTGGCAAGAAGTTACAAATTTCTTCACATCTGCAAACAAGGTTGGCCAATAGAATCCAGCTCTTAGGATTTTGTCTGCAATTGACTTCCAGTAGAGGTGTCCTCCACAATCCCCTGCATAAAATTCTTAGAGAGCCTCGTCAGCTTCTTCTTTCAATAAAAAATTTAACAAAATTCCTTCATGATTTTTCCAAAATAAAGAGTTATCTAAGATGCAAAATTTTGAAGACTTCATTTTCAAAAATCTATTCTTGGTTCTGGATAACCTTGGAGGAGCCTGTAGGTTTTGAAATACATAAATAATATCAGCATACCAAGGTGAATCTGAAAAGGCCTGGCTGATCTGTGGAGTCGCCATCTCCTGCTCGTTATCCAGCTCTGCAATGAGGTTTATGTCTAGGGCTTGGTAATTAGTTTATGTCATGAGTTTAGCCAATCCCTCACCTTTAATTAGTTTGGTGGTTTTAATCTCTATATCATATTCTAAGATTGTAGCTATCCACTTTCCTCTTTTACCATCAATTCCATCTTGAGTTAGGATTCTTTGACTACTGCATTAGGAACACAAGCTATAACATGAGAATATAATATATAGACTCTAAAATATTTAAGAGATTTTACCAATGAAAAAGCTTGTTTCTCCATGATTTTGTATTTTAATGATGCATCTCTGAGAGCTTTACTAAAAAATGCTATGGGTTTTTCACATCCTTGATCATCTTTTTGTAGTAAAACTGCAGTGATGGTGAGTTCTGATGCAAAAGAAAAAATGATGAAGTCTGTATCAAACTATGGGTTGGTGAGGACTAGTGTTCTTGTCAAGGCTATTTTAATATTTTCAAATGATTGTTTAGCCTCAATTGTCCAATTAATGGTTGAATCCTTTTTTAACATGCTATTTAATGATCTAATGAGTTCAGCTAAGTTAGAATAAACCTCCTTAAAAAATAATCTTTCCTAAAAATGCTTGCAACTCTTTAATGTTTCTGGGATAGGGAATTTGTAAAATAGCTTCGATCCTAGAGGGGTCAATTCGGATGCCATCCTTAGAAATGATATGCCCTAACATTTTTCCTTCCTCCATACCGAACAAAGAGTTCTTTGGGTTCAAAGAAATGCCATACTTTCTGCACTTTAGGAAAACTTGCTTGAGATGCTCCAAGCGCTGCTGATCTGATTTAGAAAAAACAGTGAGATCATCAAGATATATAACAAGAAAATCATGAATTTCTTTTGCAAAGGCAATGTCCATTGCTCTTTGAAAAGTTGCTCCTGCATTTTTTAGTCCAAAGGGCATTTTAATGTACATGAAAGTACCCCATGGTGTTGTAAATGTTGTTTTCTCTTGGTCATCAGGGTGAACTAAGATTTGGTTATAACCTGAAAACCCATCTAAAAGTGAAATTCTAGAAGAACCAACTACCCTTTGCAGTATATGGTCCATTTTGGGTAAAGGGTAATTATCTTTAAGAGAGACCTTGTTCACATTTCTCAAGTCAACACATAATCTTATTTCCCCTATCTTCTTTCTAGTAGGTACCAGATTAGATACCCATTCTGAGAATCTTATAGGGGAAATAATCCCTGCTTCATACATGCATTTGATTTCTTTCTCAATTAATGGTAATAACACAGGGTTAATTCTTCTGAGTTTTTGTTTAAAGGGATTTTGATTTTCTTTCAGAGGTATAGTGCGCTGAATGATGGAGGTATCATATGATTTCAAATCTTCATAACTCCGAGCAAAGACATCCTGGAATTCCCTCATAAGTTCAACATACTTTAGCTTCTGGTCAGGAGGTAAAGACTTTGTCAATTTTATCAATTTAGGATTTTCCTTAGTCCCTAGGTTGTATTCTTCGATGTCTGCTTTTAATGGATCCATTTTAGGTTTCTTGGGTGTTATGCCCCTATACCAATAGGTGTCATATATCATGATTGACTTGATGAGCTATGTAATATGTTCATACCTTTACTTGTTGCAAAGGTTTTCCATATTTGTAAAAAATCAAAACATTTAAAAAAATAAAGAGGGTATGCCCTAAAAGAAAAATCAAAGGGTAAAAAGAATAAAAAAATGGTAAAAAAATGAAATAAAATGAACCCCAACAAAAAGAAAGACCAAGAAAGTGTGCAAGTCTAAATGCCACTACTTTTTCACTTTTGTATAATAAACAATTATGTGCAGTTTGTCACTTATGCCACAATTCATGAATAGTCAAACAATTTAAACTTGGCTAGTTCATATTTCAATTTCATGTTGTAGAAATAGAGAATAAATATTTGACCAAACAGTTTAATCTTGGCAGATAAGTAGATAGGTAGAGTGAAAAAAGGAGCTCAACAGTTTAATTTGAGCCCTTGGAAGTAATAACTATAGACTTAGATAGACATTACCATGTAAAAGAAAAGAAATATTGATAAGGGTTTGCCAGTCTAAGTGCACCCTAATAAAGAAGTAAAAATGCTAGGTTAAGTAGGTAGGGTAAGTAGATGATGGTTGCAGAATAATATGTGGTGAATGATAAGTTTAAATGTGTAAATCTTTTACTTTCATCATAAGGCAAAGGCATACATCCCATGGAAAGCACATCAAGCAAGCAAAGTCAAAATAATTAACTTCCCTACTCATTTTCCTTAAATTTTCACTAATTTCCCCTAAGTGCCAAGGTATCTATCAAATTTGAAAGGCTCAGAGCATTTCTTTGACTTTTGGAGGGACTGGACCCTCGGCCCAATAATTTATAATACTTAAGTACTTAAGCCCATTCATCAATCATCATACCCCTTCATAAATCATTCATTCCCTTGATAAAGTTTTTCCTAAGTAAAATCCTATTTTACTTAGGGAAATTAAAACATTTTCCATAAAAACCCTCATTTTTCACTTAGCCTAAGTTTTAATATGCACATGAAAATGTAGAAATTTTGAATAATATGAGACATATTCACAGAGATTATCCTGATTATACACTTATAAGCGGAACATGCATAATACATAACCTCCTCTACGTTGATCATCAATTTACAGAAGCAGAAACATTCACAGGTGCACATAGAAGCATCAATCACACATATCAACACAGTATTTTCCCGGGGAAAGCATCTCGCTAAAAACCCCAACTATATGTATATTATAGTGATTGAATCATGTAACATTACAAAGTACAATGCTTATCACAAGAAATCCAGTACCAGCTCCACCTGTTACACACAATACAGCTCAGATCTGATCTCCAAATCTATTCCACTGCTTGCCTGACTCTCCAGCTCAATACCTGCTCAAGAACTGATGAGAATAGCTTCCTAAACTCGTATTTCACCTCAAAATAATCACTCACACTTTTTTGGACGTGAGCAAAGGCTACAATACTGGGCAAATACGTGAGCAAACTCATTGGCATACTCAATCCCTTGATTGTGCAAGATCTGGTGCACAACTATAGTCACAACTGATAGCAATCTGATTCTCTACCACCTGTCCCTGTTGAACTGAACATGCACTGACATGCAACTGAGTTAACTGATGTATTCATTAGTTGCATCATGAGTTAATAATTAGTTTAACAACTCATCATTAGTCTATCTGCAGTTATTCTAACTACAACTAGTTTAACCAAGTCAAACTGAACGCAACTCCATCAACTCCACAATCAACTCCACCAAACTCAACTGATTGAGTTCTAACTGAAGTCATGCATGCAACAACTCAACTGACTCATAAGAAAAGCGTATTTCCTTCTGACAGCTGCATGTGCCACCTCTGTAGCTCAAACTGAAGTGATCCAAGAGAATAAGATCAAGTTTATAGTCCAAATATTATTATGAGACAATAATATTTGACTTTTCTATTTTTGATAGCCAGTCTAAAAATAGACTTTGATCACTCACACTTTCATCAAAAATAGAAGTCCATCTATTTTTCCCAACTTGACCAATCATCCATAAACAGAAACCTGCAATCCATAGACATGATCCATATGTCTAAAAATAGACATAGTCTAAAAATAGACTTGCGCCAAAATTATCCTGCGGGCCCACTTAGTGAAGGCGACTCTTTTCACTAAGCTCCATCATCTTGTTGCACTCTCAACAAGCATTTCTTGTTGCACACTTTTCAACACTCCCTCTCAACAAGAAAGACTTCCTCTCAAACCCGATCCTGTAACTCTGGAATGTTCTCCATGCAACACATCTGGCCGGTCCACTTGCTCTGTCATCAAAGTCTCTGACTGCTATTGCCTCTGTCGACTGAAACTCTGCATCTTTGTGCTCTTCAGTATCTGACTGCTCTAGCCTCTGGCACTTTGATCTCTGACTGCATCCGTGTTGTTGTTGGTTCTATCTCCCAGCATTGCATCCGCACTGCATCTCCCAACTGACCTCCCTATTGGGATAGAAACACCCTCTGAACCAGAAGCTCTACCTGCTGCTGACAAGTGCTCCCTCTCTGACATCTGCGCTACTGCAACATCTCCATGCATCTCGCACCATTGCACACCTCTTTGTGCCACCTAGCACTGTGCAAAACACTTGTGCCTCTCGCATTGCTACAGCCTGCTAGCTATGCGCTATCCTGGGATTCCCTGCACTGTCGCTCTCTCTACCGCTCCATCCGCATCTGTCTCTACCCAATCAGTCAGTTCCTGCTACTACACATCTGGGGCTCCCGTAGCAAGGTATCATCCAAGAGGTTGGGTACCTCAAGGATCCTGCCCCTCCTTGGGATGATCAATCCACATCACCCCACCTCCTACCTAGAGGTATGGCTGCATGCGATCCCTCAGCCCACCTGGCTTGAAGTTTCCCCCTACTGGAGGTCTCTGGATGAGTAGATGTGTCTACTTGATCTCCTCTCAGCTTCCCCTATTGTGGCTCCTCCACAATCTCCTGAAGCTGCTGCACCAATCGTGGCTCCTCCACAATCGTCTGAGACTTCTTCTGGCTCTGCATGTTGAGAGGTAATATATGCTCCCTCTCAACCACCAAGTCTCCATCAGTTGCCTCGCTACTCAAGGCTTTGCATGCATCTTGAACCTCAAGAGAATACAGGTTCTTGACCCGTGAACCAATCTACTTCACCTGTCTAGTGATGATGTGTCTAAGGAAAACCTTTCCCTTACTAAAGACCACATCATAGCCTCTGTCTTCCAACATCGTGATCGACACCAAGTTTCTCTTCAGTCCTAGTACATACTTGACATCGGTCAAGGTAAGGCGAGCTCCATGCTGCCTCTGAAAAATAACCGTCCTTACACCTGAGACACTATACTTCTCATCATTACCCATCCCTATGAGTATCTGGAGATCTTTCTCCTCCAAAGTACTGAACAAACTTTTGTCACCGGTCATGTGGAAAGAAGCTCCACTGTCAAGAAACCAACCACTTCCCACCATGGATGAAACCATGCATGCGAAGAGTGTGAAGTCCAACTCAAACTGTGAAGCAAGTGAGGCTGCCTCACCTTCAGATCCTTCCCCGGATCCCTTCTTGGACTTCTTCTTTGGGAAATTAGTAGCATAATGACCCAACTCATGACAATGAAAGCATCTCACCTTCGCCTTGTCAGCCTTCTTCCCATCATTGGAAGAACTGGATTCGGAAAGAGAAACCTTCCCCTTCCCCTTCTTCGCCTTACTTGCTAAGGCACAATTCTCCTCATCCTGCATGGATGAAGAACCGTCTCTGGTGCTCCGTCTAATCTCCTCCTGCACAAGATCCGACCAAAGTCTCTCCCATCCTGGCAGTTTCTCCCTTCCATTCACTGAGTCCTGGTAGCTATGCCAACTCTTACGAAGGTCAAGGAGTGCTAGACTCACCATCCTCATCTGACAGTCACCCCCACACTTCCCAGCTCATCCAAGCATTGGGTGAACTTCGTGAGATACTGGGGCATACTATCACCATTCTCACACTGAATGTTTCTGAGTTTTATCTCTTGCTTTGGAATTAAATTTGAATTCCACCAGCTCAAAACTCAACCGCTTCCGATCTAGAATTCGTGAGAACACAATATTTCTCGTACAGAGATTGACTGTATGGGCATTCACCGGATATCTCACCTTCCAAGGGAAGGATGAATCCAGAGGCTACCTGGCCCGATTACAGACTCTGCCTAAAGAAATAGAATGTAAACACTTCCTGAATAGTAGATTTGATGATCAACAACTACGATACCATGTAGAAATTTTGAATAATATGACACATATTCACATAGATTATCCTGATTATACACTTATAAGTGGAACATGCATAATACATAACCTCCTCTACGTTGATCATCAATTTACAGAAGCAGAAACATTCACAGGCGCACATAGAAGCATCAATCACACATATCAACACAGTATTTTCCCGGGGAAAGCATCTCGCTAAAAACCCCAACTATCTGTATATTATAGTGATTGAATCATGTAACATTACAAAGTACAATGCTTATCACAAGAAATCCAGTACAAGCTCCACCTGTTACACACAATACAACTCAGATCTGATCTCCAAATCTATTCCACTGCTTGCCTGCCTCTCTAGCTCAATACCTTCTCAAGAACTGATGAGAATAGCTTCCCAAACTCATATTTCACCTCAAAATAATCACTCACACTTTTTTGGACGTGAGCAAAGGCTACAATACTGGGAAAATACGTGAGCAAACTCATTGGCATACTCAATCCCTTGACTGTGCAAGATCTGGTGCACAACTATAGTCACAACTGATAGCAATCTGATTCTCTACCACCTGTCCCTGTTGAACTGAACATGCACTGACATGCAACTGAGTTAACTGATGTATTCATTAGTTGCATCATGAGTTAATAATTAGTTAACAACTCATCATTAGTCTATCTGCAGTTAGACTAACTACAACAAGTTTAACCAAGTCAAACTGAACACAACTCCATCAACTCCACAATCAACTCCACCAAACTCAACTGATTGAGTTCTAACTGAAGTCATGCATGCAACAACTCAACTGACTCATAAGAAAAGCGTATTTCCTTCTGACAGCTGCATGTGCCACCTCTGTAGCTCAAACTAAAGTGCTCCAAGAGAATAAGATCAAGTTTATAGTCCAAATATTATTATGAGACAATAATATTTGACTTTTCTATTTTTGACAGCTAGTCTAAAAATAGACTTTGATCACTCACACTGTGATCACTCACACTTTCATCAAAAATAGAAGTCCATCTATTTTTCCCAACTTGAACAATCATCCATAAACAGCAACCTGCAATCCATAGACATGATCCATATGTCTAAAAATAGACATAGTCTAAAAATAGACTTGCGCCAAAAATATCCCGCGGGCCCACTTAGTGAAGGCTACTCTTTTCACTAAGCTCCATCATCTTGTTGCACTCTCAACAAGCATTTCTTGTTGCACACTTTTCAACAGAAAATGTTTTAGACTTAGCGCTTACTTCACTTGGTCATATTAAGTACTAACTTATATTATTTAAATTCCCTATATAAAGCATTACCCATTCTTGTATTATTTTAACTATGTAAAAACCCCAAATATTATATATCTCGCCCCTCGGTTAAATATAACCATAATACACTTTTAATTGGGATTGATTAGTTAATCCGTAACTAATTAAGAACCCCGACCCCCGCCATATTAAATAAGGATTAATTAACCCCCATGGTTAATTAATAACTTTCCCGACCAATCTCGTTGCTCCCGATATGATTAAAATACCCTTAATTATGTTGGGCCCGCCCTCATTAAACTCCCGCCACCTCACCCCCCGATAGCCGTCCGATCAAGCCTCCCAGATCCGACGGCTGTCATGCATATTGCATGGCCTACCGCGACCGAACGTTAGTGCACGATCGTGAAGCGGTTTTGTGAACAGTGCCCTCGCCACGCGTCACTCATCCTATGGTATCACGCGGATGAACCCAAATACCGCCCCCTCCATAAGTGGTGTGATAAAAACCACTTACCGCCTTCCACTAAACGACAAAACATCAAATCAAATTCTCCCACTAACGCCACCCGTCCAAATCCTGAAACCTGCCAAATTCTTGACTTTGTATAAAAAACAAAACAAATCATTTTGTTGTTCTATTTTGTGAACCTATACATCAATGCAAATTTAACGACGAGGTCAACCAGCTTGTGCTTCCAGCCGCCAACCAACTTCAAAATTTGCAATCGATGTCACTCAGAGTCCTCCATTCACACTCAATGTACCTACATTCCGTTGCCCGTCCCTAAAAGCAGGTATTTACCAATTTCTTGTCAAGAAACCCTCTAAATACCTGCTTTCGCTGCAAATTTAATTGAAAAGAATCCCAATTCAACATAATTCAGTTACCGTACTTGAAATTCAAGTTCCCAGACTTGCTATTTCATCATTTTTCACTTAAAAAACCTTAGTTTCCTTTCTGAATCCACAAGAACCAGAATGGAAACTCTTGTAGCCCTAAATATTGCTCCCATTACCACCCCTCACTATGATTTAGACTATTTTCCCCTGGCAGATAAGGATTTTCAAATAAAGGACCTAATCACTGATAAAGACCATCTGAAAGTGTTTTGCCAATGCCAAGATAATCACTTGAATGGCTATGATGCCATAGGACTATGGGAATCCAATTTCCCAGTGTACTTTCTCCCCTCTGTCCATGTTTTCCCTGACATAATCCATCAGTGCCATGAAAATTATGACCCAAACCTCAGAGCAGCGATGTCTCCCAACCAAATAGTCCTCTTCATAATAACTGTAGACTCAATCAATGACATGCTGCAATTTCATCCTAGTCAAGCCCTCACCCCCATTTCCCTTGGAGATTTTCTTGAGAAATCTACTAAATTATCCCAATCTAAACTCAGTCGGCTCTACCAGACTTTCATATTAAAAGAGCATCAACCTAAAGATCCCCCTCCTTACATGTCAGTTTTCTTCATAGATACAGGCAGAATCATAGTTGATATGATAGCTGCAATCATGGGATTCAACACTAGTGAATATGTAGATGAATTGACCCTAGTGTTGATGTTTATCTTTACCCCTAGTCAACCTCGTGCTGTCAAGTATAATTATGCTTCATTTATCGCTGAGAAAATCCATGACCAGTTCATGAGACTGGAGACTGAAAAGGTTTAAGTATTCCACCTTCATATATCACCTCATCCTCTACTATCAGTCTAATAAATTCCCATTTTCTGTTAAGAAACTTGATACAAAGGGTAATCCAAGGTCTGTCATCTTTGTGGAGATTGCAACAAGATGATGGAGCTTAGTGAAAAGAGTCGCCTTCACTAAGTGGGCCCGCAGGCAAATTATGGCGCAAGTTCTATTTTTTATCACAGTGTGGATGATGACAGTGTGGGTGATCACAATGTGAGTGATCACAATGTGAGTGATCACAGTGTGGGTGACCACAGTGTGAGTGATCATAGTGTGGGTGATCAAAGTCTATTTTTAGACTGGTTGTCAAAAATAGAAAAGTCAAATATTATTGTCTCATAATAATATTTGGACTATAAACTTGATCTTATTCTCTTGGAGCACTTCAATTTGAGCTACAGATGTGGCCCATGTAGCTGTCAGAAGGAAGTGCGCTTTTCTTATGAGTCAGTTGAGTTGTTGCATGCGTGACTTCAGTTAGAACTCAATCAGTTGAGTTTGGTGGAGTTGATGGAGTTGTGTTCAGTTTGACTTGGTTAAACTAGTTGTAGTTAGTCTAACTGCAAATAGACTAATGATGAGTTGTTAAACTAATTATTAACTCATAATACAACTATAGAATACATCAGTTAACTCAGTTGCATGTCATTGCATGTTCAGTTCAGCAGGGACGGGTGTTAGAGAATCAGATTGCTATCAGTTGTGACTATAGTTGTGCATCAGATCTTGCACAATCAAGGGATTGAGTATGCCAATGAGTTTGCTCATGTATTTGCCCAGTTTGTAGCTTTTGCTCACGTCTTACACATTGTGAGTGATTCTTTGGAGGTGAAATACGAGTTTGGTAGACCATTCTCATTCATTCTTGAGCAGGTATTGAGTAGTGGAGACAAGCAAGCAATGGAATAGATTTGGAGATCAGATCTTAGCTGTATTGTGTGTAGCAGGTGGAGCTGGTACTAGATTGCTTGTGATAAGCATTGTACTTTGTAATGTTACATGGTCTCAATCATTAATATACAGATAGTGTGGGGTTTTTAGCGAGATGCTTTCCCCGGGTTACATACTGTGTTAATGTGTGAATTCTCTTGATGTTTTATTGTTATTGATGCTGCTATATTGATGATCAACGTAGAGGAGCTTATGTATTGTGTATGTATTCCGCAATAGTACATGATCAGGATAATCTCTGTTGAATATGTGTTAAATTATTCAAAATTTCTACATGGTATCAGAGCTGCTTGATTTGTAGAAGAGATTTTTACAGGATATCAAGCGAGGATTGATCATCAGATCTACTATTCAGGAAGTGTTTACATTCTATTTCTTCAGGCAGAGTCTGTAATCGGGCCAGGTAGCCTCTGGATTCATCCTTCCTTTGGAAGGTGAGATATCCGGTGAATGCCCATACAGTCAATCTCTGTACGAGAAATATTGTGTTCTCACGAATTCTAGATCGGAAGCAGTTGAGTTGGAGCTGGTGGAAATTCAAATTTGCAGCAGTGTTGTTGAAATGTCTTTCAACGTATTGCAAATGTTATTCCAAAGCAAGAGTGACTTGGCGCTCAAGGATAAACTCAGAAACAATAAAGGTGAGAATGGATCTTCATCAAAGGTATCTGATGAAGAGAATTGCGCTTTGGCTGCCAAAGCAAAGAAAGGGAAGAGCAAGAAAGCTTCTCAGTCTGGTGCGAAAGGCAAGAAGTAGGATATGTCCAAGGTGAAGTGTTTTCACTGTCACCAGCACAGACACTATGCCACTAATTGTCCGCAGAAGAAGAAGAACAAGCAGGCTGCTGGATCTTCAGCAGGAGAGGCTCTAGCCTCATAGTTTGAGCTTGATTTTTCATTGATCGTGTGCTTGGTTTCAAGTGTGATGGGATCAGTGTGGTTCTTGGACAGTGGTGCGTCTTTTCACATGACGGGAGATAGAGATTTGTTCTCTGATCTGGAGGACAAAGATCTTGGAGTGCACATCGAGATGGGCGATGATGGTAGATACAGTGCGACTGGTATCGGTACCATTTCCTTTGAGAGGGAGTCTGGTAAACCCTTCGTATTGAAGGAAGTCATGCATGTTCCAGGATTGACGAAGAATCTCATCTCAGTGGCGACGTTAGAAGACAAGGGGTATGATGTTTTTTTCAGTGAGGGAAAGGCTTTCCTGTGCAACAAGACAACTGGTGAGACACGGAAGATAGGGGTTCGAGTGAGGAACCTTTATCAGTTGCATGTAGATGGATGCGCAACAATGGCAGGCAAGGCAGAAGGATTGGTGAGCCGGGATGATGGCGAGTTGTGGCACAGGAGATTGGGTCACCTTCACCATGGAGCCTTGAAGATACTGCAGCAGATCACTACAGGGCTTCCTAAAGGCACACTTGCACAGTCAGATCAGTGCAAGGGGTGTACTTTGGGGAAGTTTGTGAAAGCCACCTTTCACGAGAAGGATAGTCGCGCCACGACGATCCTTGAGAGAATTCACACAGATGTGTGTGGACCTTTCTTAGTTTCTTCAACAACAAAACACAGGTATTATGTGATTTTTGTTGATGATTTCTCTCGTAAGTGCTGGATCTTCTTCATGCAGAAGAAGAGCGAGACATATTCAAAGTTCTGTGAATTCAAAGCACTGGTCGAGAAGGAGTCGGGGAAGAAGGTGAAGGCTCTTAGGAGCGATAATGGTGGTGAATACATCTCGGATGAGTTCAAGGATTTCTGCAAGGCAGAAGGGATTCGTAGAGAGCTCATAGCTCCCCATAACCCACAGCAGAACGGGGTAGTTGAGCGGAAGAACAGAACGATTGTGGGTGCTGCACGGGCAATGTTGCATGATCAGGGCCTACCCCTTCACTTGTGGGTGGAAGCATGCAATACATCAGTTTATGTGCAGAACCGTTGTCCTCATAGGATACTTGGCATGAGTACACCTGAGGAGACTTATTCTGGTAAGAAGCCTGATCTTTCTCATTTGAGGATTTTTGGTGCTAACGTTTACATGCATGTGACGAAGGATGCTAGGAAGAAGTTGGAGCCAACCGCAGAGGTTGGGATATTTGTGGGGTACACTGATACGCCCCACAACTATCGTGTGTATTTTCCAGACAGTGGTAAAACTGTTGTGCGACGGGATATAAAATTTCAGGAGGAGAAAGCCATGAAGTGTTTGCTTGAGAGGGAGCTACACTTGCATGCAGATGAGGAGCTATTAGTTCTTAAGGATGAGCTTCAGGACGTGGATCAGCCACAGGATGAGGTTCATGGAGTGGAAGAGACCACTCATGCAGCGCCAACCATCAAAGGGCGAAAGCGCTTGACAGAAGCTGAGCGACTGGCTCAAGATGCAGAGAAAGTTGTAGGACCACCTACAGCCCAACGCAGGTAGAGACAGTCACCTGATCGGTACACTGGATACATGGCTCTGATGAGCAAGTGTGTTGTGACTGAGCCATCCTCTTTCGAGGAAGCTGTGGAGGATCCCGCATGGGTAGACGCCATGGTGGAAGAGTATGATTCTATTGTCAGAAACAGTGCATGGGAGATTGTTCCTAGACCGGAAGGGAAATCAATGGTGGGTTCGAGATGGATCTACAAGGTCAAGTAGGCAGCTGACGGGAGTGTGGAGAAGTACAAGGCAAGATTTTTTTCCCGAGGCTTTTCACAGATAGAGGGGATCGATTATGAGGAGACCTTTGCACCTGTCGCAAGGTATTCTTCCATATGGACGATTCTTGCTCTCTCAGCGCAGATGGGATAGAACATTCATCAGATGGATGTGAAGACTACGTTCCTCAATGGAGTCATTGAGGAGGAGGTGTACATTAAGTAGCCCGAAGGCTTTGAGGTCTTCAGCAACGAGTCGCATGTGTGCAGGCTCAAGAGAGCACTGTATGGGTTGAAGCAAGCACCACGTGCTTGGTACACATGGATAGACAGCTATTTCACAGGACTTGGATTCTCCAAGAGCGAGGCAGATCCTAACCTATTCCAGATTGTGGTGGAGGGTAAGTTGCTTATCATTGTAATGTATGTTGATGATTTGATTCTAACGAGTGATGAGTTGTTGATACTGTCATGCAAGAAGGATCTTGCTACAGAGTTTGAGATGAAGGACTTGGGCCTCCTTCACTATTTCCTAGGATTGGAAATATGGCAGCGCAGTGGTGGACTGTTTGTTTCTCAGGGCAAGTATGCTCGGGAGATAATGGAGAAGTTCAACATGCATGGCTGCAAGCCTGTTGATACTCCTCTTCCTGGAGGTTGGAGGAAGGAGGATGCCACTTCGGGAGAAGAAGTGGATGCCACTGTTTATCGACAGTTGGTGGGGTCACTGATGTATTTGGTCAATACACGACCTGATATATGCTATGTAGTTAACCAGCTTTCACAAGATATGGTTAAGCCTACCAAGCTCTTCTGGAAGGCGAGCAAGCATGTATTGTGCTACTTGAGAGGCACATCGGGATATGGTTTGTGGTACAGATAGGAGGATGAGGTGAAGCTATGTGGCTTCACGGATGCAGATTGGGTAGGTAGCCCAATGGACAGAAAGAGCACATCAAGAGGGGTCTTCAGTATTGGATCGACAACAATTTCTTGTTACAGCAGGAAGCAGAGATCCGTGGCACTCAGTTCAGCGGAGGCCAAGTATATGGCAACAAGTTTGGCTGCATGTGAGGCTATATGGATGAGGAAGATCCTGGTTGGTTTGTTCGGTTCTCATTTGGATCCTACTGTGATTTACTGTGATAACCAGAGTTGCATTAAACTCTCGGCTAATCCTGTATTTCATGATAGATCTAAGCATATTGACATCAGGTACCATCATATCAGAGATTGTGTGCAGCGGAGGATCATTTTGCTTTCATACATTCCAACGGAGGATCACGATGCTGATATTCTAACGAAGGCTCTCACCAGGAGCAAATTCGAGTACCACCGAGGTAGGATAGGGGTTGCTGATAATCCATATCTTGTCAAGAGGGAGTCTTGAGATTGCAACAAGATGATGGAGCTTAGTGAAAAGAGTCGCCTTCACTAAGTGGGCCCGCAGGCAAATTATGGCGCAAGTTCTATTTTTTATCACAGTGTGTATGATCACAGTGTGGGTGAACATAATGTGAGTGATCACAATGTGAGTGATCACAGTGTGGGTGACCACAGTGTGAGTGATCACAGTGTGGGTGATCAAAGTTTATTTGTAGACTGGCTGTCAAAAATAGAAAAGTCAAATATTATTGTCTCATAATAATATTTGGACTATAAACTTGATCTTATTCTCTTGGAGCACTTCAGTTTGAGCTACAGATGTGGCCCATGCAGCTATTAGAAGGAAGTACGCTTTTCTTATGAGTCAGTTGAGTTGTTGCATGCATGACTTCAGTTAGAACTCAATCAGTTGAGTTTGGTGGAGTTGATTGTGAAGTTGATGGAGTTGTGTTCAGTTTGACTTGGTTAAACTAGTTGTAGTTAGTCTAACTGCAAATAGACTAATGATGAGTTGTTAAACTAATTATTAACTCATAATACAACTATAGAATACATCAGTTAACTCAGTTTCATGTTAGTGCATGTTCAGTTCAGCAGGGACAGATGTTAGAGAATCAGATTGCTATCAGTTGTGACTATAGTTGTGCAATAGATCTTGCACAATCAAGGGATTGAGTATGCCAATGAGTTTGCTCATGTATTTTCCCAGTTTGTAGCTTCTGCTCACATCTTACACATTGTGAGTGATTCTTTGGAGGTGAAATACGAGTTTGGTAGACTATTCTCATTCATTCTTAAGCAGGTATTGAGCAGTGGAGGCAGGCAAGCAGTGGAATAGATTTGGAGATCAGATCTTAGCTGTATTGTGTGTAACAGGTGGAGCTGGTACTGGATTGCTTGTGATAAGCATTGTACTTTGTAATGTTACATGGTCTCAATCATTAATATACGGATAGTGTGGGGTTTTTAGCGAGATGCTTTCCCCGGGTTACATACTGTGTTAATGTGTGAATGCTCTTGATGTTTTATTGTTATTGATGTTGCTATATTGATGATCAACGTAGAGGAGCTTATGTATTGTGTATGTATTCCGCAATAGTACATGATCAGGATAATCTCTGTTGAATATGTGTTAAATTATTCAAAATTTCTACAATCTTTTGGACTTATATCTTCCATGAATATTTTGCTTGCCCTTATTTATATAGTGAGTTCATTGACCAATTTGTCCACCCAACAACCACCTTGCTGACAGGAAATCCTCCTCCTACGATTAATGATGAAATCAAAAGGATTCTTCAGCCATCAAGACAGAAAATAGGGTAGGTGACTGGTACTTGTACCAGAATCACACAAAAATCAGGGTATATGGATGTGAGCTTCCCCCATTCAAGCTACCTAAATATGTTCCAATGAGCTTGTTTGCATTGGAGTATTATAGACAAATGATATACTCATATCTGATTCATTCTACTAAGGCCATGAAGAAAGCACAACTGAGGATCAAGGATCACTTAGGCCCATTTGTCTACAACAATAGGGAATCATGGAAAGCAGTAGAACAAATCCTAGAAGATCACATGAAATTAAACAAAGGTTTTAGTTAGACTCCATATGACCCCCACATTTTCATCTGTGATAGGAGAATGAAAAATAGACTATCACCATATTTTCATTACAGAATTCGAAAGATTGAGAAATATGCTAATATGGATGAATGGAGAGAAGGAACTCTTGTAAATATGGATAGTGATTAGGTCAATGTAGAAAATGTAATGAAAGATCCGGAAAAGACACTTGACCTAGATTCTTTTGGAAAGGTGCAATTTGAGACTTCTCACAAGCCAACATAAGGGACTAGTGCCTCAACAGCTGATACCTCACAAAGGCACTCATAGGAGACTAGTGCACCACTTGCAAAGACATCACAAGGAAGAGAATAAGAGACCAACACTCCAGCAACAAGGCAATCAAGTATGTCTAAGCAGCCTGAAACCTCTCAAGAACAGGCTCAAACACAGGCTCACCCAACCCAAGTTAACATGGGAGACCCACCAATTTTGCAGACTCCTTTGAATGAGGAAAAGAGTTTAAAGGGAGACAAGGAAGTAGCTACCCCTGCCAGTGGTTCTGTAGATCAGCCTGGTGCTAAGAGGCACAAGCTAAATCCCCTTTCAGAAGAGGAATTTTTTGAGGAAACTACAGAGAGTTAGAGGAAAGAAGGTGCAAATAGTCAGCATACATTTCCAGCTGGTGGGACACCTTCTAGCTCACAGAGACAGGAGCTGGAGAGACAACAAAGCGCTGAAGTTTCATCCTTCAGGTATTCAGCTAACAAGTCCCTAGACATTAAAGATAAATTTAAAGAAATAAAGGCCAGAAATGAACCATTGAGGATCCAAGTCTACAATCAGTATTTGAAGATGGCCCCCACCAATTAGAATAGATTGATGTCAGCCTATGACATCAAGGAAGGCAAGATGCACATGATTTTTCTTAAGCCCAAAGTACAACAGCCTCAGTCAATTGCAGACTACCTCCAAACTAATTTTGAGGTCATGGCCAAGGACATTCACCCCCTAGATCAGATTGAATTACATAAGCAGACAGGGGAGATGGTATATACCACCTTGACAAGCAAAGCCATGATGGCCCAAAGATTAGAAAACTCATTGAACAACACTACTACTCAGTTACAGCTGGAAAAAGCCTCTTCACAGGCTAAGGACAATAGAATCAAATCACTGGAAGAGTTGATTATTGGACTGGGTCACAAACCAAAAGATGTAAAAGTTGCAGAGGCCTTGATCAAGAAAAAATATGAAGACATAGTTGCCTTGAGAAAGCAGTGAAAGTTGCCTCCATCAAGGCATCCACAAACTGCTGAAGTCATTCAAAAGAAGTCTGAAGAAGAGCTTATGGACTTAGTCCTTAAGCTAAATGAACAGTTGAAGGAGACTGAGCAGGAATTAGAAAAGTCATTGAAAAGAAGGCAGAGTGAATTGACCTCTTAGCCTCAAAATGTGATACCATTGGTCTCCACAGCAGTCCCTTCAACAATTGCAACAGCTCTGGCACCAAATGTTCCCTTGGTCACAGCAGAGACAATTACAGGTACAAACACAGGTACAATATAGGCAAAAACTTCAAGAGAAAGCACCAAAGAGTTAATCAAGTCAATGGAGGAAATGAAACTACAAGTTTCTGAACTCCAGAAGGTAAAAGAGAAATTTGTCATCTTAGAGCAGAAATATGATGTTTCAAAGATTAATTTTGCTAAAGAGGTGAGGAAGAATAAAGGCTTGGCTCAACAGGTAAAAACACTAGAGAAGGATCTCACCTTTGAAAAGCCCTTAACAAACATTAGGGAAATTTTATTGCCCAACATTACTCAATCAATAAATGATGTTTGGCCATCCATACAAATAATTTTTGAACAGATTGAATTGGTGCAAGTTTCTCTTCAAGAGATTCAGAAAACTAAAGAAGAGATAGGGGGAAAGCCTGAGGAAGCTATCAGGCTAATAAATTTTTTGAACAACAGAAATAAGTACCAGCTAGAAGAGCTAAATATTGAGGATAGAACTGGGACTATCCTAGAAATCAAGAAGGTATTGACCAAAAGGTCTCTGATGCAGAACTTAGAAAGAAAATGTCAGAACATGCAAGAGGATATTGATGATTTTATGGGAAAGTTTGGCATTTTACAGAGCAAAGGACTTCCCAGTCCTCTAGTGATTAATGATAAATTGATGAGACATGAAGATTATGTCAACAAATTGGGTTAATTTGCAAATAACCAGGCTAGTTCATTAGCTAGTGCATCTGCACCCAAGGCACTACCTACAGGCAGAGTTCTCTATGACAGTCTAGAGAACCTTTTCTATGTTGAACATGAATTAAAACATTTGTTTCCAGTTCAGCCTAATTTTGTAAAATACACAGAGGCTGATGAAATCTTCAGGAAGCTTCAAAGGACCAGGATACCAAAGGAAGATTGGTGGACAGACATGATAGAAATTTTATGATTTTACCTTGGTAAAAAGAGTAAATTTTCAGTGTTTACCATAGTCAATTTTGGTAAAAGAGGGTGAATGGAGATAAAATAGGTAAAGAGTATCAGAACAGGTAAAAGAGTATCAGTAAGAAGATGAAAAGCAGAACAACCAGCATAGAATTATGAGAAAGACAGCAAGATGCTCAATCATAGGGCCTGCCTCCAGCTCATTCACAAAAATAGGGACAACAAGCCATCAGTTCACTTTTAGTTTCTATCTTCGAGACCATCTGTCTCTACTTTTATGTAACATATAGTTAGTCTTCCTAGATTATATCTCTCTTAGTTATGAGATATTTTATTGTAAATTTTTGTATAAGTACTTCCTCATTCAGAGTACTTAGGGTGGATTCTTAGACATTTCTGTAGACTCATTATTTTGGAATAGAAGTGCTGATTGGACAACTCTTGTATGGATGGCTAGATGAAGAAATAAAGAAAAGCACCTTTTACAGGATTCATGTGTCAAACATTGGAAAAATAAGTATTCTATATCTTATGTGTTATTGTTTTCTGGTTTAATGTTTCATTTGTGTTTCATATCTGAATATTAAAACGAAAAAGTATATTTCAAAAAGTGCTTAATTGCAATTTGTCTTTAAAATCGTTTTTATTCTAAATGTTTTCTTCTAAGCTATCATAGGCAGGGAATTCTTAACTGCTCCTTGCTTCTTAGTTTATCAATGTGGTCATTTAATAAGAAATTATTAATTGCTTTTTATTAGTGATCATTCACTTTCCTTCCCCTTAAAACTCGTTGAAGGATTCTTAATTGCCCTTCATCCCTTTTAAGACCATCTCACCCTTTCAAGTTACCATTTGTATCCTGTTTAGCTATCTTGCCCTGTGAAGCCCTCCTTTGTTGAATTAGCCTAATCCAGTCAAGCCATCTTAAGTTGACTCCATAGCCCAATGGCCTGAAATACTCTATTCTATCCATCTGCTCCTAAATTCCACCACCAAACACAATCAAAACCCCAAAGCTTTCATAACTAGCCTAATATCTTATAAAACAAAGCTAAATCTTAAAGAGAGAGCCCTCTCTGAGTACAGATTGGCTAGATTCTGTACTTAAAAGTTGGTTTGTGGTTACCTCAGACCCCTTTCCTTCTTCTTACAACTTCAAGGAAAATCTGAGTGATAACATAGTGGCGACTCCACTGGGGAAACCAATTCCTCAGTCAAAATAAATCTTTAAGAAAGTTTAAATCTCATATCTAAAGCCTCTTAAAGAAATCATAGAAGTTGTTTGTTGATATCAATTAAGAAAAACCAAAAACAAAACCTAAAAACCTGGCTTTAGAAAGGACTCGTTACACTAGAGCTAATCCTTATCCCATTCCACCACAAGTGTTTGAGAACCCCAATTTGATCCCCAGAATTCTTAGGAGACAAGAAAGTCAAGAATGTTCTGCTAGTTCTCAGCCCACTTTTAGATCAACATCCTGTCCTGTTAGGTGGATTTATCTTGAAGACCAACCCTTTGACGAGTACTTTGAGACCTCTTTGTTTAGGAATTCATCTGATTTTGAATTAATTGACCTAGTCCCAGACCCAATGTTCATTGAAGAATTACAACTTCAAGCTGTCAATTTGTCAATTGACAGACATTTGCAGAACTCACTACAATATGATCTTACCACTGAAGGAACACCCAATTCCTCTGCAATCACTTCTACCTCTACAATCTCATCACCATTTCCTCATACATCTCAACCTCAAACCACTCCACATTAGCCCATCACCTCTAGTCCTCCATCCACAACTCAAACACCCATTGTTATCCCAACCCCAGCTGTTGTTTCATCATTACCTATAGTAATGGAAAACAGATATGCCCCCCTGGTATTACCAACAAACTTAGGTGCCATGCCCCAGGATTACCAAAGTAAGATCACTTAGTTTGATGGTACTGGTATTTATACAGCCCAGAAACACACCAAGAAGATGACTAATTACTTTGAGATTTATGAAATAGATGCTGATGATGTGTGAATGAGAATATTTGTTCAAAGTCTAACTAGGGAAGTCAGAACCTGGTTTAGAGCTCTAGCAGCAAACATTATAGACAACCTAGAAAATCTCCATAGACAATTCTTGAACCGATGGGAGAAAAAGAAAGATCCTCTTCAGATTCTATCTGAGTATGAAAACCTAAAGAGAGGAACACAAGAAACTATGCAGGATTATTGCACTAGATTCAACAATGTCTATAAAGCCATCCCTCAAAACCTTAGACCCCCACCTTATTTAGCCTTAATCAAATTCCCGGATGGATTTGATTCTGACATGGCTTTCCAGCTAAGAGAACGAGCCCCTCGTGCTTTGGAAGATATGCAAAGCATAGCAGTCAGTGTTGAAGCCAACCTGATGTCCAAAAGAGCCAAGGCTAGGAGTGAAAGGAGAATACCCTTAAAGGAAGAAGCCTTGCCCTTTGAACAGAAACTAGATGCCATAATCAAAGGGATGGATAGACTAGGAGATAGAGTGGAGACAATTGAAAGGAAAGCTCCTTGGGATGGTCAGACAAAAAACACAGGGAGAAATCCTAGTTTCAGAAAAAATCAAAACCAGAACACTGGGAAGACTAGTCCAGACCAAAACATTAGACCCCCTTTCCAGGAGAATTATGCAGAAGGTTCAAACTCTGAAGAACCTGAAGAGGACACTCAAATAAATCTGATGGGACTCAGTAATGAAAGAGAATTTTTCTTGACCCAAGAGGATCAAGAGGCCCACATTCTTAAATAGTTTCAAACTCAGTCAGGTGAATCATTCGACTTTAGGGAAGGATACAACACAACCATCTATGAGGTGCATAAACAATACAACTTAAGGAGTAGGAGAATTGATGTTCCTGAAGCAAACAAGAAAAAGGCTCCAAAACAGCCCATAAAAGGTAAGACAGTCACTACACCTGTACATATTCTTTCTAGATCAGACCCTAATCCTTCTAACCCCATAATTGAAGATGTCTCTGATAATCAACCAAACAATAAATAGCCCTCCATACCCCTTCCTCCCAAAGGAATTGTGGAAGAACCTCCAGAAGTTGATTTAGGAGAACATGCTAATCATAATTCCACTCTTGAAAAGGAGAAAAACACAGAAAACACAGAAAACAGAGAGAATACTATTGTTCGAAACCCAAAAGCCCAAACAGAAAAACCCTTTAATCTAGAAACTAAAGTAGGTAAGTTGAAAATTGTTGTTCCATTATCTGAATTAGCTAAACATGATGCCTACCGAAGTCAAATCAATAGATCACTGAAAATTACTGGAACTGAAGACTCAGTTAATGTTTTTGATGACCAGCCTGAATTAATATTTGGCCCAGAAGTGAATGGAAAACCATTAGAAGGAGGAATTCCTCCTTTCTATGTGAGCTTAAACATACATGATAAGATTCTTCACAATGCCATGTTTGATTCTGGGGCATCTCACAACCTCATGCCCAAGTCTGTAATGGAAAAGCTAGACCTAGACATCACTAGACCATACAAAGATCTCTTTTCTTTTGATTCTAGTTAGGTGAGATGTTTAGGATTGATAAAAGACTTGTGTGTCTCATTGGTTCAATACCCTGCAAAAACAATTTTAATGGATATAGTGGTAGCAGATATACCACCAAAATATGGTATGTTATTGTCCAGATCCTGGGGTGCTAAGCTTCAGGGATCTCTTCAATTGGACATGTCCTATTCTACTATCTCGGTTTTTGGACAACCAAAGAAATTATACAGAGAAACATTGATGAAATATGTAGTAAGTAGTCAGGAAAAACCCCAAAATTTCCCCATCTACTCAGTACACTTTGATATGGACTCATTCATCCTTTACAATGTAGAAACCAATCCTTCCAACACCTTAGAAGTTTTAGCAACAGAACTAAAAGAAATTAAAAAAGAAAAATCAAGTGTTCAGATTCGGGAAATATCAGACAACAAAGAAAAACTAGATGAGAATGAAAAACCAGATCCCATTGTTAAACAAATTCCTACCTCCCCTGACACCAATTATGAGCATGAAATTATTTGGCATTTAGAATTTGATGGCTTAGTCAATAAATTAGGGGCAGGAGCAGGAGTTTGGGTGTACAATTTAGAAAATGACCATGCCTACAAACTAAATTTTAAGTGCACCAATAATATGGCAGAGTATGAGGCTCTCTTGCTGGGTCTTAAACTTGTTAAAATATTAGGAGCAATCATAGTATCTGTCATAGGAGATTCTGAATTAATCATTAAATAGATCAAAGGAAAATATTTAACTAGGGATCCTAGATTAGGGTATTACAGAGGAACAATCATAGAAATTCTCAATACTTTTCTGGAAACTCAGCTTGCTACAATCCCTAGAAAACATAACTTGCAAGCCCACAGTCTGGCCATGTTTGCCAGCACCTGCAAATTACCTTTCGAACCTAATCATCAGTTTACTATTGAAATTAGGCACAGACCAGCCATACCTGATAATTTGAAGAACTGGCAGGTTTTTGATAGTGATGAGCAGATTAATAACTTTTTAACTTTAGATGAAGAGTTTTCTAACAGTCACATAGATGTTGATACAGTTGTTAATTCAAATCAGATAGATGAGGTAGAAACAAACATTTTGGAAGAAAGTTTAGTAAATATGCTTCATCCCACAAAATTCACACAAAAAGAAGTTCAAGACCTTAAACAAATGGACCTTGATGAGATAATTGAAGAAGAAATAGAGGTTATTAACCTAAAAGACAATCATCTGCCTAAAGGATTAACTCCTCTAGAAGATCTATTTGATTCCAATGACATTCCCAAGAAACCTAAAATGGAACCACTAAAAGCAGATATTGAAGAATACAATTTAGGAACAAAGGACAATCCAAAGATGATAAAACTGTCAAAGTCCTTACCTCCTGATCAAAAGTTAAAGTATGTTGAACTTATGAGAGAATTCCAGGATGTCTTTGCCTAGATTTATGAGGATTTGAAGTCCTATGATACATCTATTATTCAGCATACTATACCTCTGAAAGAAAATCAATAGCCCTTTAAAAAAAAACTCAGAAGAATCAACCCTATATTACTACCATTAATTGAAAAAGAAATTAAACGCATGTATGAAGCAGGGATTATTGCCCCTATTAGATTTTTAGAGTGGGTGTCTAACTTGGTACCTACTAGGAAGAAAACTGGGGAAATAAGGTTATGTGTTGATCTGAGAAATGTGAATAAGGTTTCTCTTAAAGATAACTACCCTTTACCCAAGATGGATCATATTTTGCAAAGGGTAGTGGGCTCTTCTAGAATTTCACTTTTAGATGGGTTTTCAGGATATAACCAGATCCTAGTTCATCCTGATGACCAAGAGAAAACTGCTTTTACAACACCATGGGGCACATTTATGTACATCAAAATGCCATTTGGACTTAAAAACGTAGGAGCAACCTTCCAAAGGGAAATGGACATTGCATTTGCCAAAGAAATTCATGATTTTCTTGTTATATATCTGCAGGGAAAATTTTAAGAACCCCCCCTAAATTTATAAATATAATAAATGGGAGAATCTCCATGGTATATAGGAAAAATGGAAGGCGATTTTATCAATAATATAATATGTATATATAATTTTTTGGCGAATCTCTCACTAGGCATGGCGAATATTTTACTCAATTATAAAATCTTGTAAGATCTTGGCGAGTCTTTCACTAAATAATAAAACTTTCTAAATTCCTAGTGAATCTTAGCATAGGCTACATGCTGGTTTAATTCCCCCATTTAAATAGGCTACATTCCAGGTGAATACCATGGGTCAATACCATGTGCCATTTTGGTGAATACCATGGGTCAATACCATGTGCCATTTTTATTTTTATTAATTCTAATATTAGGGTTAATAATGGTTTTTTGCATGGTATTAATAACAATCTAGTCCATGGTATTTGTCCCATAGTATTTTGGCCATAGGTTTCACCTAAATATAACCCATTTTTTGAGTGTATAAGGTGACTTATGGAGTAAATATAAAAAAATGTTTTATTTTTTTACCATACCTCTCGTTTATTTATATTTTTATTAAGTTACCATACCTCTTTTACAAATATGGAATTTGGCCCATAGGATTCACTTAAATAAGACCTCTTTCTTGAGCCTTCATAAATAGAACGAGGGTTATGGACTAAATATAAAAAGAGGTTTTATTTATTTACCATACGTATAGTTTATTTATATTTTTATTTATTTACCATACCTTTTGAGTAAGTATAAAAAGACGTTTTATTTATTTACCATACCTCCACTTTACTTATATTTTTATTTGTTTACACCCTTACATGTATATAAGGTGACTTATGGAGTAAATATAAAAAATGTTTTATTTATTTACCATACCTCTCATTTATTTATATTTTTATTAATTTACCATACCTCTTTTATAAATATGGTATTTGGCCCATAAGATTCACTTAAATAAAACCTATTCTTGAAAATGGGCGAATGGAAGGTTGTAAGTCAATATGGTATTTGGCCCATAGGATTCACTTAAATAAAACCTATTCTTGAAAATGGGCGAATGGATTCACTTAAATAAAACCTATTCTTGAAAATGGGCGAATGGAAGGTTGTAAGTCCTAATTTCAAGGGCTAAATTTACCTTTTTTACCCTCTCCCTTAAAATAAGGTGGGCTATTTGAGGTGATTTGTAAAAATGTACTATGATACAAAATATTCGCCCACTAAAAATTTAAAACCCCTTAATTTCGCCAAAGGGCAAAAATTCGCCCCTAAAATTATCCTTGTATATCTGGATGATCTAACTGGTTTTTCCAAATCAGATCAACAACACTTGGACCATCTCAGACAAGTCTTTCTAAAATGCAGAAAATCTGGTATTTTTTTGAATCCAAAGAAGTCCTTGTTTGGCTTGGAGGAAGGTAAACTTTTAGGTCACATCATTTCCAAGGATGGCATTCAAATTGACCCTTCTAGAAATGAAGCTATTCTACAAATACCTCATCCAAGAAGTATCAAAGAACTTCAAGCTTTCATAGGGAAGATAAATTTTTTGAGAAGATTCATTTCTAACTTAGCAGAACTCATTAGATTACTAAATAACATGCTTAAAAAGGATTCAAGTATCAAATGGATAGTAGAGGCCAAGCAATCATTTAAGGAAATAAAAATGGCCTTAACCAGAACACCAGTCCTCACCAGTCCACAATTTGATAGGGACTTCATCATTTTTTCTTTTGCATTAGAACACACCATAGCAGCAGTTTTATTACAAAACGATGATCAAGGATGTGAGAAACCTATAGAGTTTTTTAGTAAAGCACTCAGAGATGCATCACTAAAATACAAAATAATGGAGAAACAAGATTTTGCACTGGTAAAATCCATTAAGGACTTTAGAGTCTACATATTATACTCTCATATGATAGCCTATGTGCCCAATGCATTTGTCAAAGACATACTTACTCAGGATGGAATTGAGGGAAAGAGAGGTAAATGGATTGCTACCATCTTAGAGTATGATATAGAAATAAAACCTACCAAACTTATAAAAGGACAGGGATTGGCCAAACTCATGGCAGAAACTAATTGTCGAGCCTTGGACATAAATGAACTCGATGACGAACAAGAGATGGCGACTCCACAAATCCGCTAGGCCTTTTCAGACTCACCTTGGTATGCTAATGTAATTTATGTTTTAAAAAACCTGTAGGCTCCTCCAGGGTTATCTAGAACAAAGAATAGGTTTTTAAAAATGAAAGCTTCAAAGTTTTGTATCTTAGATAATACTTTTTTTTGGAAAAATCATGAAGGAATTTTATTGAATTGTTTATTAAAAGATGAAGCTGACAAGGCTCTCCAAGAATTTCATGCAGGACACTGTGGTGGACACCTTTATTGGAAGTCAACTGCAGATAAGATTTTAAGTGCTAGATTCTATTGGCCAACCTTGTTTGCAGATGTGAAGAAATTTGTAACTTCTTGCCATAAATGTCAAATTTTTGAAGGCAAAAGAAAATTGTTACCTTTACCCCTGAAACCTATTTCCACCGAGAAACCTTTCCAACAATGGGGTCTTGACTTCATTGGAGAAATCCATCCACCCTCTTCAGGCCAACACAAATGGATACTCACTGCCACTGACTATTTTACTAAATGGATAGAGGCCATCCCCTCCAGACAGGCCAATGACACAGTGATCATAGGTTTCTTAGAGACCAATATATTTTCCAGGTTTGGCTGCCCTACTAAAATCATTACTGATAATGTTGCAGCTTTCAAGTCAAAGAAAATGATCAGTTTCTACAACAAGTACCACATTACACTGGGCCATTCCACAGCCTACTACCCTCAAGGGAATGGACTAGCTGAATCTTCCAACAAGAGTCTCATTAATATCATCAAAAAATTGTTGGAAGAAAACAAGAAAACTTGGAACAAAAAACTGATAAATGCATTGTGGGAAGATAGGCTTACAACCAAAAAATCCATTGGAACCAGTCCTTATGAGTTAGTATATGGCATGGAGGCTATATTTCCTTCATCATTAGGAGTTCCTATTATGAAAATACTCCAAGAGGCTCAAGTGGAACCTAATGATATCCAAAGAAGGATAAACCAAACTATCAATTTACAGAAGACCAAAGAGAAGCTGTAGCAAAGATCCCAAATGTTGCAGGAGAAGCTTAAGAAGATATTTAACAAAAGAACCAAGGTAGAAGATTTCTACCTTGGAGATAAAGTGTTAAGATGGGATTATAGAAGAGAGGATAAGGGGAAACATGGGAAGTTTATCTTCCTATGGAAAGGACCATACATCATCTATGCTTTCAAGGGAAACAATGCATATTTTCTTAAAGAGTTAGATGGTACAGAAGCAGAAGAAGGACCAGTCAATGGTCGAATGTTAAAGAATTAATTTGATCCTACTTACTAATGTTATAATATTCTTAACATGTACATATTATATCCTTTGTATTGTCACAGTGTTGATTGGAAAGTAAAATTTTGGAGTTGAAGCCTGAAGAGAAGGCCCTAAGATTTAGAAGCATCACTGTCATACATACAATAAAGCAGCAAGCAAAGAAGATTGCAAAGCATAGTCACAGTCATTCAGAGGCCTCTGATCTACTGTTCTTGACTTTCCACCAAGGAAAGCCATCCCCAAGTGGAGCCACTGTTATGCCCCTATACTAATAGGTGTCATATATCATGATTGACTTGATGAACTATGTAATATGCTCATACCTTTACTTGTTGCAAAGGTTTTCCATATTTGTGAAAAATAAAATTTTTTTATAAAAATAAAGAGGGTATGCCCTAAAAGAAAAATCAAAGGGTAAAAAGAATAAAAAGATTGTCAAAAAAGAAAGAAAATGAACCCCAACAAAAAGAAAGACCAAGAAAGTGTCTAAGTCTAAATGCCACTACTTTTTCACTTTTGTATAATAAACAATTATGTGTAGTTTGTAACTTATGCCACAATTCATGAATAGTCAAACAGTTTAAACTTGGCTAGTTCATATTTCAATTTCATGTTGTAGAAATAGAGAATAAATATCTGACCAAACAGTTTAATCTTGGCAGATAAGTAGATAGGCAGAGTGAAAAAAGGAGCTCAACAGTTTAATCTGAGCCCTTGTATGTAATAAGTGTAGAATTAGATAGACATTACCATGTAAAATAAAAGAAATATTGATAAGGGTTTGTCAGTCTGAGTGCACCCTAATAAAGAAGTAAAAATGCTAGGTTAAGTAGGTAGGGTAAGTAGATTATGGTTGCAGAATAATATGTGATGAATGATAAGTTTAAATGTGTAAATCTTTTACTTTCATCACAAGGCAAAGGCATACATCTCATGGAAAGCACATCAAGCAAGCAAAGTCAAAATAATTAACTTCCCTACTCATTTCCCCTAAATTTTCACTAATTTCCTCTAAGTGCCAAGGTATCTATCAAATTTGAGGGGCTCAGAGCATTTCTCTAACTTTTGGAGGGACCAGACCCTCGGCCCAATAATTTATAATACCTAAGTACTTAAGCTCATTCATCAATCATCATACCCCTTCATAAATCATTCATTCCCTTGATAAAGTTTTTCCTAAGCAAAATCCTATTTTACTTACGGAAATTAAAACATTTTCTGTAAAAACCCTCATTTTTCACTTAGCCTAAGTTTTAATATGCACATGAAAATGTTTTAGACTTAGCACTTACTTCACTTGGTCATATAAACTACTAACTTATATTATTTAAATTCCCTATATAAAGAATTACCCATTCCCGTATTATTTTATCTATGTAAAAACCCCAAATATTATATATCCCGCCCCTCGAATAAATATAACCATAATGCACTTTTAATTGGGATTAATTAGTTAATCCGTAACTAATTAAGAATCCCGACCCCCGCCATATTAAATAAGGATTAATTAACCCACACGGTTAATTAATAACTTTCCCAAACAATCCCATTGCTCCCAATATGATTAAAAAACCCTTAATTATGTTGGGCCCACCCTCATTAAATTCCCGCCACCTCACCCCCCCGATAGCCGTCCGATCAAGCCTCCCAAATCCGACGGTTGTTGTGCATATCACATGGCTCTCCGCGACCGAACATTAGCATGTAATCGCGAAGTGGTTTTGTGAACAGTGCCCTCGCCACACGTCACTCATCCTATGGTATCGCGCGGATGAGCCCAAATACCGCCCTCCCTCCATAAGCGGTGCAATAAAAACCGCTTACCGCCTTCCACTAAATGACAAAACATCAGATCAAATCCTCCCGCTGACGCCACCCGTCCAAATCCCGAAACCCACCAAATTCTTGACTTTGTATAAAAAAAAAACAAATCATTTCGTCGTTCTATTCTACGAACCTGTACATCCATGCAAATTTAACGACGAGGTCAACCAACTTGTGCTCCTAGCCACCAACCAACTTCAAAATTTGCAGTCGACGTCGCTCAGAGTCCTCCATTCACACCCAATGTACCTGCATTTTGTTGCTCGTCCCTAAAATCATGAATTTACTAATTTCACGTCAAGAAACCCTTTGAATACTTGCTTTCGCTGCAAATTTAATTGAAAAGAATCCCAATTCACCATAATTCAGTTACCATACTTGAAATTCAAGTTCCCAGACCTGCTATTTCATCATTTTCACTTAAAAAACCTCAGTTTCCTTTCTGAATCCACAAGAACCAGAATGGAAACTCCGGTAGCCCTAAATATTGCACCCATTACCACCCCTCACTGTGATTTAGACTATCTGCCCCTGGCAGATAAGGATTTTCAAATAAAGGACCTAATCACTGATAAAGACCATTTGAAAGTGTTTTTCCAATGCTGAGATAATCACTTGAATGGCTATGATGCCATAGGACTGTGGGAATCCAATCTCCCAATGTACTTTCTCCCCTCTGTGCATCTTTTCCCTGACATAATCCATCAATGCCATGCAAATTATGACCCAAACCTCAAAGCAGTGATGTCTCCCAACCAAACAGTCCTCTTCACAATAACTGCAGACTCAATCAATGAGATGCTGCAATTTCATCCTAGTCAAGCCCTCACCCCCATTTCCCTTGGATATTTTCTTGATAAATCTACTAAACATCCCAATCTGAACTCAATCGGCTTTGCTAGAATTTCATATTAAAAGAGAATCAACCTAAAGATCCCCCCCCCCTTACATGTTATTTTTCTTCACAGATATAGGCAGAATCATAGTTGATATGATAACTACAGTCATGGGATTCAACACTAGTGAATATGTAGATGAATTGACCCTAGTGTTGATGTCTATCTTTACCCCTAGTCAGCCCCCTGCTGTCAAGTATAATTATGCTTCATTTATCGCTGAGAAAATCCATGACCAGTTCATGAGACTGGAGAATGAAAAGGTTTTCAAGTATTCCACCTTCATATATCACCTCATCCTCTACTATCAGTCTGACAAATTCCCATTTTCTATCAAGAAACTTGATACAAAGGGTAATCCAAGGTCTGTCATCTTTTGGACTTCTATCTTCCATGAATCTTTTGCTTGCCCTTATTCATATAGTGAGTTCATTGACCAGTTTGTCCACCCAGCAACCACCTTGCTGACAGGAAATCCTCCTCCTAGGATTAATGATGAAATCAAAAGGATCCTTCAGCTATCAAAACAGAAATCAGGGTAGGTGGCTGGTACTTGTACCAGAATCACACAGAAATCAGGGTATATGGGTGTGAGCTTCCCCCATTCAAGCTACCTAAATATGTTCCAATGAGGTTGTTTGCATTGGAGTATTATAGATAAATGATATACTCAGATCTGATTCATTTTACTAAGGCCAAGAAGAAAGCACAACTGAGGATCAAGGATCACTTAGGCCCATTTGTCTGCAACAATAGGGAAGCATGGAAAGCAACAGAACAAATCCTAGAAGATCACATGAAATTAAACAAAAGTTTTAGTTGGACTCCATATGACCCCCACAGTTTCATCTATGATAGGAGAATGAAAAATAGACTATCACCATATTTTCATCACAGAATTCCAGAGATTGAGCAATATGCTAATATGGATGAATGGAGAGAAGGAACTCTTGCAGAAATGGATAGTGAATAGGTCAATGTAGAAAATGTAATGAAATATCTAGAAAAGACACTTCACCTAGATTCTTTTGGACATGTGCAATTTGAGACTTCTCACAAGCCAACATCAGGGACTAGTGCCTCAACAGCTGATACCTCACAAAGGCACTCACAGGAGACTAGTGTACCACTTGCAGAGACATCACGGGGAAGAGAAAAGAGACCAGCACTCCAGCAACAAGGCAATCAAGTATGTCAAAGTAGCCTGAAACCTCTCAAGAACAGGCTCAAACACAGGCCCACCCAACTCAAGTTAACATGGGAGACCCCCCAATTTTGCAGACTCCTCTGAATGAGGAAAAGAGTTTAAAGAGAGACAGGGAAGTAGCTACCCTTGCCAGTGGTACTACAGATCAGCCTGGTTCTAAGATCCACAGGCTAAATCCCCATTCATAAGAGGAATTTTTTGAGGAAACTACAGAGAGTGAGAGGAAAGAAGGTGCAGACAGTTAGCATACATTTCCAGCCGGTGGGACACCTTCTAGCTCACAGAGACAGGAGCTGGAGAGACAGAAAAGCACTGAAGTTTCATCCTTCAAGCCTTCAGCTAACAAGTCCCTAGACATTAAAGAGAAATTTAAAGAAATAAAGGCCAGAAATGAACCATTGAGGATCCAAGTCTACAATCAGTATTTGAAGATGGCCCCCACCAATCAGAATAGATTGATGTCAGCGTATGACATCAAGGAAGGAGAAATGCAGATGAGCTTTTTTAAGCCCAAAGTAAAACAACCTCAGTCAATTCCAGACTACCTCCAAACTAATTTTGAGGTCATGGCCAAGGACATTCACCCCTTAGATCAGATTGAATTACATAAGTAAACAGGGGAGATGGTGTATACCACCTTGACAAGCAAAGCCATGATGGCCCAAAGATTAGAAAACTCATTGAACAACACTACTGCTCAGTTACAGCTGGAAAAAGCCTCTTCACAGGCTAAGGACAATAGAATCAAATCACTGAAAGAGTTGATTATTGGACTGGGTCACAACCCAAAAGATGTAAAAGCTGCAGAGGCTTTGATCAAGAAAAAAGATGAAGACATAGCTGCCTTGAGAAAGCAGTTAAAGTTGCCTCCATCAAGGCATCCACAAACTGCTGAAGTCATTCAAAAGAAGTCTGAAGAAGAGCTTATGGACTTAGTCCTCAAGCTAAATGAACAGTTGAAGGAGACTGAGCAGGAATTAGAAAAGTCATTGAAAAGCAGGCAGAGGGAATCGACCTCTCAGCCTCAAAATGTGATACCAGTGGTCTCCATGGCAGTCCCTTCAACACTTGCAACAGCTCTGGCACCAAATGTTCCCTTGGTCACAACAGAGACAATTACATGTACAAACACAGGTACAGTATAGGTAGAAACTTTAGGACAGAGCACCGAAGAGTTAATCAAGTCAATGGAGGAAATGAAACTACACGTTTCTGAACTCCAGAAGGTAAAAGAGAAATTTGCCACCTTAGAGTAGAAATATGATGTTTAAAATATTAATTATGCTGAAGAGGTGAGGAAGAATAAAGGCTTGGCTCAACAGGGAAAAACACTAGAGAAGGATCTCACCTTTGAAAAGCCCTTAATAGACATTAGGAAAATTTCATGGGCCAACATTACTCAATCAATAAATGATGTTTGGCCATCCATACAAATAATTTTTGAACATATTGAACTGGTGCAAGTTTCTCTTCAAGAGATTCAGAAAACTAAAGAAGAGTTAGGGGGAAAGCCTGAGGAAGCTATCAGGCTAATAAATTTTATGAATAGCAGAAGTAAGTACCAGCTAGAAGAGCTGAATATTGAGGATAGAACTGGGACTATCCTAGAAATCAAGAAGGTCTTGACCAAAAGGTCTCTGATGCAGAACTTAGAAAGAAAATGTCAGAACATGCAAGAGGATATTGATGATTTTATGGGAAAGTTTGGCATTTTACAGAGCAAAGGACTTCCCAGTCCTCTAGTGATTAATGATAAATTGATGAGGCATGAAGATTATGTCAACAAATTGGGTCAGTATGCAAATAACTAGGCCAGTTCATCAGCTAGTGCATCTGCACCCAAGGCACTACCTACAGGCAGAGTTCTCTATGACAGTCTAGAGAACCTTTTCTATGTTGAACATGAATTAAAACATTTGTTTCCAGTTCAGCCTAATTTTGTAAAATACACAGAGGCTGATGAAATATTCAAGAAGCTTCAAAGGACCAGGATACCAAAGGAAGATTGGTGGACAGACATGACAAAATTTTTATGATTTTACCTTGGTAAAAAGAGTAAATTTTCAGTATTTACCATAGTCAATTTTGGTAAAAGAGGGTGAATGGAGATAAAACAGGTAAAGAGTATTAGAACAGGTCAAAGAGTATCAATAAGAAGATGAAAAGCAGAACAACCCGCACAAAATTACGAGAAAGACAGCAAGATGCTCAATCATAGGGCCTGCCTCCAGCTCATTAACAAAGATAGGGACAGCACACCATCAGTTCACTTTTAGTTTCTATCTTCGAGACCATATGTCTCTACTTTTATGTAACATATAGTTAGTCATCCTAGATTATATCTCTCTTAGTTATGAGATATTTTATTGTAAATTTTTGTATAAGTACTTCCTCATTTGGAGTACTTAGGTTGGCTTCTTAGACATTTTTGTAGACTCATTATTTTGGAATAGAAGTGCTGTTTGGACAACTCTTATATGGTTGCCTGGATGAAGAAATAAAGCAAAGGACTTTTTACACGATTCATTTGTGAAACACTAGACAAATAAGTATTCTATATCTTATGTGTTATTGTTTTCTGGTTTAATATTTCATTTGTGTTTCATATCTGAATATTAAAACGAAAAAATATATTTCAGAAAGTGCTTAATTTCAATCTGTCTTTAAAATCGTTTTTATTCTAAATGTTTTCTTCTAAGCTATCATAGGCAGGGAATTCTTAACTGCTCCTTGCTTCTTAGTTTATCATTGTGGTCATTTAATAAGAAATTCTTAATTGCTTTTTATTAGTGATCATTCACTTTCCCTCATCTTAAAACTTGTTGAAGGATTCTTAATTGCCCTTCTTCCCTTTTAAGACCATTTCACCCTTTCAAGTTACCATTTGTCTCCTGTTTAGCTATCTTGCCCTGTGAAGCCCTCCTTTGTTGAATCAGCCTAATCCAGTTAAGCCATCTGCAGTTGACTCCATAGCCCAATGGCCTGAAATACTCTGTTCTATCCATCTGCTCCTGAATTCCACCACCAAACACAATCAAAACCCCAAAGCTTTCATAACTAGCCTAATATCTTATAAAACAAAGCTAAATCTTAAAGAGAGAGCCCTCTCTGAGTATAGATTGGCTAGATTCTGTACTTAAAAGTTGGTTTGTGGTTACCTCGGACCCCTTTCCTTCTTCTTACAACTTCAAGGAAAATCTGAGTGATAACATTAGGAATGTCATTAGTTTCAAACAAATATTCCAAAGGAGTCAATCCTTTGGGAAAATAATTATCTTTTAGGTTGATAACCTCTGTTTCTTCTTCAATTATTTCATCTAGGTCCATTTGTTTCAGGTCTTGAATTTCTTTTTGTGTGAATTTGGTAGGATGAAGCATATTTATTGAATTCTCTTACGAAATGTTAAGATCTATTTCATTTATTTGATCAGAACTAGTGTTTGTATCAACATCTATATTAAGTTTAGAAAATTCCTCATCCAAAGTTAAAAAATTATTGATCTACTTATCACTATCAAAAACCGGCCAGTTCTTAAGATTATCAGGAATGGCTGGCCTATGCCTAATCTCAGTAGTAAACTGATGATTAGGTTGAAATGGTAATCTACAGGTGCTGGCAAACATGGCCAAACTATGGGCTTGCAAGTTGTGTTTTCTAGGAATAGTTGCTAGCTGAGTTTCCAAAAAAGTATTGAGGATTTCTATGACTGTCCCTCTATAATATCGTAGTCTAGAATCCCTAGTTGAGTAAGTTCCTTTAATCTGTTTAACAATTAATTCTGAATCTCCCCTGATGGACACCCTTATTGCTCCTAATCTTTTAACAATTTTAAGACACAAGAGAGCCTCATAGTCTGCCATATTATTGGTACATCTAAAATTTAATCTGTAGGCATGGCCTTTAGCATGATCATTTTCTAAATTGTACACCCAAACTCCTGCTCCTGCTCCTAGTTTATTTACCGAACCATCAAAATCTAAATGCAAAAGGATTTCATGTCCATAATTTGTATTTGGGGTAGTGGGAACTTGTTTAACCATGGCATTTGGGTTTTCATTGTCATCTGATTTCTCTGTGTTATTTGATATTTCCTGGATATGAACAGTTGATTTTCTTTTTCAATTTATTTTGGTTCTGTTGCTAAAATATCTAAAGTATTTAAAGGACTAGTTTCTACATTGTAAAGAATAAAAGAATCCATATCAAAGTGTACTGAGTAGATAGGGAAATTTTGGGGTTTTCCTGACTACTTACTACATATTTCATTAACGTTTCTCTGTATATTTTCTTGGGTTGTCCAAAAACCGATATAGTGGCATATGACATATCCAATTGAAGAGATCCCTGAAGCTTGGCACCCCAGGACCTTGACAACATCATGCCATATTTGGGTGGTATATCAGCGACCACTATGTCCATTAATATTGTTTTTGCAGGATATTGAACCAATGAAACACATAAGTCTTTTATCAATCCTAAACATCTCACTTGGCTGGAATCAAAAGAAAACAAATCTTTGTATGGTCTAGTGATGTCTAGGTCTAGCTTTTCCATGACAGATTTGGGCATAAGATTATGAGATGCACCAGAGTCAAACATGGCATTGTGTAGAATCTTATCATGTATGTTTAGGCTAACATAGAAGGGAGGAATTCCTCCTTCCAATGGTTTCCCATTCACTTATGGGCCAAATATTAACTCGAGTTGATCATAAAAAAGATTAACTGAGTCTTCAGTTCCAATAATTTCTAGGGATTTGTTGATTTGAGTTCGGTAAACATCATGTTTAGCTAATTCAGACAATGGAACAGAAATTTTCAACTTGCCAACTTCTGTTTCCAAATTAAAGGGCTTCTCTGTTTGGGTTCTTGAATTTCGAGTAGCAATGTTTTCTGTGTCTTTTTCCTTTTCAGGATTAGAGTTATGATTAACTAATTCTCCTAAATTAACCTTTGGAGGTTCTTCCAATGTTTCCTTGGAAGGAAGGGAAGTGGAAGGTTGTTCATTATTTGGTTGATTGTCAAAGACATCTTCAATTATGGGGTTAGAAGGATTAATGTTTGGTCTAGAAAGAATTTGCAGGGGTTTGTTTATTGTCTTACCTCTTTTGGGCTGATTTGGGACTGTCTTCTTATTTGTTTCAGGAACATCAATTCTCCTACCTCTTAGGTTGTATTTCTTGTGTACCTCAAAGATGGCTAAATCATATCCCTGCCTAAAGTCAAATGATTCTCTTGATTGGGTTTGGAATTGTTTGAGTATGTGGGCTTCTTGATCATCCTGGCTTAAGAAAACCTCTTCTTCCTCATCCAGACCCATTAAATTAATTTGAGTATCCTCTTCAGGTTCTTCAGAATGTGAAGCTTCTACATAGTTCTCCTGGAGAGGGGCTCTAATGTTTTGGTTAGGGCCATTCTTTCTAGTGTTTTGATTTTGATTTTTCCTAAAATTATGATTTCTCCCTATATTAGCTTGCTGGCTATCCCAAGGGGATTTCCTTTCAATTATATCCACTCTGTCTCCTAGTCTATCCATTCCTTTAATTATGGCATCTAGCTTTTGTTCGAAGGGTGAGATTTCTTCTTTTAATGGTATCCTTCTTTCACTCCTGGCCTTGGATCTTTTGGATAACAAGTTGGCTTCAATGCTTACTACTATGCTTTGAATATCTTCCAATGTAGGAGGGTTTCGTTCTCTCAGGTGGAAAGCCATGTTAGAATCAAATCCATCAGGGAATTTGATTAAGGCTAAACCAGGTGGAGGCCTAAGATCAAGAGGAATGGAACTATACACATTGTTAAATCTAGTACAATAGTCTTGAACAATTTCTTGTGGTCCCCTCTTGAGGTTCTCGTATTTAGATAAGATCTGAAGGGGGTCTTTTCTTTTCTCCCATCTGTTTATAAATTGTTGGTAAAGGGTTCTTATGCTGTCTATACTTTGAGGGGCTAATGCTCTAAACCAATTTCTAACATCTCCAGTAAAGCTTTGCACAAAAATTCTCATTTGCACATCAGCAGTGTCTATTTCATAAGTTTCAAAATTATCAGTCATTCTCTTAGTATGTTGTTGGGTTGTATAGGTTCCAGTACCATCAAAGAATGTGATCTTACTCTGGTAGTCAGGGGGCATGGCACCTGGATTATCTGGTAGCACAAAAGGAGTATACTTGTTAGCCATTGTTGTAGGTAGTGTTGAAGCAAAGACTGGAGTTGGGGTAACAGTGGATGTTTGAGGTGTTGTGGATGGAGAACTAGAGGTTAAAGTAAGATGTGGAGTGGTTTGAGGTTGAGAGATATGAGGGATAGATGATGAGCTAGCGGAAAAAGAAGTGACTCCAGAAGGATTAGGGGTTCCTTTAGTGGTAAGATCAGATTGAGGTGAGTTCTGCAAATGTCTATCAATAAAAAAATTAGCTCTTTGAACTTCGATTTCTCTGATGAACTCAGGGTCTTGGACTAGGTCTATCAATTCAGAATCAGATGAAGTTTGAAACAGAGAGGTTTCAAAACACTCATCAAAGGGTAGGTCTCATAGGAACAGCCAATCAACCGGACAAGATTGAGATCTAAATATGGGTCGAGGGCTGGCAAAACTTTCTTGTCTTCTAACAATTCTGGGGATCAAATTAGGATTCTCAAACACTGGGGGCGGATTAGGGTCAGGATTAGCCCTAGTGTAACGAATTCTTTCTGAAGTCAGATTTCAGGTCTTTAGTTTTGCAATTTCTTATATAAACATTGAAATAACTTCTACAAAATCTTCAAGATTCATGTAATAAAACTTTGTATTTCTTAAAGACTTGTTTTGACTGAGGAATTGGTCTTCCCCAATGGAGTTGCCAATATGTTATCACTCAGATTTTCCCTTAGAAGTTATGAGAAGAAGGGACACTTCGAGGTAACCACAAACCAATCTTTTAAGTACAGAATCTAGCCAATTTGTACTCAGAGAGGGCTCTCTCTTTATGATTTAGCTTTTTTATAAGGGATATTAGGCTAGTTATGAAAGCTTGGGGGCTTTGGATTTTGTTTGGTGGTGGAATTCGGGAGAATATGGATAGAACAAGGTATTTCAAGCCATTGGGCTATGGAGTCAATTGAAGGATGGCTTAACTGGATCAGGTTGATTTAACAAAGGAGAGCTTCACAGGGTAAGATAGCTTAACAATAGACAAATTATAGTTTCAAATGGGTGAAATGGTCTTGAAAAGGGAACAAGGGCAACTAAGAATCCTTCAACAGGGTCCAAGATGATGAAAGTGGGTGCTCATTTACAAAAAGCAATTAAGTATTCTTTGTTAAATGGTCACAGTGATAAACTATGAAAGCAGGGAGAAATTAAGAATTCCCTACATATAATAGCCTAGAAGAAAACATTAAGAAAAATAAATGATCTTAAGACAGAATGCACTAAATATCTTTCTGAAATATAACTTTTTATTTATCATTCAGATATGAAACAAGTATGGATATTTATTAAACCAGAAAAAGCTGTAAAAACACAAGATATAGAATACTTATTTGTTTCTCGTTTGACACAGGTATCCTATAGAAGTCCTTTGCTTTATTACTTTGTTTCAGCCAACCATACAAGAGTTGTTCAACAACACTTCAATTCCAAAAGTAAATTGTCTACAAAAATGTCTAAGAATCCACCCTCAATACTTCGAATAAGGAAGTATTTATACAAAATTTACATTGAAATATCTCACAACTAAATGAGATTTATTCTAGGAATATAAAATATCTGTTTACATGAATGTAGAGACAGATGGTCTTGAATGTAGAAACAGAATGTGAACTGATTGTTGTTGTCCCTGTTTTCATTGAAGGAGCTGGAGGCAGGTCCTATGAATGTGCATCTTGCTGTCATGCTAGTAATTCTGTGCTGTACATATGATTTTAACCGATACTCTTTCACCTGTAACTGATACTCTTTACCTGTTTTACCAGCATTCATCCATTTTAACAAAATTGATTATGGTAAATATTTCTTTTACTTCACTTTTTTACCATGGTAATTTATAGGATGTCTGTCATATTGGTCCACCAATCATCTTTTGGTATTCTTGTCCTTGTCAACTTTCTGTAGATTTCATCTACTTCTATATATTTCAAAAAATTGGGTTGCACTGGGAATAAGTGCTTCACTTCATACTCAATGTAAAAAAGGTTCTCCAAACCATCATAGAGAACTTTCCCTGTGGGCAATGCCTTGACTGCAGATGAACTGGCTTGACTGTTAGCCTGCTGATGTAATTTGTTGATATACTCAATTTGAACCATTAACTTATCATTGATGACTAAAGGACTAGGGAGTACTTTCATTTTTAAGATGTCAAATTTCTTCATGAAGTCATCTATGTTTTCCTGCATACTCTAACATCTGCGTTCTAAGCCTTGCATCAGATTTCTTTTGGTCAATACTTTCTTTATTTCGAGGATGGTAGCAGTCCTATCCTCAATTTCTAATTGTTCCAATTGTTGCCTATTCTTACTGTTCAGAAAGTTAATTAATCTGATGGCTTCTTCAGGTTTCCTACCTAGCTCTTCTCTGGTTTTCTCAATTTCTTCAAGAGCAACTTTCACTAAATCAATCTGTTCAAAAATGATTTGAATTGATGACCAAATATCATTGATGGAATCAATGATATTGATCCACAGTATCTTTCTAATATCTGTCAAAGGCTTTTCAAATGTGAGGTCTTTCTCCAGTGCTTTAATCTGTTGGGTCATGCCTTTGTTTTTCCTCACTTCTTCTGCATAATTCATTTTTGATATATCATACTTTTGCTCCAAAGTAGTGAATTTCTCTTTCACTTTCTGCAATTCTGTGACTTGGAGTTTCATCTCCTCCATGGACTTAATTAAGTCCTCTATACTCTGATTTGAGGTTTCTGCCTGTGATGTACCTATTGCTTATATGGGTGTAGCTGTTGCTAAAGGAATATTTGATGCTAAAGCAGTTGCCGATGTGGAAGGGACTGCTGTTGAAACTACTGGCACTACAGTTTGAGGCTATGTGGTTGACTCACTCTTCTTGGTCTGTAGTGTTTTCTCTAATTCTAGTTTTGTTTCTTTTAGTTGCTCATTTAACTTAAGGACTAAGTCCATAAGTTCTTCTTCATTTTTCTTCTCTATCACTTCAGCAGTTTGAGGGTGAATGAGTGGTGGCAACTTCAACTGTTTTCTGAGTGCAGCTATATCTTCATTCTTCTTCTTTATTAGGCTCTCTGTTGCCTTGACATCCTTTGGGTCATGGCCCAACTCAATAATTAACTCCTCCAATGATTTGATTATGTTGTCTTTTGCCTGTGAGGAGGCCTTTTCTAGTTGCAATTGGGCAGTTGTGTTGCTTAGTGAATTTTTCAACCTATGTGCCATCATTGCTTTGCTAGTCAGCGTAGAATAGACCATCTCCCCTGTTTGTTTTTGCAGTTCTATTTGGTCTATGGGGTGGATGTCTTTAGCTAAGACCTCAAAATCAGTTTTGAGGTAATCTGCCAATGACTTGGGCTACTACATTGTGGGCTTTAGAAATCTCATCCGCATTTTGTCTTCTTTGATGTCAAAAGCCGACATCAATTTGGTTTATTTGTGGGAGCCATATTTAAGTATTGAGCATAGGCTTGGGCCTTTAGCTACTCATTATTTGTCTTTATCTCCTTGAACTTCCCCTTTATGTATATGATTTTCTCAGATGAAGATCTAAAAGAAGAAACTTCTACGCTCTGTTGTCTCTCTAGCTCTTGCCTTTGTGAGCTTGATGGTGTCCCACCTGTTTGGAATGTATGTAGATTGTCTGCTCTTTCCTTTCTTATTCTCTCTATGGTTTCTCCAATGAATTCCTCTTCTGAATATGGATTCATCCTTTGCCTCTTAGCAAAGGGTTGATCTATAGGTATACTTAGAAGGGTAGATGCTTCCATGTCTCTTTTTAAATTCCTTTCCTCATTTAGAGGAGTTTGTAACACTGGAGGATTACCCATGTCTGTTTGAGCTGGATGTGGCTGTGGTGGACCTAACTCTACAGATATTTCAGGCTGCTGGGATGCCTCTAGCTGTTCAGTAGTAGCTGGTTGTTCTAATGTAGCTGGTCATTCTGTTGTTGAGGAACTTGGTTCCTGAGTTTCCTTCTGCGAAGGCTCTTTTGTGGGAGCACTGGTTTCCTGGGCTGGCCTTTGGGAAGACTCTGCATGCACCTGTACAAAGGAGTCTAGGTCAAGTCTCTTCTCCAAATATTTCATTACATTTTCAACATCAACTTTGTCACTATCTAGTTCTATCAATGTTCCTTCCCTCCATTCATTCATGTTGGCATATTTTTCTATTTCAAGGATTCTGTGATGGATATAAGGTGAAAAATTGTGTTTCATTCTTCTACCACAAATGAAACTGTGGGGATCATATCTCCAACGAAAGCTCTTCTTTAAATGCATCCTGCTCTCTATGATTTATTCTACTGCTTGCCTTGCTCTCCCGTTGTTGCATACAAATGGGCCTAAGTGGTCTTTGATCCTTAATTGGGCTTTCTTCTTTACTTTCATAAAATGGATTTGATCTGAGTTGATTATTTTCTTGTAGTACTCCAGGGCAAATAATCTCATGGGGACATACTTGGGCAACTTGAATGGGGGCAGTTCACACCCATAGACTCTGATCTCTGTGTGATTCTGGTATAAATACCAGTCACCTATCCTATACTGCTTTGACAATTGAAGGATTCTTTTGATGTCATCACTGATTCTAGGAGGAGAAACTCCTGTCAGCATGGTGGTTACAGGATGGACAAACTGATCAATGAAGTCAATGTATGAATAGGGAGAAGAAGATGAATAGTGGAAAATGGAGGTCCAAAAAATGACTGACCTAGGGCTACCTTTTGTATCAAGCTTATGCACAGAGAAAGGAAACTTGTCAGACTGATAGTAAAGGAAAAGGTGATATATGATTGTAGAATACTTAAATACTCTTTCATTTTCTAGTCTCATGAACTGGTCATGGATTTTTTCAGCAATGAAAGCAGCATAGTCATATTTGACAGTAGGAGGCTGACCAAGGGTGAAGATAGACATGAGAACTAGGGTTAATTCATCCACATACTCACTAGTATTGAAACCCATTACAACAACAATCATATTAACAATGTTTCGGCCTATATCAGTGAAAAAACATGACAGATAGGGAGGGGGATCTTTGGGTATGTGATCCCTATCTATGAAAGTGTGGCAAAGGTGGCTAAGTTCAAAGCTAGACATTTTGGTGTACTTTTCAAGTAATTCCCCAATGGAAATGGGAGCAAGGTTCTGACAGGGCTGAAACTGTAGCATTTCATTGATTGAGTCTGCAGTAATTATGAAGAGAACAATTTGATTGGGGGACATTATTGCTCTGAGGTTGGGATTATAATTGGCTTGACATTGATGGATAATGTCAGGGAAAATGTGCACAGAAGGGAGCATGTACCTTGGGAGATTTGATTCCCAAAGTCCTATGGTATCAGAGCCATTCATGTAATTGTCCCGGCATTGACAAAATACTTTCAAGGGGTCTTTATCTGGTTCAAGGTCTTTTATTTGAAAATCTTTATCTGCTAAGGGCAGATAATCCAAATCTCTATGAGGAGTAGTGATAGGAGGTACATTGAGGGCCACAGGGGTTTCCATTTCTGGTTCTTGTTGATTCAGAGATGAGAATGGGCTTTTTGAGTGAGATAGGTGAAATGGGGTCCTGGGAGTTCTTTACTGTAAGTTTTGCAACTGAATTACACTGGAATTTTGGGGTTTCAACGTAATTGCAGAGGAAATATAGTATGTAACAAGGTTTCTGGGAGAAAACTGGTAAACACCTGTTTTGGAGCAACTGGTAGTGATGCACTGGTTGACTGGAAACACACTGCGGACTGGAGTGGCGTCGAGGAGCAACTTTCAGGGTGATGGATGGGTTTGGGTACGAGTTAGTCATTTTCTATGCACCGGCTGCATGAGTTTTTCAGAATAAAGGACGAAAATGGATTATACTCTATTTTTTATGCAAAGTCAATATTTTGGTGGGTTTTTTGAAACAGACAGGTTGCGTCAGCGGGGGTGATTTGACGTTTTTGTCGTTTGTGGGGAGGTGGTAAGCGAGTTTTATCGCACTGCTTATGGGTGGGAAATGGTTTTTAGGAGGGGCCACGCGATTCCACACATCTTTCGACACGTAGCATTGGCACTGTTTTGGAAATCGCTCACATCGCATGCTAAATGTCAACCAAAATGCCCATGCGATATGCGCAATGGCCATCGGATCTGAGGAATCCGATTGGACGGTGGTTGGGGTGATGAGGTGACTGATGGATATGGAGGGCGGGCCCGATATTAATTAAAGGAGTTAATTGTATCGGGGGCGATTTGATTGTTCACTAAGATATTAATTAGTCCCGGTGACTAATTAATCCTCATTTAGTATGACGGGGGTTCGGGTTCTTAATTAACCACAGATTAGTTAATTAATTCTGTTTATTGACTTTATTAAGGTTATATTTAACTGCGGGATGGGATATGTAAATATTTCGGTTTTTTATAATAATACGGCCGCGTGTAGTTTATTTTCGGGGTTTAAATAATAATAACATTAGTGGTTAATATGACTTTCAAAAATATGAATGTGCGCTAAGTAAAATGTTTCTGGAAGTCTTTTCATCATGCACATTTAAAACATAGGCTAAGTGAATATGAGGGTTTTTATATAGAGAATGTGTTAATTTCCCTAAGTAAAATAGGATTTTACTTGGGAAAAGCTTTATCAAGGGATGAATGAGTTTGTGGAGGGATAAATGTTGATGAAGGGATTTAAGTACTCTAGGCATTTCCAATTATTGGGTCGAGGGTCCGGTCCCTCCAAAAGTCAGATAAATGCTCTAAGCCCCTCTAACTTTGTAAGTTCCTTTCGTACTTAGGGGAAATTAGTGAAATTTAGGGGGGAAATGGATAGGGAAATTAATTAATTTGACTTTGCTTCTTGATGTGTCCTCAATGTAAGTTATGCTTTGTCCAAGTGATGAAAACAGAAGATTTAAGCATTAACCTTAACCATTCACCACACATTTATTCTGCAACCATCATCTACTTATCCTACCTACTTTATCCTGGCATTTTCACTTCTTTATTAGGGTGCACTTAGACTGGCAAACCCTCTTCACACTTTCTTTTGTTTTACATATAGCAATCTATATAAATCTAACTTTATTACATCCAAGGGCTCATATTAAACTGCTGAGCTCCTCTTATTCACTCTACCTATCTACTTATCTATCAATATTACACTGTTTGGTCAGATATTTATTCTCTATTTCTACAACATGAAATTGAAAACATGGAATAACCAAGATTGGGCTGTTTAGTTACCATGGATTGTGGCATAGGTGACAAATTGCACACAATATTTATTAGGAATAAAAGTAAATAGTAGTGGTATTTAGACTTGCACACTTTCATGGTCTTTTGTTTTTTGTTGGGGTTCATTTTCTTTCATTTTTTTTGACTTTTTCTTTCTTTTTACCCTTTTATTATTTTTCTAGGGCATACCCTCTTTACATTTTTTTATTTTTTTATTTATTTTCACAAATATGGAAAACCTTTGCAACAAGTAAAGGTATGAACATATTTCAAAACTAAACAAAGTCAATCATGATATATTACACCTATTGGTATAGGGGCATAACATTGTGGATGAGTTGATTGCTAAAATCTAGAAATCTAGTGGACTTATAGTTATTGAGTCATGAATAGAGTTAGTAGGAGTTCAACTGAGTAGTTGTAATTGTTGTTCACTCACTGATCTCTCAGTTAACTAGTCAATTTACTAAAAATATCCCTAGTCATGCATGCAATTTGAACTGTCTAGTTGAGTGGAGGAAAAAGGCATCAATGTAATTATTATTGTACATTATTGAGTGTATAGAGTTTGCATTGAGTAGGTGATCACTTCCTTCAAGATTTGTACAAGGGAATAGGAAATTATCCTATTTTTTAGGATTTAATTTACTCAAGTATTACGCAAGGAAATAGGAGGAAGGTTGAGGCTTATTTTGGCTAAGTGTTGGTGACAGCAAGTAAGAGAGCAGGAGATCAATATTGCAGTGTAGGTGGTGTTTCAAGGATTAAAGTTATCATTATAATAAATCCATATTCCCATCTGATTTAATTCAAAACAAAGGATGGGTTTTTCCCAGTTGGGTTCCCCAGTAAAAATTATTGTGTTCATTGTGATTGAATGGTTGCATGTTATTGCATGTGTTTCTATTATATGTTTTCCTTTTTGCAAATTGAGTAGAATAAATTCCTGCCTATTTTTTTCAATCTAAATTCATTAGCAATTGAAAATTTCAAGATATTTCTACATGGTATCATAGCTATTGAAGACTACATAGAAACCAGGTTCCATACCTTCTCTAAAAAAAAAATCGATTTGCAGAGTTTTTGGTACATATATTCTTTAGTGCATCAACAATGTCATTCAATGGATTGAGGCTTGAGTATGCATTGGAGGGCACCTCGAATTTTTGTGCTTAGAAATATAGGATGGAGGTTATCATGGATGAAAATGGAGTATTAGAGTACACAAACATTGATATTCCAAAACCACCAAATTCAAATCCACAAGGAAAATCTCAATGGAAGAAAGACATAGTAAAAGCCAAGAGGATTATTCTGGAGGGAGTCATAGACTGTGTGGTTTTGATTTTGCATGGCAATAACACTACTTATGCAATGTGGAAAACCCTCGCAAAATTATTCGAAAGCAGCAATGGTGCTAGGAAATTGGCATTGAAAGATAAGCTTAGTAACATTCGAATGCAGAAAAATGAAACCATAGTTCAGTACCTATCAAGATTCACTCAAGTCATAGATGAACTTCGAGGAGTTGAAGAGACTATGCCACCATCTGAACTAGTGATCTTAGCACACCTTGATCTTCTGAAGTCCTGGTACAACTGTTAGGATTCAGTTAATGGAAGAGACAAGCTCCCAAATTAGGAGAGACTTTGGTCTGACTTGGTGCAGGAGGAGATTAGAAGAAACACTAGAGATGGAGACTCCTCCATAACTGATGAGGAAGAATACTTTTATCTAGTTTTCAAATGAAATAATATCAAGGGAAAGAAGGTCCAAGGAGAAGCAAAATCTAGCCATAACCATGGCAAGAAGAAAGACCTCAGTAAAATTAAATGATTTCACTACCATTAGTATAGACACTATGCAACCAAGTGTCCACATAAAAAATCCAATAAGGAACCTGCAGCGACAGCAAGAGGAAATTATCTCACATCACAATTCAAGTTGGATTTCACTCTCATTGCTTGCATGGAAATCATAGTAAGAGTGAGTGAATGGTACCTAGACTCTAGAGCTTCATTTCATATGATAGGAAATAAGAATTTCTTCAACAACTTAGAGGAGAACGACCTACAATTACATATAGAGCTTGGAGATGATGTAAGGTGTATTACCAAATGGATTGGCACTATCACCTTTAAGAGGGAGTGAGGCTCCCATCTTCACCTAAAGGATGTAATGTTTGTGTATGGTTTGAAGAAAAATCTAGTTTTTGTAGTTGTACTTGAGGACGGAGGATATGATGTAGTGTTTAGTAGAGGGAAGGCATGATCTGTTGTTTAATGTTAGTTTTTATTGTGCTAATTTCAATTTCATAATTAAAAACAATTTCTTATCATTTTCTTCATGTGCATAGGTTTCCTTATGGTGTTTGTGAATGTAACAGTTAAATTTGTCAAGTTTTTATGTCAAATTCATGGGAAAAATAACATGTAAATGAAGTGTTGATTAGCATCAAACAAATATACATAAAACCATCAAAACGAACACTTAACACAGTGTTTTGATGAAGGAGTTCACCCCTCTTGGGCTACATCTCCTTGGTCCAGATTCCATGGCTTGGGTCTCTGTATTAGCTCAAAATGGAGAAAGGTGTTATTTACAGTGCTCTACTACTCCTGAAACCTACTTCAATGTGCTCAGAACATCAAAATCATCTAGGAATTACTTTTTCTGTGTTAGGTCCCTATAATACTAGTGATTACCCCATTACTATTGTAGTTGTATCCCTTATTAATATTGTTGTGCCCCTATTTTCCCCATATTGTTATTACTATGCCCCTTAGAATCCCTCTATTGTTATTTTTGTGGCTTTATACTATTATTGTTAGGTCGGCTGCGTTATATTGTGACTCCTTAGACTCCTATATATAGAAAGGAGGTTTTTTCATTTGAATCATCCAAGAATTTTTCATTTGTGTAATGTAAAGGAGGTTGCCCCCTTGAAGAGGCTGAATTCTAAGGCATTCAACTATCTTTTCTATCTTTTTGTGAGCTGGTTTCATAACATTTTCAGACTCTTGAATTACATTCCAAACAAGTGACCTGGGGAAAATCATCATAGCATTCTCTCTGAGCATCAGATTGAAATTTCGTAAGAAGGTGCAGAAAAAGGATGGACTTTAGTTTCTTGTATATATCTTTCAAAGCCAAAGGTCGAAACGATGACTCGTGGCACGTCGTACAAGTTCACTCTACTGAACTAGTCTATAATCAGGTCACTGTGGGAGATTTGGTATAACTCTTCCCTGAAGAATCCAATTTAGATCAGACTAATGGCATTGGAAAGAGGACGTAGAGGGCTACCTCAGATCACAATTTCAGAACTAGATGATTCAAAATTACAGAGATACATCAGATTCAATATGAAGCTCCTACAAAGTGAAAAAAGATGTGTAGTTTTTGTTTTAATTTTTGCATAAGCTTGGTTTGAAAAATTAGTTTGAAGGAATTAAAAGGGCATAGTAAAGCATTATTATCGGTAATTGATGCCCCAAGGAAAGAAAATGCAAACACCTAGTAAGCAACCTGAAAGCTCTAGCATGACTCATGAAGAAGAGGAAGAAATGCAACATGATATATCAAAATTAGGAGACCAAGTGCAACAAGTGTCACTTGCACAAAAAGTAACAGAATCTAAGATGGATGGTTTAAAGAAATATGTAGAAGCTAATATGGATGGTTTAAATAAAGGCATAGAAGCTAAGATGGATTGTTTAAAGACAGGCATGGAAGATTTGCAGACAGGCATGGAAGATTTGAAGACAGATTTGACAAAGTTTCTACAAGAAATGCTTACTAATGGTGAAAGGGTAGTAAAGGAAACTCATGATGAGAACAAAAGAAATGTTAATCATGATTTCATAGACTCTAATGTTGGATTGAAGACCCACCATATTCCAAAAATTGATATGAGGAAGTTTGATGGCAAGGATCCCACAACATGGATATTACAGATGGAGCAATTTTTCGATCTCAATAATGTGCAAAACACACAAAAGGTACATATTGCAACTTTATATTTGGAACCAAATCAGTTTGTATGGTATCAATGGCTTTGCTCTCGTAAACAAATTATCACTTGGGCAATTTTTTACGGAAGAATTGACAACACATTATGAGGATACAAAAGCAACACTTTTTTTAGCCAATTGATAAGTCTCAAACAAAAGGGTTCAATAATGGAGCACATTGAGGAGTTCCAAAAATTGAACATAAGAGTAAAAAATATTCTAGAGGAGCATAGGATTAATGTGTTCATAGGGACTTTAAAGGATAATATCCAACATGAATTTCACCTTTGGGAACCTGATTCATTAGAGAAATCATTCAGATTAGCAAGAAAAATGGAAAGCAAAATTATGGCAACTAGGAAGCATACCACTCACAACTATAAAGATGGAAGTGTTGTTGCCCCTAGTCTTCCACAACCTATAAGGTTGACACCACAACAATTGGAAGAAAAAATAGCAAAAGGGCTTTGTTACAGTTATGATAGTAAATACACTAAAGGTCATAAGTGTGCTTAGAAGAAATTATTCTACATAGATTGTGAAGAGGAAGAAGCAAAGGAGCAAGAAAGGTCAAAAGAAGAGGATATACTCCAAGAACAAAGCCTAGATAAAGAATAAATGAATCCGACCATATCTTGTAATGCATTGGCTGGAATTACCACTCCTCAAACCATCAAGATAGAACGACAAATCAAGAAGAAAAACGTCATAGTGTTGATTGATTCAGGAAGTACCCACAATTTTATTCATTGTAAGATAGCAAAAGAATTGAATTGCTTCCTATATCCAGCACCAGAGTGTCAAGTGATGGTTGAAAATGGAGGAACGATAAATTTCTATGGAAAGTGCCATAATATCAAGCTATCCATGGGAGAATATGTATTGACTAGCCCAATGCTTTCCATTCCAATGGGAGGTGCTGATGTTGTACTAGGAGTCCAATGGCTACAATCCTTGGGTACAATAGCTTTTAATTTTCAAGAACTTTTCATGAAAGTTTCTACGGAAGGAAAGGAAGTTGAATTAAGGGGTATTGCAGGGAAACCGGGAAAGATAATCAGCTCTAACGGTATGAAAAAGCTTCTAAAAAAGGAACAAAGAGGCGTAATTGCACAATTATGTTCGCTAGATGTTTCCACATCGGAATCATCTATTTCTCCAGATCTCCAAAAATTCTTGGACAATCATTCCAAGTTATTTGAGACTCCCATAGGTCTCCCACCTATTCGTGATCATGATCATGCTATTCATCTGATTTCAAGAAGTGTTCCTCCAAACATCAGGTCGTACAGATATCCCTATGCCCAAAAGAGTGAAATTGAACGTATGGTTGCAGAATTGCTAGAGGCCGGTATAATTCAACCTAGTCAAAGTTCTTTCTCTGCTCCAATAGTATTGGTGCACAAGAAGGATGGATCATGGCACATGTGTTCGGATTATAGGGAGCTCAACAAGCTCACTATTAAAGATAAGTTTCCCATTCCTGTCATTGATGAATTACTGGATGAATTGCATGGATCAATTTACTTCACCAAGTTGGATCTTTGTTCAGGATATCATCAAATCAGAATGAAGACTGAAGACATTCCGAAAACAACATTTAGAACTCATGAGGGTCATTATGAATTTTTGGTCATGCCTTTTGGCCTTACCAATGCACCTTCTACATTTCAAGGTTTGATGAATTCCATTTTCAAACCCTTCCTTAGAAAATTTGTGTTAGTATTTTTTGATGATATACTAATCTACAACAAGTCTTGGAAGGATCATGTTGAACATGTTGACAGGGTGCTACAACTATTGGAGGAGAAACAATTATATGCAAAAAGATCCAAATGTTTCTTTGGAGTACAAGAGGTGGAATATCTGGATCATATTGTATCTCATAAAGGAGTTAAGGTAGACCCTAGCAAAATTAAAGCCATTAAGGAATGGAAAATCCCCACATCCATAAAGCATCTGCGAGGATTTCCCAGGTTGATAGGGTATTACCACAAGTTTGTTAAGAATTATGGGAGAATAGCAGCACCTATAACAATATTATTAAAGAAAGATGCATTTTCATGGACTCCAAGAGCAACAATGGCCTTCGAACATCTTAAAGAGGCAATGTGCCAAGCACGGGTCTTAGCTACACCGGACTTCACAAAAACCTTTATTGTGGAATGTGATGCTTCAGGAAATGGAATTGGTGCTATTTTAATGCAAGATGAAAGACCCATTGCTTTTGAAAGTCGTCCAATCAAGGGAAAGTTTTTACACAAAGCTATTTATGAGAAGGAAATGTTGGCAATACTACATGCACTTAAGAAATGGCGACCCTACCTAATGGGAAGACACTTCAAGGTAAAAATGGATCATGATAGCCTTAAATACTTTTTAGAACAAAGATTATCCTCTGAAGAGCAACAAAAGTGGGTCACAAAGATGTTGGGTTATGACTTTGAAATCATCTACAAAAAAGGGAAGCAAAATGTGGTGGTAGATGCACTCTCAAGAAAGGATGGGGATGTGGAAGCATTGTTGTGCGCCATTTCTATGATCCAACCAGATTGGATAAACGAAGCAAGGGAGGAATGGAAGAATGATGAAGAAGTGTGGGCACTTATTTGAAAGTTACAACAAGATTCCAGTACATTTGATACATTTAGCTGGAAAAATGATTTGTTATGGTACAAAGATCGCTTATACCTCTGTAAGAATTCCCAACTCAAACACACGATTCTTATGGAATTGCACACTTCTCACTTAGGAGGGCACTCAGGATTTTTAAAAACTTGCCACAGGATTAAGAAGGAATTTTTTTGGGATGGCCTTAAATAGGATATTCAAAAGTTTGTGGCGGAATGTTTGGTTTGCCAACAAAATAAAGTTGAAACAATTAAGACCCCTGGTCTATTACAACCTTTATCCATTCCAAGCCAATGTTGGGAGGAGGTTTCAATGGATTTTATCACAGGTTTACCCAAATCTGAGGGAAAGAATGTCATCATGGTGGTAGTTGACAGACTTACCCAGTATGCACACTTTTGTGCATTATCACATCCATTTAAAGCCAATACAGTTTCTATTGTATTTATGGAAAATTTTCAAAAGCTACATGGAAATCCAAAGATTATTGTAAGTGGCAGAGATCTCATTTTCACTAGAAATTTTGGACAGAATCATTTTCTTGTCTTGGTACTCAGTTAGCTCATAACTCATCTTATCATCCTCAATTTGATGGGAAAACTGAGATAGTAAACAAATGTTTGGAAGGATAACTTCGTTGCTTTGTATATGATAAACAGACACAATGGGTCAAATGGTTGCCTCTGGCTGAATGGTGATATAATGCTTCCTTCCATACAGCAACAAAGATGACCCCATTTATGGCACTTTATAGATATCAGCGACCATCCATCATGTTATCGCTCAGGTTGTCCTTAAGCTCCTTTAAAGGATACGGCCGAGGTAACCACAAACCAATCTTTGGATTGCAGGTCCTAGCCTACCTGCAATCAGAGAGGGCTCTCTCTGTCTGATTTAGATTTGTTGATGATGATTTTAGGCTAGTTATTGAGTTCAGGGGTTTTTTTAAGTTTTGGTGGGAAGGATGATGCTTTCAAGTAGAGAGGCAAAGCATAGTGTGGTAAGTTTCAAACCATTGGGCATGGAGTCATGGAGTAAGACTGCTGGTGCGTTTTCCTGGTCACAAGAGGAATGAGGAGCAAGGTAGCTGCTCATGAAACAATACTCAAGCTGAATGGGGATGGATTGAAGGCTAAGGAATGAGAGGCAACAAAGAATCTCTCAATCAGGTTAGCAAAGGGAAGATGAATGAGCTCTATCTAGGAGCAGCTAAGAATTCTTAGATAACAGTCATTCATATGTGAAATAGATCAAACATGAGCCATAAAAGAATTCATATTTATGCCTAAATCAAGAGGAAAACATTTGAAAGCCACAGAAACTGAGCATAGAGTGCAGCTAAGCAAATTCTAAACCAATCCTTTGTTCTGTGACTTGAGCATATATGAAATTGAAATAACAGAGGTTAGGAACACTTATTGATTCATATAGAAATATTAGATATACAGTGCGAGTCTCTCTTGGAGTACATTAACCAACCAACCCTTTATAATGGTTCATAGGGTTGTTTAAATGGAGGAAATGTCTACGAAATATCTACAACAGCAGATCTTAAACCGATCTGAGGGAAATAAGTGCTTTCTAAATCTAAGTTGTCCTGAAATAAATGCATAATGATTTCTCTAAGTGCGCTGGGGGCAACTGCCACCAAAATGGGCTGAAATCTGTCCCGGTGGTTCTGTGCTGTTCACTTGGCCATAACTGTGCCTTGGTCTCTGATCCATTGCTGCTCGGTGGCTTTAAATGCTTTAACTGTGATCAGAGAGCTTTGATGGGCTTTCACCGCTTTCTTTGACTTTGTTGGAGGACATTCAATGTTCACCTGCTTTGGGAAATAAATGTTTCCACTAAAAACACTTAACTGATACTCTTTGCCGCAACATTGATACTCTTTGACATGCATTTGGGCTTTCTCTTTCCTCTGATACTCTTTAAACTGTCCAATCACCCATTTATGGTCGCTGCTCGGCCCAAGTACCTGCTGCGAGGCGCTTTGTTACTTCTGGGTGTTTATCGGCCCTTGGCCGACTCAAACTGCTTTAGCAACACTTAAAATCACGAACTGGATGAGTAAAGGGTCATTGAAGGCCTGTCGAGGTGAGAACCCTGCGTTTGGAGCTAATCTGGGCCTGGGGGTATCAAAATTGATTAAAGAATGACTCTTTTCCCTTGAAGAAGAGGCGCGCACGGCATATATATGAATAATATGAAAAATAGCCCCTTTTCCTTTATAACAGGCAAAATGCCCATTTTACAAGCAAAAATCGCGAAAAATATGGGTGGGCGCGACACTGTTCATTAGATTAAATGCTGGCCGTTGGATTCGGCGCGGGCCGATCCAACGGCTGGCGCTAAATCGCATCGGGGCGGACCATTGGTCCCAACCCATAAAACCTCCGATGGAGTGATATAGCTTGCGGACCCGAAATGCATTTGTGCCCATTTTTATGGAGATCGGGTCCGAACCATCGGAACCCATCATATCGGTGGATTTACATTTGAAACGGGTCCAACGGACCCGAAATCCCTTTCAAAACTGCCCTTTATACATTATTGGCTCAGGAATGTCGGAGACCTCCCTTTTCACTGTGCCCGGGGACCTTACGGACCCGAAAGCTTTTACAAACCCGCCCTGATAATATTTCGGCTCCGCCATATCGGAGCCAAACATAAGGGGTGATCGCTGATCAAACATGGGCCGTTGATTTGGTGAAGGCGATGGACGGCAGAGATTACGTCGGCATTTCGCTATCGGCGGGGTCATGGGGCTGCCACATAGAAACGCCGAAACCCATCGGACCCGAAATGCCTTTGCAAGCCCTTTATTATTTTGAAATCGGGTCCGGCCCGGGCTTTCGGCAATGCAACATAGAGTAAACACATCTTATCGCCCGACCTCCGACAGTGATATTGCATCGGAAGGGGGCCAAATAGATCCTTTTCTCATCGGAGCATGCATTTTATTAAAATGCAAAGGAAAAATGAATTCGGAGGGGTAGCCTTTGGTGTTTCGGATGGATTCTAAGGCATCGGAAGGGGCCCGATAGCCAAAAAGGGAGAATTTTATCATTTTTTTTTAAGGTTTTTCATGGTTTTTTCATGGTTTTTGTATTCTTATGCCTTGGAAGGAGTCCGAAGGCACTTGGGAGGATTTCAATGGATTTGAGAAGGATTTTAGGCCTTTAAAAGGGTTTGTGCCTTGGAAAAGGTAGAAACAAGGCCAAAAAGATGGTTTTTTATACATATGAAGGGAATTTATGCTTTGTGAAGGAATCAAAAAGCATTAGAGGGGTTTTATGGAGTGATGAAGGGCTTTATGCATCGGAAGGAGTCTGAAATGCATCTGGAAGATGGTTAGAGGGGGGCAATGTGGTTCTTGCTAAGTTTCTGATAAACTTAGCAATTCCCAAGGATGTATATGGTTATTTTTCAACCAGGGGGAAGGGATAAGTATACAGGGGAGTTATATACATAGTTTTAGTAGGGGAAGGGGAAATAGATAGGGAGTTACATAATAAAGTTAGTAGTGAATATGATAATGATGAGAAAAAGTGCTAAGAATGATGTCTTAGGCTATCAATGGGGGAAATTGACTGATATAAGAAGTGTGAACATTTCTTGAGTGAAGCAGATCTCCACCAAGGCAAATGATATGGAGAATGATGAATCTAAGAGGTATCAAGCAGATCTTGACCTCTTTAGGGGAAGTTAGTGAGTGATTTGGGGAAAGAGGAAGAAGGGGAAGTTAGTCATGCCTCGCTTGAAGTCCTCCAACTGAACAACTGCCTTCAACTTGTGATATGATAGATATAACACTTGACAATATGAAATGGATCACAAGCCATGATTCTGCAACCACAAAGCTACCTACCCGACCTACTCACCTAGCATTTTCTCTTCTTTTGGTTTGGGTGCACTTGAACTAGCATACCCAGCTTTTCATTCTTTCTTGTTGCTTGTGCTCCTATCTACTTCTACACTTATTTCAGCCAGGGGCTCAGATTAAGCTGTTGAGCACCCTTGTTTCTCTACCTAACTACAAATCTGCCAAGATTAAGCTGTTTGGATAGATGTTCATTCTCTATATTCTACAACATGAAATTGAAACCCAGGGAAGCCAAGATTAAGCTGTTTGGCCTTCCCATGCTTGAAAACTGATCAAAATGGATTACTCATCAAGACTGGAACAAAGCAGTGGCATTTAGATTAGCTCACTTTCACGGATACTTCTCTGGCCATCTGTATCAAATATGGAGCATTGCAGCAAGCAAAGTATGACATATTTGGCATGTAAAAATGTCGATCATGAAAGATGATTAACCTGCTGCAGCAGGAGGCTAACAGTGGCTCCACTTGGGGATGGCTTTTCCTTTTGACAAGCCAAGAACAGCAGGTCAGAATGCCTTGATCCTCTGTAGTTGTTGTTAATTGAAAATTTCTTCTGTGCTAACTGCTGAATGACTAGAACTTTAACTTCTGAATGCAGCACTCCTCCTTAACTGAAACACTGTGAAAAATAAAGCATCACCTGCTTTCTTCTGCGTGCTTGATATTGCATACACTTTTGCTTGAGAACTGCCCTGTGAACTAAACACAAAAAGGGAACAAAATTGGAGCTCTTCTTTTCTTGTCTTTGAACAGGCTGTAGATGTAACGCTAAAAAAAAATCCTCTGTTTTGATACTACTGACTGAAGAACTGGAAGCCTGAATGCAGCACTTTTAATAGAACTTGCTGTTATAAATAACAGCGCTACCCTTTTGACACCGAATGCTCAGAACAGCGTTGAACTCTGCTTTGGGAAGCCATCTATCTCTTATTTGCGCACAGGTATCAAAACTGAGTACTTTCTTTGAAATATTCCAAAGAACAGAGAACTGTAATGCTGCATTTTTTGCTCCTTTAACTCAAAATTGTGCTGCATTTTTGTCCTAGCAATCGGATTGCTTTATTCAAACATAAAAAGAGAACGTTGAGTCTAAACAAATACTAATATACAAATATATACACTGGCCTGAGTTGCATTCAATAGATGGGAACATGGTAATGCTTTAATACTCGGCCATTAACCGGACCTTCTTCAAGTGCGGAGGCATCTTCAGATTTTAGGAAATAAGTATTATTGCCTTGCACAGGGCTGATGATAAAAGGGCCTTTCCACAGAAAGTCAAACTTGGCATGCTTTCCCTTGTCTTCTCGTCTTGAGTCCCACTTTAGAACCTTGTCGCCAATAAAGAAATCCTCAGCTTTAGCCCTCTTGTCAAACGCCTTCTTCATCCTTTCTTGTAACATTTGAGCTCTGTCATACACCTGTTCTCTGGTCTGCTGAAGGTGAATGGTCTGATTGATCCTTCGTTGAATATCATTTGGTTCAGCTTTAACCTCCTGCAACAACCTCATAATGGAAATGCCCAAAGAAGATGGGAATCTGGCTTCCATACCGTAAACAAGCTCATAAGGGCTCATCCCAATTGATTTTTTTGTTGAAAGCCTGTCTACCCAAAGGGCATTGGTGAGCTTTTTATGCCAATTCTTCTTGCTTTCTTCCAAGGTCTTCTTAATGATACTGATCAGGATCTTATTAGATGACTCGGCTAAGCCATTACCTTGAGGGTAATAGGCTGTGCAATGGCCTAAAGTGATATGGAATTTATGGCAAAAATTGATCATCTTTTTTGGATTTGAAAGCAGCGGCATTGTTAGTGATGATCTTCTCAGGGCAGCCAAATCTAGAAAGGATATTTCACTCAAGGAATTGGATAATGGTGGTGTCATTGGCATGCCTACATGGGATGGCCTCAATCCATTTAGTGAAATAGTCGGTAGCTGTTAAGATCCACTTATGCTGGCTTGAGGAAAAGGGATGGATTTCTCCAATGAAGTTAAGACCCCATTGTCGAAAAGGCTTCTCGATTGAGATGGATTTAAGAGGCAAAGGGAGCAGCTTTTTCTTGCCTTCAAAGATTTGGCAATTGTGGCACGAGGTGGCAAACTTCCTTACATCTGCGAACAAAGTGGGCCAATAGAAACCAGCCCTTAAAATTTTATCAGCAGTGGACTTCCAATATAGATGTCCTCCACAGTCCCCTGCATGGAATTCTTTCATGACATTGTTAGTTTCACTCACAATCAAGCAGTTAAGCAATATACCTTCATGATTTTTCCAAAATAATGCACCATCTAAGACACAAAATTTCAAAGCCTTCATTCTTAAAAATCTCTTCTTGGTCCTGGACAATCCTGGGGGAGCACACAGGTTTAACAATACAAAGCAAATATCAGCATACCATGGGGATTGCAAAAAGGTGTCACTGATCTGTGGAGTCGCCAGCTCCGGTTTATTGTCCAGCTGGTTGATGTCTAAGGCTTGAAAGTTTGTTTCGGACACCAGTTTAGCTAACCCTTGTCCCCTTATTAGCTTGGTTGGTTTTATTTCTATGTCATACTCAAGAATGTTAGCAATCTACTTGCCTCTTTTGCCTTCTAACCCCTCTTGGGTTAATATGTCTTTTAAAATAGCATTTGGCACATAAGCAATCACATGTGAATATAAAATATAAATTCGGAATTCCTTGATTGCTTTAACAAGGGCATAGGCTTGCTTCTCCATGATTGGGTATTTCAGGGGTGCATCTCTTAAGGCTCGGCTGAAAAATGCAATTGGCTTTTTAGTTCCTTGATCATCCTTTTGCAAAAGGAGAGCAGCTATAGTATTATCAGATGCAAATGAAAATATGATAAAGTCCCTATCAAATTTTGGACTTGTGAGGACTGGGGCTTGAGTTAAGGCTGATTTAATGCCCTCAAATTCTTTCTTGGCCTCTAGAGACCACTTTACCTTGGTGTCTTTCTTGAGCATGTTGTTTAGCATTCTTATTAGCTCAGCCAAGTTTGGAATAAACCTCCTTAGGAAATTGATTTTCCCAAGGAATGCTTGCAATTCTTTTATATTTCTAGGATATGGGATTTGCAATATGGCTTGGATCCTTTCCGGATCAATTCTAATACCATCCTTTGAGATGATATGTCCAAGTAATTTGCCTTCTTCAAGGCCAAAGAGAGACTTCTTGGGATTCAAGGAAATGCCATATTTCCTACATGTGATGAATATTTTCCTTAGGTGTTTGAGGTGCTCTTTATCAGATTTGGAGAAAGGGGTTAAGTCATCAAGGTAGAAAACTAGGAAATCATGGATTTCCTTGGCGAATGCAATGTCCATTGCCCTTTGAAAGGTGGCACCTGCATTCTTTAGGCCGAAAGGCATTTTAACATACTTGAATGTTCCCCACGGTGTGGTAAATGCTGTCTTGTCTTGGTCATCCGGGTGAACAAGTATTTGGTTGAAACCTGAAAAGCCATCGAGCAGGGAAATACATGATGACCCCACTACTCTCTGTAGAATGTGATCCATTTTGGGCAAAGGATAGTGGTCCTTTAGGGAGACTTGATTTAGATTTCTGAGATCTACACAAAGTTTGATCTCATTTGTTTTCTTTCTTGTGGGAACTAAGTTTGACACCCATTCGAAAAATCTAATGGGTGCTATGATTCCTGCCTCATACAGCCTCTTAACCTCCTTCTCAACCAAGGGAAGGAGCACGGGGTTGATTCTTCTAAGTTTTTGTTTGAAAGGCTTTTGATTTGGTTTTAAGGGAATGGTGTGTTGGATTACTGACGTATCATAGGACTTCAAGCCCTCATAACACCAAGCAAAGACATCTTGGAATTCTTTGAACAAATATACATACTTTGGTTTTTGATCAGGAGGCAAAGATTTAGACAGTTTGATCATTTTGGGCTTCTCTGCTGTCCCAATGTTGTATTCTTCTATGGCAGTGTTTATAGGCTGCATTTTTGGCTTTTTGGGTACATCATTTGCATCAAACATGTCTTCTAGTGGAGTGAGGCCAACCGGGAGAAAATTGTCTTTTAGATCAATAATCTTGGCCTCTGTTTTATCTATTTCCTCCAAATGCATTTGTTTCAACTCTTCAATGTTTTCATTGTCAAAGACTGTTGGGCTTAGGATCTGTCTGGCTGTTACAACTGTTACAGCTTGCTGATTTTCGTTTAATGCTTGTTGTTGTGGGTCCTCCATGGTATCCTCATCAATGTTTAGGCCTGCAAATTCATGCTGTAAGGTAAGAAAATTGTATATTTGAGCATCATCCTCGAACACTTGCCAGTCTGTAATGTTATTTGGGACAGCAGGCCTATGTTTTATTTCAGCAGTGAAATGGTGATTTGTCTCAAAAGGAAGCTTGCATGTACTAGCGAAAGTGGCTAGGCTGTGAGCATGAATGTTATGATTTCTTGAAATCTTGGAAAGCATGGATTCAGTGAATGTATCAAGTATTGCAGTGGCAGCAGTCCTATAAGCTCTTAGCCTTCTATCATTGGTAACAAAGTTGCCTTTCATTTGTTGGATTACTAGGTCTGAGTCACCTAGAATGGAAACTTTGGCAGCTCCTAAAGCTTTGAGCAGCTTAAGGCCTAAGAGGAGTGCCTCATACTCAGCCATGTTGTTGGTGCATTTGAAATTCAGTCTATAAGCATGACCCTTTGCATGGTTGTTATGTGTATTGTGAATCCATATTCCTGCCCCTGCTCGTAACTTGTTAACAGAGCCGTCAAACTCTAAATACCATGTTATTTCTTGCTTGTGGTTAGTATTAAGAGTTTCAGTCATTTTAGGATTGGGCAAACCCGAGTCTTGTGTTTTGGGAGGTTTTTCTTGTTTGCTGGTTTCATTGGCTGTTGTGACAGTATCATGGGTATGTGCAACCGATTCTTCATTGATGTGTGCTTGTTGTACTAAAGCCATAGGCTTATCATCAGTTGGAGGACTTGTTTCATCATTAAACAAAATAAAAGAATCCATATCAGAATGGATTGAGTAAATTGGAAAGTTTTGGGGCTTTTCCTCACTACTTACCACATACTTCATCAATGTTTCTCTATACAGTCTCTTAGGTTGCCCAAAGACTGATATAGTGGCATAAGAGAGGTCTAATTGGAGAGATCCTTGGAGTTTTGCTCCCCAAGATCTTGATAAGAGCATGCCATACTTTGGTGGGATGTCAGCAACCACCACGTCCATTAGGAAATTGGACTAAGGAGACACATAAGTCTTTGATTAAGCCTAAACACTTGACCTGACTTGAGTCAAAGGAGAATAGATCTTTGTAGGGTCTTGTGACATCAAGGTTTAGTTTCTCCATTATAGCTTTGGGCATAAGATTGTGTGAAGTACCTTAGTCAAACATAGCATTGTGCAAGACTTTGTCATGAATGTGCAAACTGACATAAAAGGGTGGAACAAATCCATATGTTGATTTTCCATTAACTTCAGGACCGAACAGTAGCTCAGGGGTATCATCTAAAACATTTACATCATCCTTGACCTCTGGCATTTGAAGTGATCTTTGAATTTGTTGCCTATACACATCATGTTTGGCAAGTTCTGAGAGGGGGATGGATATTTTAAGTTTTCCAATCTTTGCCTCTAAATTAAATGGCTTTTCCAATGGAGTCTTGGTGTTGATGACGACAGTTTTTTCTTTTTCATTTGAATTATCAAATATTTGCTCTTGTTTATCAACGTTATGGGAATTGATTGCTTGCGGTTTTTCAGTTTTAAGAGGGCTTTTTGGAACGCTGTTCAAGTTCTCTTTCGAGGAAGAAGGTGGCAGAGGCTGATCAACAGAAGGTTGTATGTCTATTATGTCCTCTACAATCACTTGGTGTGGGTTTGGGACAGTTATATCAGCTGTTTCTGTTATAATAGCCTTGCTTCTAATCTGGTTGGGCTGTTTTCCCTCCTTTGGTTTAACCTTTTCGGGCACATCTATGGTTCTTGTCCTCAGCTTATACTGTTTGTGGACTTCATAAACAGCTGAATCATAACCTTGTTTAAAGTCAAAAGACTCACCAGACTTAGTCTGAAATTGATTTATCTCATGGTCATCTTGGTCTTCTTGGATTAGAAATATTTGTTGCTCAGCCTTCAAATCTATTAAGTTCATGTGAGTGTCTTCTATGGGTTGATTAGAAGTGGATGCCTCTGTGTATTTTTCTTGAAAAGGAGGCCTTATATCATGGTCTAGGCTAGACCTACCAGCGTTTGGATTTTGATTTTTCCTGAAATTCGGGTTCCTGACAGTGTTAGCTTCCGTCCCATGATGATTTCCTCTCAACACTCTCTACTCTGTCTCCCAGCCTGTGCATGCCATTGATAATAGCATCTAGCTTTTGATCTAAGGCTGAGGGCTCTTCCTTAAAGGTGGTTCTTCTCTCAGTTCTAGCTCTGTTTCTTTTGGCAATTAAATTTGCCTCCACAGTGACAGCCACGTTTTGCATGTCTGCGAGGCTGTTAGGGGCTCTTTCTTTTAACTGGTAGGCCATATCTGGGTTGAATCCATCAGGGAATTTGTACAAGGCAAGGTCAGGTGGAGGTCTTAAGTTTTGTGGGATAGCATTATAAATGCTATTGAACCTTGCGCAATAGTCCAAGACTGTTTCTTGTGGACCTCTTTTGATTGTATCATATTCAACTAGTATGTGCAAGGGGTCTTTCGTTTTCTCCCATCGGTTGATAAATGACTGGTATAAGGCTTCTAGGTCTGCTATGGAATTAGCAGGGAGTGCTCTAAACCAAGTCCTGACATCGCCTGTCAAACTTTGGACAAAAATCTTCATTCTCACACCATCATCGTCAATCTCATAGCTTTCAAAGTAATCCTGCATTTTCTTTGTATGCTGAAGGGCTGTGCAGGCACTTGTGCCATCAAAATAAGTGATTTTAGTTTGGTAATCCTGAGGCATAGCTCTAGGATTAGCAGGTAATTGCAAAGGTGCATATCTGTTAGCCATATTCACAGGGATAAGAGGGACAACAGGAACAACTAGGATAATAGGAGTAGTAGTGGTAGTATGTGCAGTGAATGGAGGTGTGGAAGGAGTGGATGAAGAACAAGGGAAAATAGGGGTTGAACGAAATAAAACTTTGACAGGGGTTGCGCCATAGTTTGGCTGAACTATCACAGGAGTAGAATCAGCAAAATCCTCCTTTAGCTCTAATTTCCTGAGGTTTCTTTGGATCAAATTCGGATTTTCAAAGGCAGCTGTGGGATTTGGGTCTGGATTTGACCTTGTATAATGTGAATTCTTCCTGGGAGCCAGCTTCTGGCTTGTTTTTTGGGGATTTTCTAAGAATGTATGGGTTAGAAAGAAACTTTTGAAGGTCTGGTTCTTTCCCAGTGGAGCTTTCCAACTTGATTTGTGAAATTATCTGAGGATGGTCCCCAGTGGAGTCGCCATTATGTTATCGCTCAGGTTGTCCTTAAGCTCCTTTAAAGGATACGGTCGAGGTAACCACAAACCAATCTTTGGATTGCAGGTCCTAGCCTACCTGCAATCAGAGAGGGCTCTCTCTTTCTGATTTAGCTTTGTTGATGATGATTTTAGGCTAGTTATTGAGTTCAGGGGTTTTGTTTAAGTTTTGGTGGGAAGGATGATGCTTTCAAGTAGAGAGGCAAAGCATAGTGTGGTAAGTTTCAAACCATTGGGCATGGAGTCATGGAGTAAGACTGCTGGTGCGTTTTCCTGGTCACAAGAGGAATGAGGAGCAAGGTAGCTGCTCATGAAACAATACTCAAGCTGAATGGGGATGGATTGAAGGCTAAGGAATGAGAGGCAACAAAGAATCTCTCAATCAGGTTAGCAGAGGGAAGATGAATGAGCTCTATCTAGGAGCAGCTAAGAATTCTTAGATAACAGTCATTCATATGTGAAATAGATCAAACATGAGCCATAAAAGAATTCATATTTATGCCTAAATCAAGAGGAAAACATTTGAAAGCCACAAAAACTGAGCATAGAGTGCAGCTAAGCAAATTCCAAACCAATCCTTTGTTCTGTGACTTGAGCATATATGAAATTGAAATAACAGAGGTTAGGAACACTTATTGATTCATATAGCAGCACAAGAATTCCATCATTCACTCTTTGGAACCATTAACAACACATCAAACAATCCATTCTCCAAGCTTGTAAGCAGTCTTAGATTATAGAAATATTAGATATACAGTGCGAGTCTCTCTTGGAGTACATTAACCAACCAACCCTTTACAATGGTTCATAGGGTTGTTTAAATGGAGGAAATGTCTACGAAATATCTACAACAGCAGATCTTAAACCGATCTGAGGGAAATAAGTGCTTTTTAAATCTAAGTTATCCTTAAATAAATGCATAATGATTTCTCTAAGTGCGCTGGGGGTAACTGCCACCAAAATGAGCTGAAATCTGTCCCGGTGGCTCTGTGCTGTTCACTTGGCCATAACTGCGCCTTGGTCTCTGATCCATTGCTGCTCGGTGGTTTTAAATGCTTTAACTGTGATCGAAGAGCTTTGATGGGCTTTCACCGCTTTCCTTGACTTTGTTGGAGGCCATTCAATGTTCACCTGCTTTGGGAAATAAAGATTTCCACTAAAAACACTTAACTGATACTCTTTGTCGCAACATTGATACTCTTTGACATGCATTTGGGCTTTCTCTTTCCTCTGATACTCTTTAAACTGTCCAATCACCCATTTATGGTCGCTGCTCGGCCCAAGTACCTACTGCGAGGCGCTTTGTTACTTCTGGGTGGTTATCGGCCCTTGGCCGACTCAAATTGCTTTAGCAACACTTAAAATCACGAACTGGATGAGTAAAGGGTCATTGAAGGCCTGTCGAGGTGAGAACCTGCGTTTGGATCTAATCTGGGCCTGGGGCGATCGAAATTGATTAAAGAATGACTCTGTTCCCTTGAAGAAGAGGCGCGCGCGGCATATATATGAATAATATGAAAAATAGCCCCTTTTCCTTTATAACAAGCAAAATGCCCATTTACAAGCAAAAATCGTGAAAAATATGGGCGGGCGCGACACTATTCATTAGATTAAATGCTGGGCATTGGATCCGGCACGGGCCAATCCAACGGCTGGCGCTAAATCGCATCGGGGTGGACCATTGGTCCCAACCCATAAAACCTCCGATGGAGCGATATAGCTTGCGGACCCGAAATGCCTTTGTGCCCATTTTTATGGAGATCGGGTCCAAACCATCGGAACCCATCATATCGGTGGATTTACATTTGAAACGGGTCCAACGGACTCGAAATCCCTTTCAAAACTTCCCTTTATACATTATCGGCTCAGGAATGTCGGAGACCTCCCTTTTCACTGTGCTCGGGGACCTTATGGACCCGGGGACCTTACGGACCCGAAAGCTTTTACAAACCCGCCCTGATAATATTTCGGCTCCGCCATATTGGAGCCAAACATAAGGGGTGATCGTCGATCAAACATGGGCCGTTGATTTGGTGAAGGCGATGGACGACAGAGATTACGTCGGCATTTCGCTATCGGCGGGATCATGGGGCTGCCACATAAAAACGCCGAAACCCATCGGACCCGAAATGCCTTTGCAAGCCCTTTATTATTTTGAAATCGGGTTCGGCCCGGGCTTTCGGCAATGCAACATAGAGTAAACACATCTTATCGCCCGACCTCCGACAGCGATATCGCATCGGAGGGGGACCAAATAGATCCTTTTCTCATCGGAGCATGCATTTTATTAAAATGCAAAGGAAAAATGAATTCGGAGGGGTAGCCTTTGGTGTTTCGGATGGATTCTAAGGCTTCGGAAGGGGTCCGATAGCCAAAAAGGGAGAATTTTATCATTTTTTTTTTAAGGTTTTTCATGGTTTTTTCATGGTTTTTGTATTCTTATGCATTGGAAGGAGTCCAAAGGCACTTGGGAGGATTTCAATGGATTTGAGAAGGATTTTAGGCCTTTAAAAGGGTTTGTGCCTTGGAAAAGGTAGAAACAAGGCCAAAAAGATGGTTTTTTATACATATGAAGGGAATTTATGCTTTATGAAGGAATCAAAAAGCATTAGAGGGGTTTTATGGAGTGATGAAGGGCTTTATGCATCGGAAGGAGTCCGAAATGCATCTAGAAGATGGTTAGAGGGGGGCAGTGTGGGTTCTTGCTGAGTTTCTGATAAACTTAGCAATTCCCAAGGATGTATATGGTTATTTTTCAACCAGGGGGAAGGGATAAGTATACAGGGGAGTTATATACATAGTTTTAGTAGGGAAGGGGAAATAGATAGGGAGTTACATAATAAATTTAGTAGTGAATATGATAATGATGAGAAAAAGCGCTAAGAATGATGTCTTAGGCTATCAATGGGGGAAAATGACTGATAGAAGAAGTGTGAACATTCCTTGAGTGAAGCAGATCTCCACCAAGGCAAATGATATGGAGAATGATGAATCTAAGAGGTATCAAGCAGATCTTGACCTCTTTAGGGGAAGTTAGTGAGTGATTTGGGGAAAGAGGAAGAAGGGGAAGTTAGTCATGCCTCGCTTGAAGTCCTCCAACTGAACAACTGCCTTCAACTTGTGATATGATAGATATAACACTTGACAATATGAAATGGATCACAAGCCATGATTCTGCAACCACAAAGCTACCTACTCGACCTACTCACCTAGCATTTTCTCTTCTTTTGGTTTGGGTCTACTTGAACTAGCATACCCAGCTTTTCATTCTTTCTTGTTGCTTGTGCTCCTATCTACTTCTACACTTATTTCAGCCAGGGGCTCAAATTAAGCTGTTGAGCACCCTTGTTTCTCTACCTAACTACAAATCTGCCAAGATTAAGCTGCTTGGACAGATGTTCATTCTCTATATTCTACAACATGAAATTGAAACCCAGGGAAGCCAAGATTAAGCTGTTTGGCCTTCCCATGCTTGAAAACTGATCAAAATGGATTACTCATCAAGACTGGAACAAAGCAATGGCATTTAGATTAGCTCACTTTCACGGATACTTCTCTGGCCATCTGTATCAAATATGGAGCATTGCAGCAAGCAAATTATGACATATTTGGCATGTAAAAATGTCGATCATGAAAGATGATTAACCTGCTGCAGCAGGAGGCTAACACATCACATCATATTTAAGAGAAAATTCTAAGGTTCAAGCAGTGGAACATCACATCGAACATCGACAACAAGTCCTCCAACTCTTAAAGGATAACCTCGTGTTGGCACAGAATAGAATGAAACAACAGGCAGATCAACATCACAACAAAATAAGTTTTGATGTAGGTGATTGGGTATTCCTACGACTACAACCATATAAACAAATGTCCCTCACCAAAGTATTATGGTCCGTACAAGCTGTTGCAAAAGATTGGTACTATGGCATATAAATTGGAGCTTCCTGCAGCTTCTTGAGTGCACCCAGTTTTCCATGTTTCATGTTTAAAGAAGGTTATAGGCGACAAGCTCCTAGTTCAAACAATATTGCCAGAACTTGATGAGGAAGGAAAAACTATATTGGAACCGGAAGCAGTCACAGAAACAAAAACTCGACAGCTACGAAATTGATCAATTTCAGAGTATCTCATCATGTGGAAGAACTTATCTACTGAAGATTCCACATCGGAGGATGAGAATTTTATACAGAAGCATCCAGAACTACTCAAGCATTGAGGACAACACTTTTTTGAAGGAGAGGGGCATGTTAGGTCCCTATAATACTAGTGATTACCCCATTACTATTGTAGTTGTATCCCTTATTAATATTGTTGTGCCCCTATTGTCCCCATATTGTTATTACTGTGCCCCATAGAATCCCTCTATTGTTATTTTTGTGGCTTTGTATTATTATTGTTAGGTCGGCTGGGTTATATTGTGACTCCTTAGACTCCTATATATAGAAAGGAGGTTTTTTCATTTGAATCATCCAAGAATTTTTCATTTGTGTAATGTAAAGGAGGTTGCCCCCTCGAAGAGGCTGAATTCTAAGGCATTCAACTATCTTTTCTATCTTTTTGTGAGCTGGTTTCATAACATTTTGAGCCCAAATTGGTCGAAAATTGCAAAATTTATGACTTCTTTAGTTTCTCCTAGGAAATCTCCACTAAAACTAGAGAACTCCAGTTAATCCCACCAATTTTGGAGAAAATCCTGAATTTGTCGGACCCCAAAATATACTGCCAACTTAATTGTGCCATTAATTAAAGATAAACAATTATTAATTAAGGTTAATATGCAATTAGCGCATTTAATGGTGTGGTTATGGTTAGCACTAGCCTTCAGTTTGTGGTAGTGGTCACATGGGAGGTTACCACTAATGATTTACCTCCAAACTCTAATGGCCAACATAAAAAATACAATTTGAAACCATTGTATGGTAAGAACCACTCACACGGTGTAATGGTAAGGCTCTGGACTTGTGCGGGCAAGGTCGCGGGTTCGACTCTATTGACCTGCCATAAAATTTTGCCATAGCACGTCGATGATGCCATGCCTCTGGGGAGGGACACCTGGTGGCCTTCTATCTTGCCACATGTCTCCTTCTCATTGGTCCTCCTCCAACCAATAAAATCACACCAACTCACCAAAATATCGACCAACAAAAATGCACCACTTGGTGAGACCTCACTGCCTGTTGACCAACCTTTGAATTTCATTGTCCCATGCCACGTCAGCAATACGGATTGTTGACTCTGCAGTGAATGTACTTTTTTTTCAAAATTCCTCGATTTGGCCAAGTGGATAGATCGCAATATCTTTCTCATACAAGCTCCATTTTGAGTGAGACAAGTTGCGTTGGGATTGTATCGCCAAGACAGATGCGGTCATTTAGTGTTTGAGCAATTCTGAGCACTTTGATTTTTGAGCTAATTATTGATCTCCTTATCATTTCTCCCCACTGGAAGCCTTTTGGACCCCAAAATATACTATCAATTAATCATCAGGTGAGGGTACACCTCCCTCACCTTCTTAATCTACATCCATTTGGCCTTAGAAGGATTTTTTCCCTTGATTCCTACTCGAAGGTATTCGACATTCCCTCTCTTTGAGGTTCTCGTTCTTCTGTCAAGTATGAGATTTTGCTGAAGTTCATCAAGATATTATGGCGAGAAATCATCCATTGATGGTAGTTGAACATTCTCTCCTTGATCATCAATCAAAGGAGGCTCAAACAATCTCAAATTATCAACATTAACAACAGAGTATATTTGCATATAAGGAGACAAATCTAGCTTAAATGCATTGTTACCAATCTTTTCTAGAATTTTAAAAGGACCATAAAGGATTGGATTCATCTTTTTACCTTCCCCTTAAGGTCTCTCTTTTCTAATATATAACCAAAATTCAACTCCAACTTGAAATTTATGATCGACACAGTGTTTGTCATGCCTTGCCTTGTAGCTGCTTTGACTCTTTTCAAGTTGTTCTTCCACTGTGTGATGTATCAACTGAATTTTCTCAATGAAATTCCTTGCATTATCAATGTCGCTATGACCATTGATGGAAACATCTTTCTCAAAGATGAAGTCCAATGGAGATATTGCCAAGTACCCAAAACATGCCTCAAATGGTGATGTGTTTCGAGAATGCATTTCCCTGTTGTATGCATGTTGTATGTAATGCAACTATTCATCCCACAACTTAGGATGTTTGCTACAATATCCTCTAAGAATATGAATGATTGTCCTATTGACCAACTTGGTTTGTCCATTTGTTTGCAGATGAAAGGTTATACTCTTCTTCAACTTAGTGTCCATCATGTCCCACAAATTTGACCAAAAATTCCCAACAAATCGAGAATCTCGATCACTTACAATGGAAGTAGGAAGACCAAAATGAACCCAAATATTTTGAAAGAAAATATGATTTGTTTGTTAAGATGTAATTTTCTTTTTACATGGCATTAAAATACACATCTTACTGAACCTGTCTACAACTACATACAAGTAATCATGACCTTTCCTTGACAATGGAAGATCTCCTACAAAATCCATTGAGATACTCTCCCATGGACGTGAAGGTACCAGAAGTGAAGTGTACAATCCTAGTTTCCTATTGCTAGGCTTACTTATTTCACACAAAGAACAACCTCTAATGAAAAGATATACATTATCAAACATGCATGGCCAATAAAAATACCTTTGGAGATTCACTATTGTCTTGCCTACACCAAAATGTCCAACAATCAATGAAGTGTGCGCCTCCCTTATGATATTATTTCTTTCTCCCTGTGGAATACATAACTTTCCCAAGTGATACAACAAATTGTTATGTACATGGTAATCTAACTCTTCAATTTGGTTTCCTTGCCTCAAGCTTGCATACACATCTTGAAAGTCATTATCATATGCATATTGCTCAATGTAACTTTCATGTAAAACATAATTGTGCTTGAGTATAATAGATGAATTTACAATAGGCCTAGAAATCATATCAGCTACCTTATTGTAGATTCCCTTTTTGTACTTGATAACCAAATGAAACTGTTGTAGAAAACCCATCCATCTGAAGTGTCGTGATTGCTACAACTTTGACTGTGACTGTAAGTACTGCAATGGTTGATGGTTGGTATGGATAATGGTCTCCTTCCCCATCAAGTAGTGTTTCCATTTTTTAACACTTTGTACCAATGCATAAATTTCTTTGTCATAAGTGGGATAGTTAGTCACAACACCATTAAAAATTTCAGAATGAAATGAAATGGGCTTACCATGTTGCATGAGAACTGCTCCCATGGCGTAATCGCTAGCATCTGTTTGAATCTCAAATGGTCGTCTAAGATCCGGAAGAGACAATACCGGTGTTTAATTGATCTTTTGTTTTAAATCATCAAATGATTTTTGTTGTACATCTCCCCATTGGAAGAATTTCTTGACACTAGTCAATGCATGTAGTGGAGTTGCAATGGAAGAAAAATTATCAATAAATTTCCTCCAGTATTGTGTTGCCCCTAAAAAGCTTCTTACCTCAGTGTATTGGGCTTGGGACAATTCATAATGATCTCAACCTTAGAGGGGTCTATCTTCAGCTCACTTCCTCCAACAATGTGTCCCAAATACACTAAAGAAGTATTGCCAAATTCACACTTTGACATCTTTAAAAATAGCTATTCTTTTCTCAAGACATCAAGTACTTTGTTCACATGCATGACATGTTCATCTCTGGATTTGTTGAATATGAGAATATCATCTAAGTAAACAATGAAAAAATCATCTATAAATGGTCTCAATACATCATTCATAACTCTCATGAAAGTAGTTGGATCATTTGTAAGACCGAAAGGCATAACAAGCCAATCAAACAATCCTTGTTTAGTTTTAAATGCGGTTTTCCAAATGTCCTCTTCAGTTATTCTGAGAACCACTTTGTAAGCCTAACTTATTGAAATACTTTTCATACCTCAATTGATCAAGAAACGCATCAATTATTGGGAGTGGATAACGATTCTTTACCATTATTTTATTTAGTGCATTAAAATCCACACATATATGCCAAGTCCCGTCCTTCTTTGGCACCAAAACAATTAGTGAACCACATGGCAAAGTAGATGGGCACATGACACCTTTGTTTAGTAATTCTTGATTTCTCTGCTCTCCATGATCGACATGCGATACATGCCAATGTTTGGAAGTGGGACATCCTGCTGCAGTTGTATCTCATGTTGAATTCCCCTCTTGGGAGGTAACCCCTTTGGTTCCTGAAACATCTCGCCATGCTTTCTTACCACATAAAACAAATCAGATCTTAACTTATCATCACAACCTTCAAAATATTCATAATCTATATCATTATTTTTCTTGATCCTGAGAAGCACAAAATTTTTACTTGCATTTACTAGTCTCTTCATCTTCCCTACATCAACCAAAGACCTGTCTAAATTTTTGTGATGGTCTCTCACAATATACTCCACTCCATCCTTGAGAAATATATATTTGTTCTCATGGTGATAAAATACTACTTTCCCATCATACAAATATGGGCTTCCCAAAATGATTCTTGAGATGTCAAGTGGAACTACATCTAACTCAACTTCATCAATGATTTTTTCAGTAATGGAACACCTGAATAAGAATTTCCTTTTAACCTATAAATTTGCATTATTGACTATCCAACCCAAAGGTTATGGCTTGTAATGAGGTATAGTTTCAAGGTTAATCTTTTTGACCAAGTCTTCTGAAATTAAGTTCGATTGTGACCCACTATCAAATAATGCATCAATCTTTGTATGATTTGAGATTACCCTTACATGGAACAACTCTATCCTTGATTCTTTATTTGGAGTGTTGTTGTGACTATGTGAGGAACTAGTTCTTGCTATAACTTCTTTTCCCTTTGTGACCATGGCTGAAATCTTGGTCTCATCACCAGAATCAGATCCAATATCATGTTGTGTGGTAGCAGTTGTCTTTTGTTTCCCCTTATTGTTTGGTTTCTTAGGCCTTGGTTCATGATGTAGTTTCCAACAGTGGGTGTCATCATGCCCCACTTTGGAACAATGTTTGCATATAGTTTTCTCCTCTTATTTCTTTACACTTGCATTCTTCTTTCCCTTCCTTTTTCCACCCTTCTCTTTCTCCTTACCCTTGAATGGCTTCTTTTTTCTACCCTCTTCATGAATGTTCTTTCCTCTTGCTTCAAGGTGTGTCACTTGCATACATACCTCATCTAAATTGCTTCGATTGAACGTAAGGATAGTGTGTTTTAAGTAGGAATGCAAACCCCCAATATATTTCAAGAGAGTATCTTGAGAATTCAAGTTTACTCCTAACAACAAAGCCCTTTTCCTCAACTCCTAGGTATAGTCTTGAACTATTTGGCCCTTGAGTTGCCTAAATTTTTGCCAACTCATAATGGTTGTTTTCATATAGGCTAAAGGATAAAACTGTACTTTAATTGAAGAAACAAACTCAACCCAAGAAATGAATATCTTACCATGAATTCACATTTCCTCTTGAGTCTTTTCTTCCCACCAAACTAATGTTGCTCCTTCTAGCCTTAATGAAGCCAACTGGATCTTTATGTCATCTTCTTGAAGGTTCTAAATTCTGCAATAAACCTCCAATTTTCTAATCCAATTGTCTAACTTATATGCATTTACCTCACCATTGTACATGGGAAGTTCAAATTTAATGTCCAATTTGAGTAAGGGAGTCTTTTCTTTTGGGGTTTTTGAATGAGTATGAACAATTTTTGTGGTGGAAGTGGAAGAAGATGTTGTTTGTGATGATGAGGATTATGAAGATGATGAGGAAGATGATGAAGGTGGTGGATATGGAGGAGGCTTTCCTCCATTACCCTTTGAATCTTTCTTTTCATCTTTTTTATCTTCTAATCTTCCCTCTCCATGTGGGGACTTAGAACTCTCTCCAGCCATTCTAGTATTCCTCTCTTCATAGAGGACTCTAACCATGTCAATTAAGTCATATAAAACTTTCTTGTATGTTTCCTCTTCTGAAAGGCCTTTAGTCTCTCTTGCTCCAGACATGATGGCTTTGGATTCAAGCTCCGCTTCTCGTACCACTTGTACCTCCTCAATCTCAATTGAAGGTAAAACTTGAGGTGCTTCAAGTGCAGCTGGGATTGAAACTTTGGGTGGAGATTATGGCCTTGTGGCTCTCCTTCTTTTGGGAATTACCTCACAATTTGCAACCACTAGTTTCCCTTCTCCTCTCTGCAAATTTAACCTTGTAAGCATCACAAATTTGCAACCATTAAAACCCTACTTGCATAAAACTCAAGCAATCAAGAAAATAACCTTTTCTCTGATACCAACTTGATATGTTGTTGAATGTTATTTTTTGTTGTGCTAATTTCAACTTCAGAATTAAAAACAATTGCTTATCATTTTCTTCATGTGCATAGGTTTCCTTATGGTGTTTGTGAATGTAACGGGTAAATTTATCAAGTTTTTATGTCAAATCCATGAGCAAAATAGCATGTAAATGAAGTGTTGAACAACAGCAAACAAATATATAGAAAACCTTCAAAATGAACACTTAACACAGTGTTTTGATGAAGGAGTTCGCCCCTCCTGGGCTACATCTCCTTGGTCTCGCTTCCATGGCTTAGGCCTCTATATTAGCTCAAAATGGAAAAACGTGTTGTTTACAATGCACTACTGCTCTTGAAACCCGCTTCAATGTGCTCAGAACATAACAATCATCTACTAATGACTTTTTATGAGCCCAAATTGGTCGAAAATTGAAAAATTCATGGCTTCTTCAGTTTCTCCTAGGAAATCTCCACTAAAATTGGAGAACTCCGGTTAATCCTGCCAAATTTGGAGAAAATCTTGAATTTTTCAGATCGCCAAATATACCGCCAACTTAAATGCACCATTAATTAAAGATAAGAAAGTATTAATTAAGGTTAATTTGTAGTTAGCGCGTTTAATGGTGCGGTGATGGTTAGCGCTAGACTTTGATTTGTGGTAGTGGTCACATGGGAGGTTACCGCTAATGGTTTAACTCAAAAATCCAACGGCTAACATAACAAATACAATTTGAAACCATTGTATGGTAAGAACCACTAGCATGGTGTAACAGTAAGGCTCTTGACTTGTGCGGGAGAGGTCACATGTTCGACTCTGCCGACCTGCCATAAAAGTTTGCCATTGCGTGCCAATGATGCCAAGCCTTTGGGAAGGGTCACATGGTGACCTCTGGGCTTTCCACATGTCTCCTTCTCATTGGTCCTCCTCCAACCAATAAAATCACACCAACTCACCAAAATTTCGACCAACCAAAATGTACCACTTGGTGAGACCTCACTGGCCGTTAAACAACCTTTGACTTGCACAGTCACCTTCCATGTCAACAGTACAGACTGCTGACTGTGCAATGATTGTACTTTTTTTTCAAAATTCCTTTGTTTGGTAAAGCGGAAAAAACATGATATCTTTCTCATACGAGCTCCGTTTTGAGTAAAATGAGTTGCGTTGGGATTAAATCCCCGAGATGAACACGGTCATTCAGTGTTTGAGTGTTTCTAAGAACTTTGATTTTTGAGTTAAATACTGATCTCTTGATCATGGCATATCTGAAGCATGATGCTACTAGAAAAGTAAAACAAATTTGTGTTCAAGTTAAAAATGTCTACAAGCTAGAGGTAGATTTCACCATGCATGCAACTATACCTCTAGGAGTTAGGTGGGTCGATGTAGAGACGTAGTCCCAGAGTTGCAAAGGTTTGGGCAGGGTCCATAGAATAGCAGTCACAGTTGTAGTATACTCTTCTCATGTATCATTACCCTTGCTATAGGGGTCCACAATATTTAGTAACGTAAGGATCAGCGTTAGTTGATGGAGTTAGATCTTGAGCAACAATTTCAGAGGCTAGTAGCAATCAGAGACTCATGAGACAATTGTAGCTAAGAGATAGTTGATTCATTATTTTGGATGCTTCCCATTTGCAGTTGTTATAGTAGTAACAAAAATAGTGAGAGGTAGTTTTAGTTGTGGTACATTACATTCCTCAGGAGGAGCAGGATTGGGGTTGTGCAAAACCCTTTTCTTGCTAGGAGGGTGTTAAATTTTAGCAAGAGAAGGCTTCATTTGACTTGTGCCTTAGTCAAATGGATAAATTCAAATTTCCACATCAACATGATGACTTGAGTTGTAGTTAGCAGGAGTGACATGGCCAAGTCACTTAGCTAAGTTAGTCAATTTGAGTTTGTGGGAAAAAGTTAATTTCTAATATCTAGCAATCTAGTGGAGTTATAGTTAATTAAACTCAATTATATGAGCTCTAGTCATGAATAGAGTCAGTAGGAGTTTAGTTGAGTAGTTATAATTGTTGTTAACTCACTGAACTCTTAGTTAGTTAATTAATTTACTAAAAGTAGCCATATTTATGCATTCAATTTGATTTGCCTAGTTGAGTGGAGGAAAAAGGAATCAATGTAATTATTATTGCATATTTTTTAGTGTAAAAAGTTTGCATTGAGAAGGTGGTCAATTCCTTCAGGATTTGTGCAAGGAAATAGGGAATTCTGCTATTTTTTAGGAGCTAATTTCCTCAAGGATTGTGCAAGGAAATAGGAGGAAGTTTGAGGCCTCTTTTGGCTAAGTGTTGATCATAGCAAGTTAGAGAGCATGAGATCAGTATTGTAGTGTATATGGAACTTCAAGTATTGAGGTTTTCATTGTAATATATCCATATTCTCATATGATTTAATGCAAAACAAAGGAGGAGTTTTTCCTAGTTAGGTTACCTAGTAAAAAATATTGTGTTCGTTGTGATTGAATGGTTTCATATTATTGCATGTGTTTCTATTATATATTTTCCTTTCCACAAATTTAGAGCTATTTCTACAATAAAAGTCCAAGATAGGGGGATTGATCCATCCTTCACCAATTTACTAAAGAATCAAACTTTGTAGGGGAAATATCTCACTTGTCAGTTGAAACAGGCACAAGTATAGCGGAAAGGCATCGGTTGACAATGAGATCTGTAGGAAAGGATTGAGGATGCTGAGAATGTCATCTTAATGTGCTTGGAGATCAAAGCTTATCACATTTACTAACGCATGGGGAAGAATGGCCTCGATATCCCCCCTCTTTAATTCTAGGAGAAGTCAGGTGGAAAGCTTCCTCCCACCCCCTCCATTGGCCCATTTTTCCATGCCCTCGTTGGGGTTAACTGATCTATGGAGATGAGGTGTTGTAATTGATCTCTCCACTCTGTCCATTCCTCATTCTGTTGAGGGTAAGCCAAGTTGATGTTGTGATTTTATCATCCCAAATTTGTTAGGTAATATTCCACCTTGTTTCCAAATCTACAAGATTAGGAGATGAGGATAGTATGGAAATCTTGGCATAAGGAGTTGATGTGGGATACAAAAAATTCCAATCTCCATCTTTTACGTATCTTTTTCAGAGGGGATCCATTGATGAATCTCTTAAGCATGTTGATTACCAGTTGGGACTCTCCATATACTTGGATTTTGGAAAATTCGTTTGCTATAACATGGTGATGTTGGATATCCAAAGAAAAGAATTCATTAACATTGTTGTTGTTGACCCCACAAATTCCTACATAGAGGTATAAGGCATGTCCACCACTATTGAAAAAGATACCTCCATACTCAACCATAGTTGTGTTTCATTTAGAAGAACTATCAAAGATAAGTTTGATAAAGCTCGCTTGTGGAGGGGTGAAGATTTTTGGAGAGCCCACCTTTGTGCAAGGATTGTGGGGGCACATCTAGTTGTCCATAGTTGGGGAGACCTCCCATTTGGTGAGATAGCATCCTTGTGGTGATTTTATTCCCAATAATACTATGTCTAAGAACTTGAGAGAATGGATTCATGAACTTTTCGCAAGATTAACTTCCAAACCATACCTTCGTAATATTTTGATTGTGTGAATATCCTCTTATTGCATTCTTTCCATATGAGCCATAGCAAGAAACCTAGTATCAACATCCAAGCTCTGTTAAGGATAGGGTTGTGAAATATCCCTTATATCCATTGATAAATTGTTTCTTTAAGACTATTGCAATTCAGGTCAAAATGCTAAAAAAGAAGTTGTACCTAATCCCATAGTTTTCCATAGAATGGGGCATGAGTTAAGGAGATGTCCTAGATATTTCTCCTAATTTTTGCATAAAAGATAGATTTATGAGCCTTCAAATCCCTTTTTTCTTATTTGATCCCATGGGATTTCCCACCTTTGAGAAATCAACCATAGGAAATGTGCTACTTTAGGCCAGTGTCTCTATGACCATATTTTACACCAGATAGATCCGTTAGGAAGGTCATTGTGACTAGATAATAATGCATAGGCATGCTTTATTGTAAACATAATTTTTGTCTCATACCCCAAAAAAAGTTTATCTAGGCTATATACAATGGGAATTTTATGGTGTTGCAATTCTTGGTCTAGCTTGGTCCAAGAGGTTATGGCTGGAGGGTTGGCCAATCCTCAATTTTTTACCAGCTTCTCCATTCATAAGATATGGTGTATGGTTTTTCAATAGTTCAACATAGTGCTACATTGTTATGCAATAATGAATTTTACTAAAGTATAAAGCTCTTAATAGGCATCCATTCTAGGATTTTTTTGCTACATGTCTCTCTAAAAGAGTATCATTTGACCCTCCCTGATTTTCAAGAATGCCTGATCTTATATGAGATCCTTGCATTCTCTTTCCAAGTTCTAGATTGAATATCCCTTAGGAAACTTTACACTTCACATTTTCCCCAATTGAGATGAATGATGGTTATACTCATGATTCCAAATTTGTCTCCATAATTCCTTCCCACCTTAAATCCATCACCACTTTAGTTTAGGCCCCATCACCTTTTTGATATTTTCTAGGTCGCAAAGGCCCAAGCCTCCTATCAGTTTTAGGAGATGAAGTTTCTCCCAATGTGACCAAGAACCATTTTCTTTCCCTACTAGCCCCCCTCTAGAGGAAAGTTCTATATATATTCTTTATTGATTAAAGGAAAGCTTTGGGATTTACCGTTATTGATAGTCGATACATCAGTAAAGCTTGTAGGATTTATTTTAAAAGCATAAGTCTGTTAGCTGGGTTAAACAATCAAAGTGAAGATTTATTGAGTTTTTGGGAGATCTATTGTAAAGTGTCTTTCTAGTGAGTTTTACGAAGGGATATTTTAAATAGAGGGGCCGCAAGATACTAGGATTGAAATCCATTAATAAAGTTAGATGTTGTTGCACCACCACACTAGTATTGAAAAAATAAATTTGATTTTTTTTTCAATGATTAAAGTATCGTAGGTCTCCATAAATTCATTGAGGATTTTTTTTTCAGAATGTTAACTTCTGTGGTTGTTGACACTCCAAATGGAATGATATCATCAATAAATTTATGGTGTGAAATGGGGAGGTCTTCTTTGTATAATCATAATCCTTTGAGACTACCTTGACTCCCCAGTGCCTTAAGATGTCTTCCCAACGCTTCTACTGCCAAGATGAGAAGGAAGGAAGAAAGTGGATCTCCTTATCGAAGCCCTCTTAAAGGGTTGAATGTGGAGGAGTGGGATCCATTTAGGAGGATCAAGAAGAAGGGGGTTGAAATAAAATAACAAGTCCATTCAACCCATTGGTCTGAAAATCCAAATGCCTAAAGGGTTTAAAGGAGGTAGTCTCAATTTAGTATATCATATGCCTTGTAGAGGTCAATTTTTATCACCATCCACGCCTCTTAGATATATTCAATGAGTGTATGACTTCATGGCCTACTATGATTCCATCAAAAATTTGTCAACCTTCCACAAAATCAATTTTTTTAGAAGAGATTGCGAATATTAGTAAAGGTTTGAAGTGGTTTACTATCACTATGGAGATAAATTTATATAAAACATTATAGAGGACTATCGATCGAAAGAAACTAGTAGTGTTGGCCTTATTGGTTTTAGATATTAGGGTGATAAAGGTAGAATTGAGGCCTGGTGACATTGAGCATGAGAAACAAGATTCTTCCTCAAGCAAGTGGATTTTGAATCAAGAAAGGACTAGCAAGATTGAAGGAAATACATTGAAAATCCATCTAGTCTAGGAGATTTATTCTTTGGAATTTCCATAATGGCTTCCTCAACTTCCTCAAATATAACTTCCTTCATAAGGGAATTATTTTGACTTGGTTGAATGAGTTTGGGTATGTTGGACACTATCTTCTGAATTTCTTCTTTATGATTTTGCAATGGTTATGACAGGAGGGATTAGTAATATGAGACCAATTCCTATTCCAAATATGCATGTACCACCAATATTCTCCCCTCCTGAGATGTTAAGGAGAAGATTCAGTTTTTTTTTTTGTGTTTCACCAATTCCTTGTGGAAGAAATTTATATTTATCTCCCCTTATTTTAGCCACCTAATTCTAGATTTATACTTACAAATAACATCCTCTTTCTTTCTATGGGCCTCGATTTAATATATTAAATATCCATATTCCATAATCAAGTCTTGTATGTGACCCTCTAGGATAATTTATTGTTGCATCTGCTACATGCAGGGTTCTAATGCTTGCTTTTCCTTGAAATTATTCTTCAACTCTGCTTTTTTCCAGGATTTATGTTTTTCTTTGAATTCCTTTAAATTCAACGTAAACATGTGCATGCAATTTCTTCCTTGGATATCAATTTTTTCACACCATTTTTTGGATTTTATAATAAAAGATGGGCCTTCCAAACAAAAGGTCTCGAATTTGAAGGAGTGGGTTTGGGGAACCACCTTAAGATCAAACTCCAAGCTAATGGGCCAGTGATCAAATCATGTACTCAGTAAAATGAAGGATTCTACAAAGGTATCTCGCTCTAAGAGAGCTTATGAGATAATAAATATGTCTAATCTACTTGTAATTTGGTGTTTACCTCATTTTTTATTATTCTAGGTAAAAATTTCATTCACAATCAGTAAGTCTGTCCCTTGAAGCTACTAAAGGACATCCTTAAATTGTTGGGCTTTTGGGTCTAGTCTTACAATCCCACCTTTATTCTCCTCTAAGGATTTAATGAGGTTGAAGTCACAACCTAAGATCCAAAACTCCTCTGGGAGTATAGCTCGCATAGTTTCTTTGTTGTTTATGAATGTAGGTTTGTCCTCAATAATATGATGGGGTCCATAAACCAATGTAATTCAACCCATTCCGTGACTCTCACATATTGGAATTGGCCTAATAGGATGTGCGATATGGAAATCCAATCAGGGAAAAAAAATTCATGGGGGTTCCAAAGTATTTCTAATCCCCCTTCACTACCTCTTGCATCAATTATTATGGATTCACATCCCGAACAACATTGAGGGGTTATGTCGCTAATTTTATCAACTAATATTTTAGTTTCTTATAGCATAATAATTTATAGGTTTTCTTTAAAAATCCATTAGTGGAGATGCTAATCTAACACTTGAATTCTCAAAAGGATCTATAAGTTTCAAAAGAAAGTGCTCAAGGTGAAGTCCAAAACTAAAATTCCTTTACTTCAAGCAATGAGGGTATATTTATACAAATTGAAGTGACTTTTAACCTATCGTGAGCTTTCACTTACCCTCAGGACTCTTCGACTTCGACATTATTTTCTAATCTAAATTATATTTTACTTTTAATAGAATACAAATCACAATGAAATTTTAGAAACAAAATATCCTCATCGAACCAAATGTATGATGGCTAGATCAAAAGCTTCCACTTGTATATCTCTGACCAAATATGCTAACATGCTTTGTATATGACAACAATTAATGGGATTTTATGTTGTAGTCCTTTTTCATACCTTGTGTGACATTCAAATTCATAAGGTATCAAGGTATGCTTTTCAACTTGTACTTAGTTCAATAGCATTAAACATTTTGTGTGCAACTTCACGGGATCTAAAAATATACTATGTAATTACCTCCTTTTTGGCTTCTAGATCATTTCTTTCATTAGCTTGCTTTATCAGATTTGATATCCCTTCAATCTCTTTTCTGACTTACTCATCCAACTTTATTTCTCTTGGTGCATAGATGGAAGATATTTTATGCACCTTGACAAGAGATTCTAGCTCGTTGTGCAATGTTTGATAGGAAACCACTATCTTAGTGTTGAAGGTGTTGGACCCACCAACGTTCATGGGATCTCCCTGATATGAATTCCCAATCAGACCTCACACCATTTGGTGTAGGAGTCCCATATAGTATAAAGGCATGGTTTCCAAATCCTTAAATATTTTCCTTGGCTCTAACTGTCAGCACAAGAGAGTGATGCAATGGTATCTTCACAAAGTAATGGAAGTGTGTTTAGTGAGTGTGAAATGAAACTGTGTCAATGTTCTTCTACTGAAAAAGGGGGAAGAAAAGTGAGCTTCTAAGTGAGAGGTAATAGTACCACCCAGGAAGAGACACACATGAATCATAAGGACTCATCTAACATTAAGTGGAATAATCCATAGTGGATGCAACAGTCGTTACAACCAAAAAATAAGGAAAGATATGTCTAATATTCAGCGGAATAGTCCACAGGGGATGCGACGATTGTTACAACCAAAAAACAAGGAATGATCTATATAGTATCCCACAGAATAGTCCACAAGGATGGGACAGCGATAAAAACCATTAAAACACATTCTCAATAAGATAAGAACTAAAATAACCGAAATAGTTCAACTATCTTACTACATGTGAAATAAAACATGAAATACAAACTTCCATAGAATAGTCTTACAAACATTCATAGTCCATCCATGAAGAATGTGTTGGCCTTAAAAGGCTTTTATTATAAATCAAAATTTCCAAGACACATATTTACATTTTACATCACTAGCCCCAGTAGTTGGATATTGGAGCCACTCCTTGCTCCTCAAAGAACTAGTTTATCTCTCTAATGCCTTGCGGGAGGATCCAAGGTGAAAAGTATGTTTTTCATACAATGAAGGGGTATATATAACCAAAGGGGTGATGCTTTCCCCTTGTGACTCTTTGAAATCTCTCATGATTGTTCAACTTCCTATGACTTTTCAACTTACATGACTATTCATATTCATGTGTGTCCTTTGGACTTCCACTTTACAATACATTTGATTACAATATACATGGTACAAAATATTGATTTCAAATATGACAACTTATCACACGACTTGACATGACATTGCTAACATGGACTGGCTTGAGGATGTGGAAATGTCAAGTCATTGTTGCTGCTGAGTGCTAGGTGTGTCCTTGGATATCCTTTCTCTTATCCTCTGCATATCTTTGTGATGCATGGTCTTTAATGATCTTTAGTCTTAGAAGGTGGTTGTGAACTTGTGTCCCTTTGCTTAATCTTCGTAGGTCCACTAGTAAGTTCAACTACAAGTGAACCTTTAGGCATGCTTCCCTCCTTCTTCTCCTTCTTCATCATCTTGCCATGACTTGATAGTGTACTTGTTCCTTCAATTAACTCATGACGAGATGACATCAATCAGAAAACTCCATAGTCTAAGATGATGCATTATTATCCATGAACTAAGCCAGGGAAAAGTCAAAATCTGGGAGGAAGGGCTCTATGACTACGCATTGTGTAGTTCTAGCTGACATGGAGAGAGCTTGATCACTGAGACTGTGAAGGGGCCAGCTCAGGCTTTGACTGAGGAACTTTTATGCACAGTCCTCACTGAGGAGAAAATTTGCGCAGTTCCCACTGAAGGTTAGAATTGAGCAGTTCAATCAGGAAGTGGCTGCTATGGGAGGGGACCCTGGGAGGACAGACTGTGCAGTTTCAAGAAGCAAGGGGGACTAGGCAGCAGAGAGGCCTGAAGAGAAAATATGTGCAATTTCTGAAGGAAATGAGTTACAGTTGAGGGAAAGGCACTAGAGGAAGCATATGTGCAGTTTTGGAGACCAAGGGAGGTTGGGCTCTCTGTGAATTACACAGCTCCAACATGAAAGGGAAAATATTGATGGTTGGAGGTTTGAAGTGCGCAGTTCAAGGCAAGCTAGAAGGCACAACTGCATAATTTTGGAGGTCAAGGGAGGCTGCTAGACTCTGGATTTGCGCATAACCACAGCCCTAGAGGACAATGATTGTGCACTGTGCAATTCCAGTTAGAAGGGTTACATAAATGAGGGTTGAGACTATGCAGTGCACAGCTCAATTAGGGCCCAGTGAAGCTAAGTTGCCTGGTCTAGAGGATTTTCCAAAAATTGCTAAGTGCAAGAAGGGAGATGGAATCATGATGAACTTGAACTATGATCACACACTTATCATAATTTGATAACATGAAAAGAAAGATCATCAAACAAACAAACAAAGAATTCCCCTGTGTGTGACTACCTCATGACAATATGTGACAAGTGAGACACTTAAGATAAACTTTGGGACGATCGTGACGACACTTGTGCGACAGTGCTCAAGACTTTGTGTATGAGTGCGACAGATATTCACATGGTTAGGAAAACTCATTTACACAAAGACGGACTTTTGAAGCCACGAGAACAGGCTCAGAAACATTACATAACAGTCAAACATACCCGAAGACAACAGTTCATCCAACAAGCAAAAGGGGGCAAAGAACTTTGTGAAATCTCATGGAATGAGCTTCATTGTTTGCAACAATCAAGGAAAATACCGAGGAAGGCTCAAAAATTTGAGTGCAAGCCAAAATTTTGGAGGGTGTTGCAGCAACTACAACACTTGGTGACACACTGGTTGAATTCCATCTTATCTGTCTTGGTTAGTTTCTTCTATGTAGGGCATTGGTTCCTCAGGGAGTATTGATTCATTGTACAGATCATTTCAGCCTGCCCACTTACCCCATGGGCAGACATGGTCCCCTCTATAGCTTCTCAATTGAAGCAACATGAGATTCAATGTAATCACAATGTTTCGAGTCGGGAAGGGTAGTTTGGCTCGCGAGCTTAAGATTTTTCATAGTATAGTTTTTCATCTCTAGTGTTTCTCTGCTACCAGTAGGCCTAGACAGTACCTTGGCAGAGTCACGCGGTAACACAAACATTGCTCCGCTTCAAGTGATCTTGGATATTACCATGGCAGAGTTGCTTTCTTCATCTCTCTGAACAAGAACTCTTTCTCTTCTTTTGCCTTTACTTATCTATTTAAAGAGAAATGTGCATTGACACTTCTTTATTTTAGGGTGGAAGAGGGCTCCTGACTTATTGAGAGAAGAAGAGGTTGTTCCTTCAGAGAAGCATATAAAGATCTGTGATTTAGGTTTGCTTATTTGTATTGTTCCCCTTTCTCTGTTTCTACTGATTGAATATGCTTGAGAACACTAGCGGAAAAACCAAGTATAGGCATGAGGTTCTCAAACTAGACATGGGTTCATAGTTGTACCAAAACTCTCCTAAAAGATGGATTATATTTTCCATCAGAACTTCATTAGCCAAAAGATGCAACAAACACAAGGAATATGGAAAGAAGGCTAGCCAAATGCTGGAGTGTCACAATGCTCTTTGAGACTCCATCCACACACACACTTAGAAGTTGAAATGTAGTCAAGCACAACACTTATTCACATGGAAAAAAAACCACAAAATTTAAGCAAAGAAACAAATGGAAAACAATAAAATACTATGTATAGAATGTGGGGTGTAGCCCCAAATCTTCACTGAAAATATTGTTTTAAGTCTTGGCCAATGACAAGGAGAGAGTTAATCTTCTCATCAAGTGATTGAAGATGATATGTGCCCTGGACAAGATTCTCATGTACTGTGTAGGGTCTAATCCACAGGGACTGAAACTTAGTGTGTTTTCCTTTCTCCTTGTGGGTTTTATCCCACTTTAAGACCAAGTCTCCCACACTAAAGCTATTTTTTACTACAGAATTTCTATCAAACCACCTCTTGATATGATTCTGGTGAAGCAAAAAAAATTCTTTAGCTTTCATCCTTTTCTCGTGTAGCTTGTGCAAAGTGTCCATCCTACGTTGAACTAAAAGACATGTCTTGCCTTGGGACTCTTGGGACAGTTGGAGAGCAAGCAAGTAGATGTTCAATGGGAGGATGGATTCTTTTCCGTACACCAGGAAGTAAAGGGAGGTGTTCAGAGAAGGTTTGGGCATGACTTGGGTAGGCCATAAGGCATTCACCAAAGAAGAGTGCCAATTTCGTTGTTCAGAGAATATGGTCTTTTTGATGATACAGATGAGGTTCTTGTTCTTGGATTCAAGAAGACCATTCCCCTACGGATAATAATTAGTTGAATGTTTCAATATAGTATCGTTTAATAATGAAAAATCATAAAGAATTAACGATGAAAAATATGTTGCATTATAAAAAACAAGTGATGTAGGAACGTCGAACCTCGAGATGATGTTTTGCTATAGAAAGATGATGACTTCCTGATCGTTCACCTGTTTTAGAAGAACTGCCTTTGTCAACTGCGTAAAATAGTCTGTAGGAGTTAGTATATAGTTTTGTTTCTTCAATGAGTATGGGAAAAATTCTCCAATGATATCCAAGCCCCACTGTTGAAAACATTATTCTACTGCAATGGGTTGTAGCAAGGCTGCTTACTTCTGATTTCTTGCGGCACACCTCTGATAGACCGGACACTTGCGGGCATATGCATGAGATATTTGAATAATGTAGGCCAGTAAAATCTAGCATGTATAACCTTATGTGCTATAGTGTTTCCTGCAAAGTGTCCCCTGTCTCGTTCGTCATGGAGATCATGTAATACCTTTTCGGAATCGTGTGCCTTCAAACACCTGAGCAGTACTCCATTGTGGTGCTTCCTAAACAACACCCCATGCACCACTTGATATGATAATTCTTTAAGTCGGAGTGCCCTCTTCTACCATGTAGAGAAGTGAGAGGGAATTGTGCCATGCTTGAGGTATTAGCGCACATTTGTGTACCAAAATTCCATGTTTGTAGTGGGGGAGGCTCGCTCAGGGTTGTACATTTAAATCTCTTGCTCCCATCCCGCAAGCTCTTCTTCTTCCTCTTTTTTGTTTACTACCTCTGCTACTAATTGGAAAATACCATAACCCTTGATTGTGTGAACTGGATTGATGTCTAGATCATATTCTTGTAACCCGGTCATCCATTTTGCACTCCTTTCACCTAGATCTTGTTGAACAAGCAGTGATTTGACTGTTGAGCGTGGAACAAAGATAACATAACAGTTCTTTAACCAATAGGGTAAGAAGTGATTTACCACCTTGTACACTGCATAATAATGTTTTTCCATGGCGCGGTAATTGAGCTCTGGTACTTGCAGACTTGCGCTCATTAAGGAGATAGGTTGTTCATTGTTCAACTCATCCTTCTGAGTAAGTATAACATCTAGAGAGGTGTCGAAAGCAAAAGTATAAAGAAATAAATATTTACCAAATTCTGGTATGTATATCAGAAAACACATCCTTTTCCCTCTTATCCCATTTATAAATTGCATATTTCTTGATCATCTCCTATATTAGTTTAACAATCTTGGCATAGTCGGAGATGAACTTACGGAGGAAGTTGATCTTCCCCAAGAAAGACTACATGGCTTTCTTATTCACTAGGTGGGGAATCTGTGTGATAGTCTTGACCCTATCTGGGTCTACCTTGATCCCACTTTTAGCAATGATGTGTCCTAGGAGGTTACCTTTGGACACTGCAAATATACTCTTCTTGGGATTCAAGGATAGACTGTATTTACAGAATCGCTCAAAAATCTTCTACAAATGGCACAGGTGGTTTGACCTTTGTTTAGAGAATAATGCCACATCACCAAGATAGACCACTACGCTCTGTCCAATAAGCCCACAAAAGGTGATGTCCATCGTACGTTGGAATGTTGCACGAGAATTGACTAGTCCAAACGTAATTCATTGAAATGCGAACATGCCCCACTTCATTTTGAAAGTATTTTTTAATCTATCAGGCTCTGCCACCAAAACCTGGTTATATCCTAAAAAATCCATCAAGCAAAGAAAACATTTCAGCCCCCGATATTGTTTGCAATATTTGCTCCATGGATGGCACAGGGTAGTTATCCTTGTCCAAGGCGCAGTTAAGATTCCAAAAATCTACACACAAGCGGATCTCCCCGGACTTCTTTCTCACAGGAACCAAGTTTGATACCCATGTTGAATGTCAAGCCTTGTAAATGATCCAAGTATCCAGTTATTTTCTCAACTCCTTTCGTATGAGGGGCTCAAGCATTGGATGAACTTTCCTCAATTTTGTTGAAATGGCTTGGCCCCTTGCTTGATTGGTATTACATGTTGGATGATTTGCGTGTTATATGCCTTGATTCCATCGTATGTCCACACAAAGACATCATAGTACTACTTGAATAAGCGAATGAAGGTTTGTCACTCTTGTGGTGTACAACAAGTACCGAGATTAACATATTTTGGATCTTTCTCAATTCCCAAGTTGATTTTTTCGTGCGATAGAGTGGAATTGTGGGTCTTGGCATCAATGAGCCCCTAGAAGCGGTTATGCAGATCATACAACTTCTCTAATGATACCACACCCTTGGGGATGAGGTTCCCTTTACTTGCATTGGTTGTATCCAGTAGTTCCTTTTCATGCTCTTCCTCATCGATCGATGCGTCTTTGAACACGTCAGCATTCTCCGTAAAATACAATGCCTATTGGTCATCATAAAAAACATGTAAGTTAGTGATATTATCTAGGACAGAGAGTTTATACAAAATTTCAATAGAAAATTCATCCCATAAAGTTAACATCCTAGCAGCAACATTTGCGAGCATTATGCATTATGCATTATGCATTCTTGGAACTGAAATAATATTGAAAGCTTGGAAGTGAGAGATGATTCGCCATACCTCTTTTCGATAACTTTTAAGATGACGTGATGCACAATGTATAGTGTTACATATCTGACGCACTACGATTTCGGAGTCACCTACCCATTTACAATGGAAACGTTGAGGTTGATGGCCTTCTGTAATCCCAAGACAAGTGCTTCATACTTTGAAGTGTTATTTGTGCACTCGAATTCCAAGCAACTAGAGATCAAATGTTTTATTTGTAAAGGGTCTATTAAAACACAACCAACTCCAGATCCCTCCTGTGTCTTGGATCCATCGAAATACATAGTCCAAATATCATATGTATAGGGATTGTTGATTGTACTAGTACTACTACTAATACTACTACTACTAAATGTACAAATTTCATTATTTCCAAATGGACATGGAAGGAGATCCAACTGTGTGTCTAGTGGGACTAGGGATGGCTCTAAGAGATAGCACCCCAACTATGTGTTATCAATTAAGAAAAAATTTCTAAATTCCGAACATCAGTTTGATTCCAAAGGATTGATGTTAGTCCTGGTCTAGTCTTTCCATGGTTGTTTTAGAGTCTAATACCTAGAAGGGAGTCTTGTTGGTATTGTAAAATAGGGTCAACACTCTGGTTTTTCCTATCATTGGTTCCACATCACACATAAATTTCCATGTGTCAAACTTGTGTCAAGTTTTTCATGCACTACGAAACTGACTAGGAGTTTTCGTAGCGCAAAACCCAGAATTTGCACTGGCTGCGCTAATAAATCGGGGATTCATGTAGATTCATGTAAAATCTCACCTAGCTGTCCAATCTATTAGAATTCGTTAATCTTACATCATCAATTGTCAGTCCATACACCATGCATATCACATGTAACCGCTCATTCTCATCATTAGGTTCGGTAGGTGTCTTGGTACGCTCAAGTTTCAAATTTCAAAAAAAAGGGTCCAGGTGTTTTCAGTTATGATTATGTTTGTGTTCATGCATGAGAAGAAAATTGACAAGCATTTAATCAGAATTCTTTGAAGTTCAAGCGAGGCAGCTTCCCTTTCCATTTCAAGCGAGGCAGTGATCGAGATTAAGACGGTGCAAGCTCTTTCAATCTTCATTTTGCAGGAATTCCATGGAGGTGTCTACAAAAAAGAAGGATCATAGGTCAGGCAGGTGTCTAAGGAATGAGCCTGAAGGTTTAGATGTTCTCCTGAAGAGCAATGAAGTCGAACAAGCTTTGAAATAGGTTGGTTGTTGGAGATTTTGTGAAAAACTTCAAGGAGGCCACATGCAAGTCACCAAAGAATTTGCTTTCAATTTCACAGGATTAAATTCGAAGGTTGGAGTGCTTGAATTACCAATCTCTCCAGAGGTTATATCTGCAGTCACTGAAATTCCAAGGGGACAGGAGAGGTGGTTTAAAAACTTCAAGTTTGATATGACTCCTTGCAAGGAATTCTTAAAGCCAGAGTTCATTGATTCAGACTTAAACAAGTCAGTGCCCAGGAGCTTTGTCAAGGATTCATATGCTAATTTGCTTACCTACATACAAAGATACTTTACCTATGAAGGGAGGTATCATAAGGTGTATTCCTATCACTTCAAACTTTTTCTTCATTTCACTGGAAAGATATCTCTGGATTTTCTTTTCTATTTGTTTCGTAGCCTAGGCAAAATGTGCGACAAGGTTTAGTTGAAGAAGGAATCATGTGAGACCTCGTTGTTTCATCATGGCTTAGTCAAATTAATTGTTTTACATGAGCTCCAGAAAATAGATAGGGAGTGGTCCATTTTCTTGTTTATGTCTGGCTTCAGAAACGAAACTGGTCTTAGCCCTCAAGCTATGAGGATTTCTTCACCAGCAATAAGTCATCAGGAGGAAACAAGATCAAGAAGATTCATGAAATTGAAATCCAGAAAGTAGGTGAAGGAGCCCATGAGACCACTAGTAATTCAAGACACACCTCAGCAGTCACGTAAAAAGAAGGCTTACACCAAAGAAGGTGTACAAGATCAATCCACAGGTGAAATGGTCCAAAGGAGAGTAACCAGGAACCAACTAGCTAGAGAAAAAGGTAAGACAATAATTGTTGATGGGAGCCCAGCTTCAAAAGGAAGTTTGAATGATCTGCTTCAAGCTATTGACATTGAAGAATCTCCTCTGGTTCGAGCAGACTTAATGGAAGCAAGTAAAGGCAAAACCAAAAAAGCCAAAACCTCTAAAAAGCTCAAATTTGATGATCAGGCTTCTGAATTTGTTTTTAAGCCAAGAAGACCCGTGACAAGGCATTCAAAAGAGATACAAGAGGCACAACCAGAAGCAAGTGAGACAGGGGAGGTAGCAAAATTACATGAAGGACCTGTGGTTTCATCAGAAACATCATCACAACTGCACAAAAATGACAGAGGTAAAGCAATTATCTCTCAACAAGAGGAATGTAGTTTTGAAGAGTTGAAAAAGAAACTGAAGCTGGAAAATCTTGAAATTGCCAAACTTAGAAAAACCTCAAGGAAACATGCAATCAAGGAAGCTTATTTTAACAAAATGGAGGCTCTGTGGGAAGATAAAACAATTTCAATACCTGAAGTGGTTAGTTGTCATGCCCAATATTTCACCTGGACGGTCCCTGCAATAAAAGAAGCAAGATACATCAGAAAGGTCAATACAAATTAAGAGCTGGAATCCAAATTATGAAGAGGCAAATTGAAGATCTGAAGATACAGCTGAACCAGCCTGAAGGACATCCTCAGCGAAGAAAAACCACATAGCAAGTAAGGCTAAATCTTCAAATTCTTAAAATTTTGATGTGGATCACCTTTTGAAGTTTACTCTGAAGAATGGTATCAGTTTATTTAGTTTTGAACAACTTCATGGCATATGGAAGAGCCATTTCAAAGGAAAGAAAACTCAAGGAAGTTAAATTTTGGCATAAAACTGTGTTTTTGAAATCACACAGCAGTTTCGTAGCGTGCTACGAAACTGCTGTAGGTGATGCCTAATGCACAGCAGTTTCATAGCGCGCTACGAAACTGTTGTAGCTGCATATAATGATTTTGTGGGCCAATTTTGAGAAGAAAAAGGAAATCTTTTTGAATATGGGCATCTAAAAAGGATTACTTACAGGGTATAAACATCAAGCAAGGGAAAAACAAGGACAGGAAAGACATTCATGAACTCCAAGATTTATGTTATGAAAATGGTCATTATTTCGTAGCTAGAACTGTTCATGATGCTTCAGGCAGCATTAAAGGAGTTTTTTGTCTTACCACATGTATAGGAGCAAGGTTTACAGCATATGGAAAACAAGCTAATCCAATGCATTTCATGTAATTAAGAGGAACAACAGGGATAATAAATTTCGAAGATCCTTTTGGAGACCAAAAGAAGAAAAACAGGAACAACTTCCCAATATCCAGGAACATTCAAAGGATAAGGCATTAAGGGTCAGCAGAGAGTTTAGAGCCTCCACCTAAGCCAAAATGAAGAAGGCCACTTGTCAGAGAACGAGTTTGTATTGTAATTAATGCTAAATACCAACATAATGAGGAGTTACACTCCTAATTGTTTTAGGTCTCTAGAATTGCCAATTAACAGTCCATTATATTAAATAGATGGTTTTAAGTGTCAATAGGTGTCAAATTAGGAGGAATTCGAATTCCCCTCATGCTAGAGGAAGGAATCTAAGTCATGTAATGAACTCTATATATGGGAGAAAATCTAATGTATCAAGGGTTGGAAATTTTCAGAGAAACTCTCATATTGTGCTTTTGTGTAAGACTTTGTTTTAAGTAATACAGTATTTGGCTTTGCTTCTCAAGAATCAAAAGGGATTCAATGTTCGAAATGTCTTGTGGTTGTCCTATTTTCATTATTTACAGTGGTATGAATGTATGATTACTTAGAAATCACTGACTATGCTCTAACTTCCTTCATACATTTGTAAACTGTGTTTTCCTTTATGCTTATGATGTACCCTCCATGTGTTGAATTCTAGATGCCCTGACTTCCATGTAAAGCTAACATTATTGTCATACTGAAACATTTTTGACTCCATAAGCCTAATGAATATTTTCTAATTGTGTTTCAACCATTTACACTTCATTTTTTTCATAGAGTTAGCCATCTAATTCATTATCAAAATCTTTAATCTAGTGAGAGAGTCCTCTCAGGTTGAGTGTTGGCATTATGATGCAGGTTTGGTGCTATGACACAGGTGTTGTCCTTGATGGCAACTCACTCAGATGACAGATCACAGTTCAGGCTCTCAGAATGAAGGAAAACGAGATATATGCAGGTTCCTCTTAACCAAGTCACATATACACGCGGGATCGCCGATCAAAAGGCGCGTATATGTATGCATGCACTTTCATGCAAGGAAAAGCGCATACATGTGGGAAAACTTATTTTTTGGTCCATGGTATTTAGTCCTTGATATTTGGACCTATGGTTTTGGACCATGGTATCTCGTCCGAAGTGTTGAACCCAGGTATTGGGTCCATGGTATTGATTCTCTATGGTTTTGGACCATGGTATTGAGTAAGGCCTAAGACTATAAAAGGGGGAAGAGATCATTAGGAAAAGGAATTCACTCAAGCATTGAATATCTTATGAAGAGCAAGATCTAGAATACTGGTCATTGGGTTATGGTGCATAGTTGGATCTGAACCAAGGAGGAACCTGAGCGCTAGAAGAAGGATAAGTTCTATTGATGGGTCAAGATCTTAAGGCTTGAATAGTAGTATCTTTGTGTGATTTTGATCTGTTATATTTGGTGCATGACTTGATCTATAAATCTGATAATCTGGGTATAACTGATGTCTAAATAAGTGAAAAGGGTAAATTATCTTTTATAGATCTGTACGCAGGTTCGGCACAACAGAGGCGTGTATACACGTTGGTTCAGTAAGTCAAAACAGCGTATATGCTGGTTGGCCTTAATACAGAAGCATATGCATGCAGGTTCTACATATTGAAGTAGCGTACATCTCATGAAATATGTTTTAGCTACTTCTGTTTATTGCTGTAGTGTTCTGGGTTCAGGATTGGTTTCTAGTTACTGTTAATGTATTCTGGTTACAACATTCAGAGAAGTAATTGTTTGATTCAGTTTTGATTGAAGCAAAGGACATTTGTTGAGCAGATGTATTTTGATGTTTGATTATTGTTATTGATGGATCCAGTCTGAAAATTTATGAAACGTGGTCCCTGGAAGAAAAGAGAAGGTTGTAGCCTTCTGTAGGTCAGCACCTACATACTAGTACATCAGCTAGTACAAGAGCTAAGAGGGTTGTAGCTCCCTTCTAGGAGAAGTTGGAGAATGAGAGAAGGTTGTAGCCTTCTGTAGGTAGAAGCCTGCGTACTGGTATAAGATAGCACCAATACAGAAATATTGTAAAAATAAGTTTCTTATTAAAAGAAGATAGAGACGAATTGCAGCAGGTGGTTTTCACCCACATTGGGTTTCCACCTTATATCTTGTGTCCATGTGTGTTCTGTTTTACTGCACCTATTTACTGTTCTTATGGTTAATGAAGTTCTGATGCACTGATTAAAGATCAACATTTAATGAATCATAAGTTTACTGATATACGCTGGTTGCTTTAGACACAGTAGCGTATATACGCAGTTTCCCATAACTGAAGTAGCGTATACAAATATGATTGTGAAATGAAAAATAATTGATTTGATAATACTGATTCACCCCCCCTCTTAGTATTATTTCCAACAATTGGAATCAGAGCAAGTCCTTCAGAAGAAGCTTGATCGCTTGAAGGAAGATCTATCATCATGAGCAACTACGAAAAAGAGGCATCTATCAGGCCACCAATATTTGATGGGAGCAACTTCATCTATTGGAAGGTAAGAATCACAGCCTATCTTCAATCTCTTGGTACAAAAGTTTGGGATATCGTGGAAGCAGGATACACATTTCCATCAGCAAATCCTACAGATACGGCTGGTAAGAAGCAGTATGAAACAAATGCAAAGGCTATCAATACTCTATTAGGGATTTTATCTCAATCAGAATTCATCAAGGTTATGCAGCTCAAAACCGCAAAAGAAATATGGGACAAGATCGTTCTAAGCTATGAAGGAGACGATAAGGTAAAACGTGCAAAACTACAAACTCTCAGAATTCAATATGAAAATCTCAGAATGCACAATGATGAAAGTGTGGCTAATTATTTATTACGTATAGATGAGATTGTTAATCATATGAAAAACTTGGGTGAAGAAATAAAAGAAGTTACTTTGGTTGAAAAGGTGCTAAGATCTTTGCCTTCTAAGTTTGAATCAAAATTTTCTACCATAGAAGAAAAGCAGGATCTACAAAGCATTACCATGTCACAGCTGCACGGAATCTTAACTACTTTCGAAATGAGAAAAGGGGGACCATCAGACAGGAGAGAAGCCGCATTCAAAGCTTTAGGAAAAGGAGATTACAATGAGTCAGGACATATGTCAGAAGGAGAGGAAGAATCAAACTTTGTCAAGAACCTTCAACGAGGTTCTGGAAGATTCAGAGGTAAGCTACCTTTCAAATGCTTTTCTTGTGGAAGAATCGGTCACTATGCAGCCAAGTGTCCTCATAAAGATAAGCTTGAAAAAGGTAAGGAACCAGTTAGATGGAACAGAAAACATAATGTAAGTAAGAAGAGCTATTACACTCATGAAGATAGTGATGGATTTTTAATTAGTGATGGAGATGAGAAATGTAATGATTATAGAATTTTGATGGATTTTGAAGATGATGATTTCTTTGATGCTATAGATGAAGATGATCTATATGAAGAAATTTCTAAACTTAAAATCTATTTAGAAGAAAAGAGTATGATCATAAATACTTTGACATTCCAACTTGCTGAAAGGGAAAAACATAATGAAAAGTTAGAATGTGAAATTGTGGGACTTAGAAAAGATATTGAGAAAACAAAAGCTCTTAATCTTAGATTTGCTAAAGGATCTGAAACTTTAGATGAGATTATCAAAGTGCATTGTTCTCCTCTAATCAAGACAGCTCTTGGATATTCTGAAGAAGCATCTCAAGCACAGAAGCCATCCACCTCCAAAAGTTATCTTGATGCAGCAAGGAGAAGTGAACAGGTTGACAATCGACAGCAAAGGCATAAAGCAGATCACCAGGTAAATCAAGGTCAATATACTTCAAGGATGAACAGAGATCACCAAGTAAATTGGGGGCAATCTACTTCAAGGATGAACAAAAGCTACAACCAACCGTAGGTAAATCATTCTCAATTTGCCTCAAGAATGAATGTCTATGGAAACTACAATCACCTGGATGATAGGTTTGATAATCGCAGGAATTTCTTCAATGGCCAATGTTTCTCTTGTCATAACTTTGGACACAAAGCAGCTCAATGTGTTGCGTACAAGACCATCATGACCGGAGAAGCATGAAATCAAAGGAGTGTGACTGGAATCATGAAAAGAACCTACAATAACTTTTCTGCTCTTGAAAATGAAATAGAATGTTCTATTTGTAACAACTTCCTTCATGAAGATTCTGAATGCAGGAGTAGGTTTTGGCAAACAACTCAAAAGGAGCAAGCTTCATTGAGTCCCAAAACATGGAAAAAGAAAGAACCACAACCAAAAAGATGTGGTATAGCCTTATATGCGGAAGGACAGGAAAATCAATGGTACATCGACACTGGATGCTCGAAACATATGACGGGTGATAAAGAAAAACTTCAGTCATATAGTGCCTTAGAAAAGGAAAGGAAGGTTTCCTTTGGAAATGACACCCCTGCACTCATAAAAGGTAAAGGTTCTGTTCTTTTGAAAGAAAAGGTCAAAGCTGGAAATGTTATGTATGTTGATGGCTTAAAGCATAATCTATTGAGTATCAGTCAAATGTGTGATCAAGGAAATGAGGTAATATTTCGATCAAATGGATGTATTGTTTGTGAGCTTGATACAGGAGAAACATTTATCAAAGGCATAATAACTCCAAATAATTTATACATACTCAAGGGAGGACAACAACAATGATATCTGAGCAAGAATGATGAACACTGGCTATGGCACAGAATTTTGGGACATCTAAGCTTCTCTCAGATAAGGAAAGCATGCAAATATCAGGCGGTTCGTGATCTCCCTGACATCAGAATTCCAGACAATACAATATGCAAATCATGTCAGTTTGGTAAGCAAACCAGAACTAATTTACCTGAGAAGGAAGGATCCGCTAGTAGGCCACTTTAACTTGTCCATACTGATTTATGTGGTCCATCAAGGAAAAAGTCACCTCATGGAGAGGAATACTTTATATTGTTCATTGACGACTTTTCCAAGATGTGTTGGATAGGACTTATGAAGCATAAAGATGAAGCCTTCAAAAAGTTCAAAGCTTTCAAAGCATTGGTTAAAAATGAATCAGATCGCAGAATCAATTGCCTCAGGTCTGATCGAGGAGGGGAATTTACCTCGGATGAATTTTTCGATTTTTATAAAGAACATGGAATAAGAAGAGAATTTTCTACTACAAGGACTCCTCTGCAAAATGGAGTAATAGAAAGGATGAATAGAATGGTTCAACAAATGGCTCGTGCTATGCTTGATGAGTCTGGAACTCCTGCAACCTTCTAGGGTGAAGCTGCATTTGCTGCCATTACGATTCTCAACAAGACAAACGACCGGGTGAACAAAACTCAAACTCCTCATGAACTTTGGTATGGTAAGACTCCTATGGTAAAATACTTCAAAATTTTGGAAGAAAATGTTACATCAAAAGGATTGATAAAAACCTTGGCAAGTTTGAACCTAGAGCAGATGAAGGCATTCTCCTTGGTTACTCTTCCCAAAGCAAAGGATATAAGTGTTACAATAAAATACTTGGAAAAATTGTTGAAAGTATTGATGTAGTGGTTGATGAAGAAGGAAACAATCCAAGGCAGGTAAAATCTGAACATTTCGAAGATGATGAGGACTATCCTTCAACATCAAATCAGACTTACGATGAAGAAGAAACCTATGAGGCACCAGAAGAATAGATAAGGGTAGAAGAAAAGACTCCATCTAGGTACGTTCAGAAGAATCATCCAGAAAATCAAATTTTGGGGCAGAAATAGGCAGGTGTACAAACAAGAAGAACTATTTCAAAAGCTTCTCGCTATCTAGCATTGCTCTCCTCCACTAAACCATGAAATGTAAGTGAAGCATGCAAATATGAATGTTGGGTCAAGGCCATGAATGAAGAACTTGAGCAGATTGAAAAGAATAACACTTGGGAGTTGGTTCCTAGACCAAATGATAAGAATGTCATAGGGACAAAATGGATATTCAAAAACAATTTGAATGAAAATGGAGATGTTATTAGAAACAAGGCCAGACTTGTTTGTAAAGGGTATGCTCAACAAGAAGGCATAGACTTTGAAGAAACTTTTGCACCAGTTGCTAGACTTGATGCCATAAGAATGTTCCTTTCTCTTTCTAGCTTTCAGGAGTTCAAACTATATCAAATGGATGTGAAATTTTCTTTTCTAAATGGTGACTTAGAAGAAGAAGTGTACATTTAGCAACCAAATGGATTCATCCTTGGAAATGACCCAAAACTTGTATGTAGACTCAAAAAGGCTCTCTATGGCCTTAAACAGGCTCCAAGGGATTGGTATTTTTAGTTGGACAAATATCTCCATCAACAAGGTTTTTCAAAGGGATCAACAGATAGCAATCTATATATAAAAAATTGACAATGATAAATTGCTAATACTTTTTGTGTATGTTGATGATATCGTCTTTGGTAGCAATGAAGAAACCATGAGTCAAAACTTTGCTTTGGTGATGCAGAAAGAATTTGAAATGTCCTTACTTGGTGAGCTCACATATTTTCTTGGTTTACAAGTCCAACAAAACAAAGACGGTATTTTTCTATCACAAACCAAGTACCTCAAGCAGATCTTGAAGAAATATGGGATGGAGGATTCGAAACCAATATGTACCCCGATGGTAACAGGATGTAGCCTCAACACAAATGATGAATCAGTAGTAGTTCATCAACCAACCTATAGATCCATGATTGGTAGTCTGCCCTATCTGACAGGTACCCGACTAGACATCATGCATGCAGTGGGAATAGTTGGAAGATTCCAGGAAAATCCAAAGGAAGCACACCTTCAGGGAGTTAAGAGGATTTTCAAATATCTTCAAGGAACACAAAATTATGGCTTATGGTATCCTACAGATACAGATCTCACACTTCATGCATATACAGATGCAGATTGGGCAGGAAGCGTGGATGACAGAAAAAGAACTAGTGGTGGTGCATTCTTTATGGGTTCCAGATTAGTATCTTGGTTCAGCAAGAAACAAAGCTCAATTGCATTATCTATAGCTAAAGCAGAATATGTGGCTGCTACATCTTGCTGCACACAACTCCTTTGGATGATGAAAACATTGCAAGATATTCAAATCACTTGTACTCCACCTATCTCCATTTTTTGTGATAATACAAGTGCAATCAGTATTTCAAAGAATCCAGTCATGCATTCAAAGACCAAGCACATACCTATCAAATATCATTTTCTCCGGGAACAAGTGCTTGAACAAAAGGTCAAATTGGAGTATGTTCCCTCCAAGGAACAGGTTGCTGATATATTCACCAAACCACTGCCCAAGGAGACATTTGAATACCTCAGACAGAAGCTGGGAGTAGTTGATGCATCATCTTGCTATTGAAATTATCTGTTTCAGAGAACAGTGGTTGTATGTGAGTTTGATGAAGTGTATCCGCGTACATACGCTTATTTCTGTGGATACAGTCGCGTATATGTTGGTTTGAAGACAAACAGTGGGGCCAGACTCAGGATGAAAAGAGTCTGATATGGGTCTGATAGAGACCATCTGGCACAGGTTTAGGGGGAGCATATAATTCTAATAATGTATTGTTGGCACTATCTTAGAAGATCTTGGTTCAATGTCACAACTATTTTTATTTCAGGTGGAACAGGTGCAGAGGGAGATTATGGTTGCCGGTCTGAATGATGATTAATATATGCTACTGATGTTAGCTACTGATGACTACCATAGTCTTGTCTTAAATATTTAGTCTCTATGTCATGTATTTCTTTTATTATCAAGGTCATGTAACGGCCCATGTTGGTTTCCCAACTATGCCTGGGATGGATGATGTAATGTTCTTGTTTTATCATGTCTAAACTTTTGGTGTATCCCCACTTGGTTTGAAGATGGCTGTATGTATGAGTCTTTGGTGATAGGAAGGTCATTTATGATGTATAAAGTCATGTTTCTTCTTGTAGAACATCTTCTTGCAGACCTTGCCTACAGTCAGGGGGAGCATGGACAGCACAGCAGAGCAGAGATTTCAACATGTACTCAGGGGGAGCATAACCCTTTGCCCTTGATGACAAAGGGGGAGAATGACTTTGAGTGACTTGGGGTTGCCATCAAGTCCAAAGGGGGAGATTTTTGGCATTATGACATAGGTTTGGCACTATGACACAGGTGTTGTCCTTGATGGCAACTCACTCAGATGACAGATCATAGTTTAGGCTCTCAGAATGAAGGAAAAAGAGATATACGCAGGTTCCTCTTAACCAAGTCGCGTATACATGCGGGATCGCCGATCAAAAGGCGTGTATACGTATGCACGCACTTTCATGCAAGGAAAAGCGCGTACATGTGGGAAAACTTATTTTTTTGGTCCATGGTATTTAGTCCTTGGTATTTGGACCTATGGTTTTGGACCATGGTATCTCGTCCGAAGTGTTGAACCCAGGTATTGGGTCCATGGTATTGATTCTCTATGGTTTTGGACCATGGTATTGAGTAAGGCCTAAGACTATAAAAGGGGGAAGAGATCATTAGGCAAAGGCATTCACTCAAGCATTGAATATCTTATGAAGAACAAGATTTAGAATACTGGTCATTGGGTTAGCTAGATTTGAACCAAGGGGGAACCTGAGCGCTAGAAGAAGGATAAGTTCTATTGATGGGTCAAGATTTTAAGGCTTGAATAGTAGTATCTTTGTGTGATTTTGATCTGTTATATTTGGCGCATGACTTGATTTATAAATCTGATAATCTGAGTATAACTAATGTCTGAATAAGTGAAAAGGGTAAATTATCTTTTATAGATCTGTACGCAGGTTCGGCACAGCAAAGACGCATATACACGGTGGTTCAGTAAGTCAAAACAGCGTATACACTGGTTGGCCTTAATATAGAAGCGTATGCACACAAGTTCTAGAAATTGAAGTAGCGTACGTCTCATGAAATATGTTTTAGCAACTTATGTTTATTGCTATAGTGTTCTGGGTTCAGGATTGGTTTCTGGTCACTGTTAATGTATTCTAGTTATAGCATTCAGAGAAGTAATTGTTTGATTCAGTTTTGATTGAAGCAAAGGAGATTGGTTGATGCAGATGTATTTTGATGTTTGATTATTGTTATTGATGGATCCAGTCTGAAAATTTATGAAACGTGGTCCCTAGAAGAAAAGAGAAGGTTGTAGCCTTCTGTAGGTCAGCACCTACGTACTAGTACATCAACTAGTACAAGAGCTAAGGGGGTTGTAGCTCCATTCCAGGAGAAACTGGAGAACGAGAGAAGGTTGTAGCCTTCTACAGGTAGAAGCCTGCGTACTGGTATAAGATAGTACCAATACATAAATATTGTAAAAAGAAGTTTCTTATTAAAAGAAGATAGAGACGAATTGCAGCAGGTGGTTTTCACCCACATTGGGTTTCCACCTTATATCTTATGTCCATGTGTGTTATGTTTTACTGCACCTATTTACTGTTCTCATGGTTAATGAAGTTCTGATGCACTGATTAAAGATCAACATTTAATTAATCATAAGTTTACTGATATACGCTGGTTGCTTTAGACACAGTAGTGTATATACGCAGTTTCCCATAACTAAAGTAGTGTATACAAATATGATTGTGAAATAAAAAATAATTGATTTGATAATACTGATTCACCCCCCCTCTTAGTATTATTTCCAACATTGAGGAGGCTAAGCCTTAGCGAAAAGTTGGTTTGAAATAGTTACTCAGAGTCTTTCTAATTAGCAGCCTATCAGGAGTTGATTTTTTGATAACATTTTGGTGCGTCTTCTGAGAGTCTAAAGATTATTCATTCCCGAAATCAAGAAGTTGAACTTCTAAAGGTAGCAGGAGCTCAGAAAACTTTTTGAGGCTGCAATCTACCTTGGTGACTCCATACATTTTCAAAAGTTTTAAAGGTGGCTTCAAGAGGGAGATATACACAGAGCAATCCTGACCCAAATCCACCTACTCCTGTGGACAATCCCAACACTCTTTCAAGGAGCAGACAAAGATTTACTGAAACACCAGGTACTCCATCTTATTCAAAATCTTTGCTCTCTAAATTTTCAAGAAGTCCTGAGGACAAAATAGTTGATGAAAAAATTCATGAGGTGTTGTTTAGATTATAAAACAAAGAAGAACTCATTGGAATTATTTTAGATTTGCAAAAAAGAGGAATTGATACTTCATCCTTAGTATCACAAAAAGATAAAGAGGAATTTTGGGAAGTAGTTACTTCTGAATTATTGTTAGAAAGGGAAGACTTAGATAAACTAAAAGAACTTGATCCTTTTGAAGTCTTGCTTAAATCTAAAGCTGGTTTACCCCTTCCCAATTGGAGTACATTTGTCACTGGTTTGCAGAGCCCAAGTAGTCCTTTTCATATCAGCACCTCATCCTCTGCTTCTGCTAGTCCTAGTGGTTTTCAAACACCAAGCAATCCTCCTCATATCAGTTCTACTTCCTCTGTCCCTTTGGTACCTATCATCACTGTTCCTCCATTAATCATGGCCGTACCTGCTAGGTATGCTCCACTAGCACTCCCTGTTGTTTTGCATGACCTTCCTAGCAAATATGCTGCAAGAATTCCAACATGGGGTGGTGATGAAGAAATCACAACAGAAGAACATGTAGAGAAATTCAATGATTTTGCTAACAGAGAGGAAGTTGATGATGAGGATGTGAAGCTAAGATTATTTGCACAAACTTTTATCGGGGAAGTTAGAAAATGGTTTAAAGCCCTCCCAGCTAGAAGCATTCATAATTGGGTAGAATTTGAAGATAGCTTTCTAAGGAAGTGGGGAAATAGAACTAATCCAGTTCAAGCTCTTTCCGAGTACAATAATATTAGAAGGGAACCTGATGAGACCATTCAAAACTTCTCAAAGAGGTTTAACAAAGTGTTTAATTCAATCCCAGCTCGCTTAAAACCTCCGGAAGCTTTAGCACAAATGAGATATGCTGAAGCATTTGATTCTGATTTCTCTCTGTTGCTTAGAGAGAGAGACTCTACTACACTTGCTGATATGAAGAATGATGCAATAAAAGTAGAAGTAAACATGGTTGCTGCTAAAAAATCAAAGATGGGAAAAGCTAAATTGAAAGAAGAAGAGAAACCTTCCTCTTCAGCTCCAGAAGATAAGATTGATTCAATGATGAAGACCATGGAGAAGCTGATGGATAGGTTGGCTCTTGGAAATACCTCTGCTCCTCCTGTGCAGCAGGAGCCTCAATTTAGAAATCCTCAGTTTAGGAGACCTCAAAACCAACAAAGGCCAAGAGAAAATAGGAATCAGCAGCCTGATCCTCCAGTGAGACCTCCTTTTCAGCAGAACTTGGTTGATGAAGAAGATGAGCCTGAGATTCCTGAAGAATCCATCCATTGTCTTGATGAAGAAATGTCAGGGATTTTCTTGACTAAGGAAGAACATGATGAGTCCAGTTTGACCAAACAAGGAGAGGAGCCTTCAGATTATTTAAAGGGTTATCAACATGCTATCTTTGAAATGCAAAAACAGTACAATCTTAGGAATAGAAATGTGCCAATTATTGCAAACAAAACACAGCCCAAGAAGGATGTTTCAAAGGTTGTTGAAGCCAAGAGGGACAACCCAAAGGTTGCTGAAGGTAAAAATGATTCTCCACTTGGTAAAAAGGACATTCAACCTCCATCTCCTACTAAAGAAATTGAGAAAATTGTTTCTGTTTTTAACCTTGAGAATGAAATTGCAAAAATCAAAATATCAGTCCCTTTTAGTGAAATTCTCAAGGTAGATAAATACAGAAGTAAGATTGTAGAGATGCTTAATTCACAACCAGGAGCTGCTGATATCTTAAATGTACAAGAAGATAATCCTACTATATACTTGGGTCCAAGACTTGAAGATGATCATAATGAAGAATTTCCTCCTTTCTATGTAAGCATTAGTATTCATGATATGACCTTACATAATGCTATCGGGGGCCTCTCATAATCTTATGCCCAAGGTAATCATGGAAAGGTTAGGATTACAGGTAACAAGACCATATAAGGATTTATTCTCTTTTGATTCAAAAAGAGTCCAATGCATTGGTTTAATTAAAGATGTTGTTGTTGGTCTAACACAAATCCCAACAAAGACAATTGTCATGGACATTGTTGTGGCTGACATTCCACCAAAGTTTGGGATGTTGTTGTCAAGATCGTGGGCAGAAAAAATCAAAGGCACAATGCAGATGGACCTTACCTATGCTACCATCCCTGTTTTTGGTGAGCAAAGGAGATTATATCAGGAGACCAAAATGGCCTATATGGTAAGCAGCAAAGACAAACCTCAAAATTTTCCTATTTATTCATTTGATACTGAACTTGGATCGGCCATCCTTTTCAATGAGTCAGTTGATAGTGGATCGGAGGAGATGCTTTCAGAAAATCAGCAAGAAGATGAGAAAGAAACAAAGAGATGGTGGTCATTGTACTTTGATGGATTAGTAGGAAAGGAAGGGGCAGGAGCTAGAATTTGGATCACAAGTCCAAGTGATGAAAGTAAGTTTTACTCTTACAAACTAAACTTTGATTGCACAAATAATATGGCTGAATATGAATCTCTGATTTTGGGCTTAGAAGTCTTGTTAAAGATGAAGGCTAGAAACATTTCTGTTTTTGGAGATTTTGAATTGGTTATTAAACAAGTGGAAGGTGCTTATCAAACAAAGGATGTAAGGATGAGAGCATACAGAAATCTAGTGTTAGATATGTTGGAAAATTTTCAAGCATATTCTTTCACTATCAAAACTAGAGACCAAAACTCCATTGTAGATTCCCTTGCTGTTTCCGCCAGTCTGTTTGTCATTCCTATTCATTCTTCTTAAAAGTATGAGGTGGAGGTTCGTCATCGACCAGCTATACTAGATAACATCACTAATTGGCAAGTCTTTGAAGATGATCAACAGGTAAAGAATTTCATTGAATTAAAGGAAGAATTTGAAAGCACTCAAGTAGATCAACAAAATATGTTTGTGGAGTCAAAGGAAAAGTCTGAAGTCTTACAATTAAAAAATAATTCAATACCTAAAGGTCTCATTCCTCTTGAGAAGTTTTTTGATCAAAATGATGTGTTCAAAGGTCCAAAAATACAGGATGATGAGGAGGAAGTAGAGAGCTGCAATTTAAGGACTTCAGTGGTACCTAAGATGGTTAAAATCTCAAAGTTTCTTTCAGCTGATATGAAGGCCAAATATGTTGAGATGATGAAAAGGTTTGTTGATGTTTTTGCATGGAGCTATGATGATTTAAAACAATATGATTCTTCTATTATTCAGCATACTATTCCTATTAAAGAGAATGAGAAACCTTTCAAGCAAAAGTTAAGAAGAATTAATCCTCTTCTCATGCCATTGATTGAAAAGGAAATTAAGAAACTCTTTGATGCCAAAATCATTGTTCCAATCAGATTCTCAAATTGGCTTGCAAATTTGGTTCCAGTTAGGAAGAAGAATGGAGAGATCAGAATTTGTATACACTTCAAAAATTTGAATAAGGCTTCATTGAAAGATAACTATACTCTTCCCAAGGTGGATTTAATTTTTCAAAATATTGTTGGTTCACAAAGAATGTCTATGCTTGATGGTTTCTTAGGGTACAATCAGATTCTTGTGCATCCGGATGATCAAGAGAAGACAACCTTCACAACGCCATGGGGTACATTCATGTACGCCAAGATGCCTTTTGGTCTCATGAATGCAGGGGCCAATTTTCAAAGAGCAATGGATATTGCCTTTGCTGAAGAAAAGGATAAATCAGTGGTTGTTTATCTTGATGACATCACAGTTTTTTCAAAGAGAGAAGAAGATCATTTGAAGCATCTTGAAAGAATTCTGCTGAAATGTAGAAGGTTTGGTATTTCTCTTAATCCCACTAAAAGTATCTTTGCTTTAACATCAGGCAAGCTACTTGGTCATATTATTTCTGAAGAAGGAATTAGGATTGATCCTAATAGAGTTAATGCAATTCAAAAGCTAGATCTGCCAAGAAGTAGGAAAGAGATCCAATCTTTTCTTGGAAAGGTGAATTTTGTTAGGCGCTTCATTCCCAATTTTGCTGAGATAGTCAAGAATATAACAAGGATGTTGAAGAAAGGAGTGGACTTTAAGTGGATAGTTGAAGCAAAGAAATCTTTTGAGGAAATCAAGAAGGCACTTACACAAGCACCGGTACTCATCAATCCAGATTTTACCAAGGAATTTCTTATTTTTACATTTTCTTCTAAAGATACAATTGCTGGAGTTTTGCTGCAAAAAGGAAATCAAGGTACTGAACAACCTATTTCTTTCTTTAGTAGGACATTAGCAAATGCTGAACTAAAGTACAATATTCTAGAAAAGCAAGCTTATGCCTTGGTGAAAGCTATAAAAGATTTCAAAATCTATGTTTTGCATTCTCATATTGTCGCTTATGTTCCAAGTGTTGTAATAAAAGATATCTTAACACAAGCAGATCCGGATGGAAAAAGGGGCAAATGGATAGCAAAATTGCTAGAGTATGACATTGACATCAAACCTACCAAATTGGTGAAGGGTCAAGGCTTGGCAAAGCTAATGACTCAGTCAAATCTAGACTGTCTTGACATAAATTTGAATGCAGAAATCTCAGAAATTTCTGAAAGCGAGGAAGAATTGGTCCAAATCAATGAGAAATTCTTGGTTTTAGAATGGTACAAGGATGTGGCTTTTGTTCTACAGCATAATAAAGCCCTTGCCAATTTAACAAAGTCCAAAGCAAGGTTTGTCAAGCTGAAATCCTTAAGATATTTTGTATATGACCAAAATTTGTTTTGGAAAGATGTAGGAGGGATTTTGTTAAATTGTCTCCTTGAAGAAGAAGCTGATAAAGTGATTGAAGAATTTCATAAAGGAGATTGTGGAGGACACCATTATTGGAAAGCTACTGCAAATAAGATCCTAAGAGTTGGATATTTTTGGCCAACTATGTTCAGAGACATTTACAAAAGGGTAGCTGCATGTCATGAATGTCAAATCTTTGAAGGAAAGAGAAAGCTTGTGCCTTTGCCTTTGGTTCCTATATATGTTGAGGCACCTTTCCAGCAATGGGGATTGGATTTTATTGGAGAAATTCATCCTCCTTCATCAGGACAACATCGCTGGATTCTCACAGCCACGGATTACTTCACCAAATGGATAGAGGCGATTCCAACAAGGCAAGCTAATGATTCAGTAATTATTTCTTTTCTAGAAAATAATATATTGTCTAGATTTGGCTGCCCAATGAAGATTATAACTGACAATGCTCAAGCTTTTAAGTCCAAGAAAATGATTAATTTTTGTCACCAATATCACATTACTCTTGGACATTCTATTGCTTATTATCCATAAGGAAATGGCCTTGCTGAATCATCAAACAAAAGCATTGTAAGGATCATTAAAAAGGTGCTGCAGGAAAACAAGAAAGCTTGGCATTTGAAATTGAAGTATGCCTTGTGGGCTGATAGGATTTGTACAAAGAGATCTATTGGCACTTCGCCATATGAATTAGTGTACGGTGTTGAAGCTATATTTCCAACATCACTTGGAGTACCTGTAATGAAACTAATTCAAGGACTAGAAGAGGAACCAAATGCTATACAAAGGAGAATCAATCAGTTGATAGCCCTGCAGGAGAAGAGAAATGAAGTGTATGACAATCATCAACACAGTCAGAACAGAATCAAGAATACATTTGATAAAAAGATCAAAGAAGTTAGTTTTCAGATCCATGACAAAGTGCTGAAATGGGAGGCCAGAATCGAAGAAAAAGGCAAGCATGGTAAGTTTGAGAATTTGTGGAAAGGTCCTTATCAGATTGCTGCTTTCCATGGAAACAACACTTACATTCTGTAGGAAATTAATGGAGAATCATATGCTAGAGGACCTGTTAATGGCAGGTTCCTAAAGCATTATCATTGTTGAAGTACTATCAGTATTTCATAACATTGTATATATCTGTTTTATCAGTTTTCTTTTTTGCTAATAATGACAAGCTGAAACAGAAGGCTTAAGCCCGAGGTGAAGGCCCAAGAAGCTTAAAGGGGATGCTTGTCAAATAAATTTATGTTTATCATAAGTGGATGAAGCACTGGACCTGCGAGTTCTTAGTGTACCACAAGGGCACACTATCCCAAGTGGAGCCACTGTTATCACTTAAGAAAAAATTTCTAAATTCTGAACATTAGTTTGATTCCAAAGGATTGATGTTAGTCTTGGTCTAGTCTTTCCATGGTTGTTTTAGAGTCTAAGACCTAGAAGGGAGTCTTGTTGGTATTGTCAAATAGGGTCAACACTCTGGTTTTGCCTATCACTGGTCCCACATCACACATAAATTTCCATGTGTCAAACTTGTGTCAAGGTTTTCATGTGCTACGAAACTGCCTAGGAGTTTTCGTAGTGCAAAACCCAATCTAGGAGTTTTCGTAGCGCAAAACCTAGAATTTGCACTGGCTGCACTACGAAATCGGGGATTCATGCAAATTCGTGTCAAATCTCACCTAGCTGTCCAATCTATCAAAATCTGTTAATCTTACATCATCAACTGTCAGTCCATACACCATGCCTATGACATGCAACTGCTCATTCTCATCATTAGGTTCATTAGGTGTCTTGGTACGCTCAAGTTTCAAATTTAAAAAAAAAAGGGTCTAGGTGTTTTCAGTTATGATTATGTTTGTGTTCATGCATGAGAATCAAATTGATAGGCATTTAATCAGCATTCTTTTAAGTTCGAGCGAGGCAGCTTCCCTTTCCATTTCAAGCGAGGCAGTGATCGAGATTAAGATGGTGCAAGCTCTTTCAATCTTCATTTTGCAGGAATTCCATGGAGGTGTCTACAGAAAAGAAGGATCATAGGTCAGGCAGGTGTCTAAGGAATGAGCTTGAAGGTTTAGATGTTCTCCTGAAGAACAGTGAAGTTGAACAAGCTTTCAAACAGGTTGGTTGTTGGAGATTTTGTGAAAAACTTCAAGGAGGCCACATGCAAGTCACCAAAGAATTTGCTTTCAATTTCACAAGATTAAATTTGAAGGTTGGAGTGCTTGAATTACCAATATCTCCAAAGGTTATATCTGCAGTCACTGAAATTCCAAGGGGACAGGAGAGTTGGTTTAAAAACTTCAATTTTGATATGACTCCTTGCAAGGAATTCTTAAAGCCAGAGTTCGTTGATTCAGACTTAAACAAGTCAGTGCCCAGGAGCTTTGTCAAGGATTCATATGCTAATTTGCTTACCTGCATACAGAGATACTTTACCTATGAAGGGAGGTATCATAAGGTGTATTCCTATCACTTCAAACTTCTGCTTCATTTCACTGGAAAGATATCTCTGGATTTTCCTTTCTATCTGTTTCGTAGCCTAGGCAAAATGTGTGACAAGGTTCAATTGAAGAAGGAAGCCTGTGAGACCTCATTGTTTCATCATGGCTTAGTCAAATTGATTGTTTTACATGAGCTCTAGAAAATAGATAGGGAGTGGTCCATTTTCTTGTTTATGTCTGGCTTCAGAAATGAAACTGGTCTCAGCCCTCAGGCTACGAGGATTTCTTCACCAGCAGTAAGTCATCGGGAGGAAACAAGATCAAGAAGATTCGTGAAATTGAAAGCCAGAAAGCAGGTGAAGGAGCCCATGAGACCACTAGTAATTCAAGGCACACCTCAACAGTCACAGAAAAAGAAGGTTCAAATCAAAGAAGGTGTACAAGAGCAATCCACAGGTGAAATGGTCCAAAGAAGAGTAACCAGGAGCCAACTAGCTAGAGAAAAAGGTAAGACAATAATTGCTTACTGGAGCCCAGCTTCAAAAGGAAGTTTGAATGATCTGCTTCAAGCTATTGACATTGAAGAATCTCCTCTGGTTCGAGCAGACTTAATGGAATCAAGTAAAGGAAAAACCAAAAAAGCCAAAACCTCCAAAAAGCTCAAATTTGATGATCAGGCTTCTGAATTTGTTTTTAAGCCAAGAAGACCCGTGACAAGGCGTTCAAAAGTGATACAAGAGGCACAGCTAGAAGCAAGTGAGACAGGGGAGGTAGCAAAATTACATGAAGGACCTGTGGTTTCATCAGAAACATCATCACAATTGCATAAAAATGACAGAGAGAAGGCAGTTATCTCTCAACAAGAGGAATGTAGTTTTGAAGAGCTGAAAAAGAAACTGAAGCTGGAAAATCTTGAAATTGCCAAACTTAGAAAAACCTCAAGGAAACATGCAGTCAAGGAAGCTTATTTTAACAAAATGGAGGCTTTGTGGGAAGATAAAACAATTTCGATACCCGAAGTGGTTAGTTGTCATGCCCAATATTTCACCTGGACGTTCCCTGCAATAAAAGAAGCAAGATACATCAGAAAGGTCAATGCAAAATTAAGAGCTGGAATCCAAATTATGAAGAGGCAAATTGAAGATCTGAAGATACAACTGAACCAACTTAAAGGACATCCTCAGCTAAGAAAAACCACATAGCAAGTAAGGCTAAATCTTAAAATTTTGATGTGGAACACCTTTTGAAGTTTACTTTGAAGAATGGTATCAGTTTATTACGTTTTGAATAGCTTCATGGCATATGGAAGAACCATTTCAAAGGAAAGAAAACTCAAGGAAGTTAAATTTTGGCATAAAATTGTGTTTTTGAAATCACACAGCAGTTTCATAGCGCGCTACGAAACTGCTGTAGGTGATGCCTAATGCACAACAATTTCGTAGTGCGCTACGAAACTGTTGTAGCTGCATATAATGATTTTGTGGGCCAATTTTGAGAAGAAAAAGGAAATATTTTTGAAGATGGGCATCTGAAAAGGATTACTTACAGGGTATAAACATCAAGCAAGGAAAAAACGAGGACAGGAAAGACATTCATGAACTCCAAGCTTTATGTTATGAAAATGGTCATTATTTCGTAGCTAGAAGTATTCATGATGCTTCAGGCAATATTAAAGGAGTTTTTTGTCTTACCATGTGTATAGGAGCAAGGTTTACAACATATGGAAAACAAGCTAATCCAATGCATTTCATGTAATTAAGAGGAACAATAGGGATAATAAATTTCGAAGATCCTTTTGGAGACCAAAAGTAGAAAAACAGGAACAACTTCCTAATATCCAGGAATAGTCAAAGGATAAGGCATCAAGGGTCAGCAGAGAGTTTAAAGCCTCCACCAAAGCAAAACTGAAGAAGGCCACTTGTCAGAGAACGTTTTTGTATTGTAATTAATGCTAAATACCAACATAATGAGGAGTTACACTACTAATTTTTTTAGGTCTCTAGAACTGCCAATTAACAATCAGTTATATTAAATAGTTGGTTTTAAGTGTCAATAGGTGTCAAATTAGGAGGAATTCGAATTCCCCTCATGCTAGATGAAGGAATCTAAGTCATGTAATGAACTCTATATATAGGAGAAAATCTAATGTATCAAGGGTTGGAAATTTTCAGAGAAACTCTCATATTGTGCTTTTGTGTAAGACTCTATTTTAAGTAGTACAGTATTTGGCTTTACTTCTCAAGAATCAGAAGGAATTCAATGTTTGAAATGTCTTGTGGTTGTCCTATTTTCATTATTTATAGTGGTATGAATGTATGGTTACCTAGAAATCACTGACTGTGCTCTAACTTCCTTCATACATTTGTAAACTGTGTTTTCCTTTATGCTTCTGATGTACTCTCCATGTGTTGAATTCTAGATGCCCTGACTTCCATGTAAAGCTAACATTATTGTCATACTGAAACATTTTTGACTCCATAAGCCCAATGAATATTTTCTAATTGTGTTTCAACCATTTACACTTCTTCATTTGTTTCATAGAGTTAGCCATCTAATTCATTATCAAAATCTTTAATCTAGTGAGAGAGCCCTCTTAGGTTGAGGAGGCTAAGCCTCAGCCAAAAGTTGGTTTGAAATAGTTACTCAGAGTCTTTCTAATTAGCAGCCTATCAGGAGTTTATTTTGTGATAACACTTTGTCTCAAGAAAATAATTTCCAAATAGTAGTTTTGTGAAATCCATTGGCTCTTTATGTACATTTAAGGGAGTCACCGTGTGCTTCAAGTACCTCTCTTACTCTACCTGGATCTAATTGTCCCTACCCCTCTACGGAAGTCATAGGTGTGACTAGTCTATGAAAAAGTGTCCTTAAAAATTGCTTGACCATTATTTGCTCAATAACACTTTGTATGCTTCCAGAATGTCCACAATCACTATGTTGATACATTGGTGAACTCATCCATTAGATGATAAACGGATGATGACACCCTTGAGTTCACCGTTTTTTTGGACATAAGTTTTTTCCAAATGAATATTCTTTGCATCTGTCTTTTCCCATTTAGCATTGATCTTCTTGGCAACATATTTTGGCATGACATTCACTGATGCATCTGAATCAACCAAGAAATTGTGTACATTGAAATTGAAGATTTCTAATGTTAACAAGAATTTGGGCAGAGTGTGTTTGCATCCATCGTGAGTGCTATTAGTGTCAGTCTTTGAAACCTTCCACCAGTGATCAAATATTCTCTTACAAAGTGGTCTTAGGGTGTCAAAGTCAAATTTTGTCATTTCAGTGAGTCTTCAAGTAAAATTTGGTCACTAGGTATTAGGTCTAGGGTTTGTTTTCACTCCTTCCAAAGTTTTCCAAGTGTCGGTCCATGTCACCATTCAGCTGAGTGTACCATCATTCAAAGAGTTGTCATCATCATTTTAGGTTCCAATGGGTCATTTTACACCTTGTTCATGCTTCAGTTGTGCCTAGGTAAGATTCATTTCCCTCTCCTAGGGTTTTGAAGGAAATTTCTCTTGGATGGTCAAATCATCAACAAAACTTGTATTCTGATGCTCATAAACCTTCCACTATCCTTAATGTACCTTATTAAACACTTCCCATCACTGATATCCCTCAAATTCATCATTTTCCCACAAACCCTAGCTTGTTGCTACATTTTGACAATTTTCTAGGCTAGGCCTATGTTTTTCCCTTTTTAACCCGTCCCCCTCAATAAAAATTTGAAATTCCACTTTCCCCTGCTTCCTAACATCCCTCCCTACTTCCCAAAACTTTCTCAAGAATTTAGAAGCCCCTTATCCCCTTCATTTCACTTCATTTCGACAAATCCCCTGTTCCACACATCAGGATAGGTTTTACCCAAATGATGCTTCTGAGCAAGAAAAAATGAATTTGGAAAAAGTGAGAGAGTTTTTTGTCCACAATAGGCCAAGGAAGAAAAAACTCCTTCACGTTTTACACAGATGTCATGGTTTTAGAGAAATGTCAAAAATATAGTTTCCTCAAGAGAGTTGTTGCACCTCTAGAGTGACCTTAGGAAAATCAAACTTTCTCCTAGCTTGGTTTTCCAAATGACTTGCTTGATGGGTGAAATGATAATTAGACACAAAGATATTTCCAATGAGATATCATGAGCTCAATTTGGAGTTCAGGAAGACCTTCAAAAGTTGACTTCAACAACACTCTGTATTTAGGCAGCCTCATTTTACACATTTTGACCAGTCTTGGGAGATTTGATTTTTGACAGGGAAAATGAACTCCAAATTGAGAAATTCAAGATGTTTTGGAAATTAGAATCAATAATATTTCCAACAAGCTATCCTAAACCCAATTTGGACACCGGGAAGGCCTCCAAAACTTCGTTTGAAAGAGGCGTTGCGCATTAAATCAGTGACGCTGCGCATTAAATTTTGAAACACAGGAAATTCCGGCTGAGGTGGCGCTGCGCATTGAATTGGTGAATCCTCTTGAAAAGTGGATTACATATTTGGATTCATCATCAAAAAATAAGAAAACCCAGAAATTTTCATCAATTTTGGAGAAGATATGGGTCACCAAAAGGGCAAAAAACACCCAAAAAAATGCCTTCTCTGCCACTTTTTGAACCCACAAGAAGCAGTCTTGGGAGAATTGATGTTTGAAGGGGAAAATAAACTCCAAATAAAAAAATTAAAAGTGTTCTAAAAACTAGACAGACAGAGCTTTCCAACAAGCTATCTTGGGCCTGATTTGGATGAGTGAAAGGCCTCCAAAACCTTCCCTAAAGCAGCACTGCGCATCAGGAAAAATTTTGTCAATTTTGCCTAAAACTCAAAATTTCACCCAGTTTCTTCAGTGGTTGACTTTTCTTCTTGTTTAGGTAAATGTATGCATGGTAAATGATGTATTTTATGTAAGTATATATGAAAATCACCTCATAGGGTAGATACATCAAGTTCCAAGTGGTTTTGAGCTGTAATGAATTGGTTCCCTAAGTTTTAGAGGCAAGTTGTTCCACTGCCTACTTTTGTGTTCCTAGTTTAGATATGGTTGAAACCACCCCTTTTCTCATGGATTCGACCCTAATAGCTAGCATGAGTGGTTTCCTTGCCTATATTATGTAATTTCTTAGTAATTTTTAAAGGTTGGACTTTGGTAGAAGTGGTGGCATTCATTGAACATTTGTATCAGCAGTTTGGCAAGGAATAAAACCAGGTTTCACAGCTATTTTTGTGGGATTCTTGTGACAGTGAGTTTATGTATTGTTTCTTCTTTATAATGAGTTTTTATTATGTTTTATATGTATCCAAATCCATTTTTATCTTCTAAAAATAAATAAATCAAGGTGAATGGACAAAATACACTGTTGTGTGGGAATGCATTTGGTTTTCAATGTTTTCAACTGTTTGAAGAGGATTCATAGTTTCTTTATGCCCTCCTCAACTCCTCAGCTATCTTAATCTACCATCTTAATCCATTTCTAGTACATAAACCCTTGTCTACCTCGCCCCACAGGACATGATTGTATCCCTGAGTTGATTTCCCGGACCCAATCTGCCTTCTCCAATTGATCCAGCAACCAAAACCTAAAAAATCAAACCAAAAACCCTAAGCTACTATACCTAGCCTAAAATCTACATTAAATTCAGTCATCTCAAGCCCTAATTTCCAATATCCTAATTGAGATTGACAAGGAGAGAGCCCTCTCCCGACTTGGTAGGGCTAGCTACTAGGTTAAGCGTGGTTTGATGTTACCCTAGACCTGCCTTCCTTTAGCCTGAGGTAGATCCAGGCACTAACAAGTGCGTTAAGTACATATCTGAGAGCATCAAGAGACTTACTAGATCCCTTATCCGAAGAGGTGGCATTACCTGATGAGGTGTTCTCAAGTGCCCGTAGAAGGATGTCCCACTGGCTCATGATCTTTGTAAGTTAGAACGTGGAGATGTTGGCACGAATCTTCTTCATATCATCTACAATGTTATAATCCATGACGGGAAGACTGGCCAAGATGTTTGGGGATGGAACTTGGTTTATGCTTTCCGGAGGGATGGTTCTATCCTTACTATTATCGAAAACACTTTTCATTAAGACTGCTTTCCCAAACTTTCTCTGGCTGTTCTATGCTGAGTTAGCTGGAGGATTGAGTTTTCTTAACATGTTTTCTTTGAATTTCTATTTCAGCACCTCAATCACAGTGGTCAACCCATGGCTTCTCAAGTTGTATCGGCTATTATGCTTCTAGGTCGGGCCATCACTCAGAGGATGCTTATCGGCAATACTACTTTGGGATGTGAGAATGCAATGATACATTTTCACGGCATGCCCAATGCTTGGAGATTCATTAGATGCAGTAGCTTCTTCCTTCTCTTCATCGGGCTCAGCCTGCTCCTCAACCATGACTAAGTCAACAAACTACTTGGTTCCATTGTGGGCACATATTTTCTGAATGATGCTCATTATGAAATGTGCAATATGGATCCATGCCAATTTTTTTAATATTCAGGACAACATTGGAACTCTGTGTGGACTTTGTCGGTTGATTGTTTCTGCTACTAGAAGCTAAATTCCTTCTGAGCAGGAACTTGGGAGGCTTGTTTCTCAGGGCAGTCTCGCTTATCCTCGGTTTGAGTTCAACCATTTCAGTGTTTAGGGACTTTACAAGACAAGTCAGACTTTCAAGATCATTTGATTCTTTCTCCTTAGCCTTTCTCACGGAGGCCTGAGACCTCTTACTCGCGTCCTTGGAGTCTTTTTTTTATTCATCATATTTGATGACTCTAATAGCATGCAAGTCCTTGTCAATGGTAATAGCCTCTTCGTAGTTTTTTGTCAATGTATTTCTCTGATCCATGTGGATATTGGTGGCCACCCGCCATTTCCACTTGGACCCCCACCATTGTTTCTTTCATTTTTTTTTTCAGTTTCCTCAAATTGTAGCATAGTTTACTATTTTTAGTAGATTTTTGGGTCCTAAACTTCTGGAACCATTTTGAGGCCCTAAACGACATTTTTTTGGCAATCTACCACCAGCGAATTTTTTTATTTTGTTTTTTTCTGTCGTATTCCTCGGAGAGATCTTTCCAACGGGGTGTCATGCATGTCAAATAGAGATAATATGACCAAGTCACGACCCTGGGAAGTTGGATGCCCAACTAACCCCAACGAGGCCCATAAACTCTTGGTGTTACATCTCCTCGGGTTAGGGTTTTGGTTGTTTAGGGTTTGCTCTTATTGTTCAATAATAAAAAGTCCCTTGAGCCTCATTGTAACAAGGTTCAGAGGCATGTAGCCACCACATCTCTTCTCACAGATAAGCTACCATCGCCCGAGCTAGTCTCATTTCCATATTGTTTGTAAGCATATTTCATTATTTGATATTAATCAAAGGAAGTGTTATTTCTATTGCATCTCTGTGTTTATGATTATATATGTAATTTGTTGCATTCTTGTTTAAATCTGGATCAGTGGTATCAGAGCATTCTGCTCTTTCTTTGTTCTTCTTTGCATGTCCCCAACGACGTCTGAATATAAGGAGTTAGGGCTTGAACTGGTCGAACATTTACAAGACGAGCCTCACAAATCCCGACGGCCTCCCATGTTGCATGAAAAGAAAAATGAGGGGGTAGGAGATCCTATCAAAAAATCTCTCAAAGAATCCCTCAAGTGACAAAGGAACGCGATGATGGAAAACTTTTCCCAGATCCATTAGTGGCTACCCAGGGGCGATGCATTTGCTTCCAGCAGCTACTCTGGAAATGCCACACCCTTTAAGGTACAGGTAAACTTTGACATTCCCATATTTGAGGGCCAAATATATGCATACGTTGTAGATAAATTGTTAAATCTACTAGAAGGATATTTTTCTGTTCATGATTTTTCCAGCCGAGAAAATATTACTTTTGCTCTTCTCAAAGCCACCACCACATCAAGGACTGGTGGGAAACCTATTGTGAATAGGATGAAAGTAAAAACTCATTGTTTTCAGCTGCCCCTACTTGGAATTCATTTTGGGATGCCATCAAGGATCAGTACTACCCTATCAGGAGCTACAAGGAAAAATACATAAAGTGGACAACACTACGGCAGGGAAGGGACCAAGATGTGCTGGAGTTTACCAATTTTTTTCATACCCTTTCACACAAATTTGGGTATCAATGATTCTGAGAAACATTTGGTACTCAAATGCCGTGGCTACCTACACAGGTACATCCAGGATGAGATGGAGTTCCTAGACATATCCTCGCTTGGCATGGCATATTGATACGCTGTCAAGATCGAGTAGAAGATTAAACAGAAGAAGAGAGACTTTGGATCTGTGAATCTGAAGAACAAAGGACAAAGCTAAGGTGGGGTGACCCAAGACAACCCGTCGAAGCCGCAAGAAAAGAACAACACCACGAAGTGAAAGAAGGACACAGGAAAGTGGTGTGAGTTACACAAGAGCCCCACTCACAACACAAGTGTTTGGCCAAGCAGTTGCTGGTGGCCAAGTTGAAGGCTTCAAAATCAGATGCATGTTCTGACCCTGAGTCAGAACTCGACAAGAGGAATGACAAAGGGAAGCAGATCATTGATGCAGATCCCAGCACCACTGTTGCCACCACTAAGACCCAGAAGAATGAGCCTGAATATCCACAGGCGGGGGAGCATCTTTTCCACTCATAGATGTGGGTGAAGGGTTCACCGCTGCAATTCATTGTTGACAATGGGAGCCAAAAGAACCTCATTTCAGCAAAGGTCGTGAAGCAGCTGGGACTATCGACCATACCACACTCACAACTGTACAACATTGAGTGGCTTCACCAAGGATGAGATCTCTGAGTTCGCCATCAATGTCGCCTTCCCTACAACATCAAGCCCTTCACAAATGAGGTATTGTGTGATGTTGCACCTCTTGATGTTTGTGATGTATTATTAATCCAACCATACTTGTGGAAGCGACATGCTTTGTATGAGTCAAGACATCGCGTTGTTATTATTTCTTTGTGTAATACATTATACAGGATATCAGAGGTAGCCCCACCTACCGCCACTTCTTTGATCTCTGCTAAGAAAGGCAATAAGATCATCTCCCAGACTAGGAAATTTATTTTCTTTCTAGTTCGCTCTCAAAGTAAGGGGAAGATCGTAGCCACATCCATGGGCCCTAGGAAGGGTTCCTCCACATAGCAGAAGTAGGTGGATACGATCATGAAAGGATACAGGGACATCTTCTCCTCACCAACAGGGGTACCATTACACTGTCAAGTCAAGCATTCGTTCGATCTGACTCCCAGAGCACCTCTACCCAATGGGCCGATATATCGTCACTCCATTCTGGAAAATGCCAAGTACAAGTAGCGACATGATCAACATTAGGTGTCACACAAGTTTCAGGTGGGCGACAAAGTTTGGTTGCATTTGTAGAAAAATGGCCTTACCAGAGCCCATCGGAAGCTCAAACCACTCTGATATCATCCTTACACCATTAACAAAGGAGTGGGAAACTATGATTTGGAGCACATCATTACCCCATTCCTTGGCTTGCACTGAGGGTTCAATGTCGACCACCCTCAACCATTCTTCCCACCATTACTGGACACATCAGAGATTGCAGAACAGCTCACCAGGGACCAAGTTCAGCAAAAGTTTCCCCATCTCATGGAGGCACTCAACGCGATGGGGAACATTGATTCCTAAGGGGGAGGAATGATCTAGGTGGATATTGGTGGCCACCCACCAATTCCACTTGGACCCCCACCATTGTTTCTTTCATTTTATCAGTTTCCTTAAATTGTAGCACAATTTACTATTTTTAGCAGTTTTTTGGGTCCTAAAATTCCGAAGCCATTTTGAGGCCTTAAACAGCATTGTTTTGGCAATCTACCACTAGCAGATTTCGATAAGTCATTTTTTTCTTCGTATTCCTTGGAGATATATTTCCAACGGGGTATCATGCGCATCAAACATAGATAATATGACCAAGTCACGACCCCAAGAAGTTGGCTGCCCAACTAACCCAAACGGGGCCCATAAACTCTTGGTGTTACATCTCCTCAGGTTAGGGTTTTGGTTGTTTATGGTTTGCTCTTATTGTTCAATAATAAAAAGGCCCTTGAGCTTCATTGTAATGCAGTTCAGAGGCATGTAGCCACCACATCTCTTCTCTAAGATAAACTACCATCGCCCGAGCTAGTCTCATTTCCATACTGTTTGTAAGCATATTTCATTATTTAATATTAATCAAAGGAAGTGTTATTTCTTCTGCATCTCTGTATTTATGGTTATATCTGTAATTTGTTGTGTTCCTATTTACATCTGGATCAGTGGTATTAGAGTGGTCTGCTCTTTCTCTGTTCTTCTTTGCATGTCCCCAATGAGGTCAGAATATAAGGAGTTAGGGCCTGAATTGGTCGAACCTTTGCAAGACGAGCCTCGCAAATACCAATGGCCTCCCATGGTGGATGAAAAGAAAGACGAGGGCATAGGAGATCTTGTCAAAATTTTGCTCGAAGAAGCACTCAAGCCACAAAGGAACATGATGATGGACAACCTTGCCCAGATTCTTCAGTGGCTACTGAGGGGAGATGCAACTACTCAGGAAACGCCACACCCTTTAAGGTACAAGTAAACTTTGACATTCCCATATTTGAGGGAAAAATAGATGCAGCTATCGTAGATAAATGGTTAAATCTGCTAGAAGGATATTTTTCTGTTCATGATTTTTCCAGCCGAGAAAATATTACCTTTTCTCTTCTCAAAGCCATCCCCCACGTCAAGGACTGGTGGGAAACTTATTGTGAACAGAAGGATAAAAGTACGAAATCACTGTTTTGAGCCGCCCCCTCTTGGAATTCATTCTGGGATGCCATCAAGGAGTAGTACTACCTTGTCGGGAGCTACGAGGACAAATACATAAAGTGGACCATGCTGTGGCAGGGAAAGGACCAAGATGTGTCAGAGTTTACCAATGTTTTTGATACCCTTCGCACGAAGTTGGGTATAAGGATTCTGAGAAACATTTGGTACTCAAATATCGCGGTTGCCTACACAAGTACATCCAGGACGAGATGGAGTTCTTGGACATCTCCTCGCTCGGCACGACATACCTATACGCTGTCAAGATCGAGCAGAAGATTAAACAGAAGAAGCGAGACTTTGGATCTGTGAATCTGAAGAACAAAGGAAAAAGCAAAGGTGGGGTGACACAAGACAAGCCATCAAAGCCGCAAGAAAAGAACAACACCACGAACTCAAAGAAGGACACATGAAAGTGGTGTGAGTTCCACAAGAGCCCCACTCACAGCACAAGTGAGTGTCGGGCCAAGCAGTCGCTGGTGGCCGAGTTGAAGGCTTCAAAATCAGATGCATGTTCCAACCATGAGTCAAAACCCGACAAGAGGAATGAAAAAGGGAGGCAGATCATTGATGCCAAGCCCAGCACCACTGTTTCCACTGTTAAGATCTAGAAGAATGAGCTCGAAGATCCAGGGGAGGGGGAGTGTATTTTCCACTCACAGATGTGGATAAAGGGTTCGCCGTTGCAATTCATTGTTGACAGTGGGAACCAAAAGAACCTCATTTCAGCAGAGGTCGTGAAGCGGCTAGGACTATAGACCATACCACACCCACAACCATACAACATCGGGTGGCTTCACCAAGAATGAGATCTCTAAGTTTGCCAGTAGTATCGCCTTCCCTACAACATCAAGCCCTTCATAGATGAGGTATTGTGTGATGTTTCACCTCTTGATGTTTGTGATGTATTATTAGGCCAACCATACTTATGGAAGTGACATGCTATGTATGAGTCAAGGACTCACATTGTTATTATTTCTTTGTGTAATACATTATATAGGATACCAGAGGTAGCCCCACCTACTGCCACTTCTTTGATATCTGCTAAGAAAGGCAGTAAGATCATCTCCCATACTAGGAAATTTATTTTCATCTGGTTTGCTCTCAAAGTAAGGGGAATATCATAGCCACATCCATGGCCCCCGAGAAGGGTTCCTCCATGTAGAATCAGGTGGATACGATCATGAAAGGATACAGGGTCATCTTCTCCTCACTGACAGGGGTACTGTTACACTGGCAGGTCAAGCATTCATTCGATCTGACTCCCGGATCACATCTACTCAACAGGTTGATATATCACCGCTCCATTCTGGAAAATGCCAAGTACAAGCAAGGACATGATCAACATGAGCTGTCACACAAGTTTCAGGTGGGCGACAAAGTTTGGTTTCATTTGTAGACAGAAGGCCTTACCAGAGCCCATCAGAAGCTCATAACACCCCAATATCATCCAACACCATTAACAAAGATGTGGGAAATAATGCTTTGAAGAACAACATTTCCCCATTCCTTTGCTTTCACTGAGGGTTCAATGTGGATAGCCCTTGACCATGCCTCCCACCATTACTGGACACATTAAAGATTGCAGAACAACTCACTAGGGACCAAGTTCAGTAGAAGTTTCCCCATCTCATGGAGGCACTCAATGCAATGGGGACTATTGCTTCTTAAGGGGGGAGGAATGATCCAGATAGATATTGGTGGCCACCCGACAATTCCACTTGGACCCCACCATTGTTTCTTTTAGTTTTTTAGTTTCCTTAAATTGCATCGCAATTTACTATTTTTAGCATTTTTTGGGTCCTAAACTTCCGGAGTCGTTTTCAGGCCCTAAACGATGTTTTTTTAGCAATCTACCGCTAGCAACTAGGGATATGTCATTTTTTATGTCGTAGTCCTCGGAGATATCTTTCAAACAGGGTATCATGTGTGTCAAATGAAGATAATATTACCAAGTGTCAGGTTAGGGTTTTGGTTGTTTACGATTTTCTCTTATTGTTCAATAATAAAAAGTCCCTTGAGCCTCATTATAACACATTTCAGAGGCATCTAGCCACCACATCTCTTCTCATAGATAAGCTACCATCACCCGAGCTAGTCTCATTTCCATATTGTTTGTAAGCATATTTCATTATTTGATATTAATCAAAGGAAGTGTTATTTCTACTACATATCAATATTTGTGGTTATATCTGTAATTTGTTGCATTCCTATTTAAATCCAAATTAGTGGTATAAGAGCAGTCTGCTCTTTCTCTGTTCTTCTTTTCATGTCCCCAATGAGGTCAGAATATAAGGAGTTAGGGCTTGAATTGGTCGAACCTTTGCAAGACAAGCCTCATAAATATCGACGGCCTCCCATAGTAGATGAAAAGAAAGATGAGGGGGTAGGGGATCCTATCAAAATTTTGCTCGAAGAAGCCCTCGAGCAACAAAGGAACGCGATGATGGACAACTTTGCCCAATTCCTTCAGTGGTTACCCAGGGGCAACGTAGCTACTTCCAACAGCTACTCTGGAAACACCACACCCTTTAAGGTACAAGCAAAATTTGACATTCCCATATTTGAGGGAAAAATAGATGCAGACGTCATAGATAAATGGTTAAATCTGCTAGAAGGATATTTTTATTTTCATGATTTTTCCTGCTGAGAAAATATTACTTTTTCTCTTCTCAAAGCTTCCCCCCATGTCAAGGACTGGTGGGAAACCTATTGTGAACAGAAGGATGAAAGTACGAACTCATTGTTTTGAGCGGCCCCCACTTGAAAGTCATTCCGGAATGCCATCAAGGAGCAGTACTACCTTGTCGAGAGCTACAAGGCAAAATACATAAAGTGGACCATGTTACAGCAAGGAAGGGACCAAGATGTGCTGGAGTTTACCAATGTTTCTCATACCTTTCGCACAAAGTTGGGTATCAAGGATTCTGAGAAACATTTGGTACTCAAATACCGAGAATGCCTACACATGTACATCCAAGACGATATGGAGTTCCTGGACATCTCCTCGCTCTGCACGGCATACTGATTCACTGTCAAGATCGAGCAGAAGATTAAACAGAAGAAGTGAGACTTTGGACCTGTGAATTCAAAGAACAAAGTATAAAGCCAAGGCGGGGTGACCCAAGAAAACTCGTCGAAGCCACAAGATAATAACAACACCATGAAGTCAAAGAAGGGCACAAGAAAGTGGTGTAAGTCCCACAAGAGCCCCACTCACAACACAAGTGAGCGTCGGGCCAAGCAGTCATTGGTGGCCGAGTTTAAGGCTTCAAAATCAGATGCATGTTCCAACCCTAATCCAAAACCCGACAAGAGGAATGACAAAGGGAATTAGATCATTGATGCAGAGCCCAGCACCATTGTTGCCACCGCTAAGATCTAGAAGAATGAGCCCGAAGATCCAGAGGAGGGGGAGCGTCTTTTCCACTCACAAATGTGGGTGAATGGTTCGTTGTTGGGTCCCTATAATACTAGTGATTACCCCGTTACTATTGTAGTTATACCCCTTATTTATATTGTTGTGCCCCTATTACCCCCATATTGTTATTTCTGTGCCCCTTAGATTCCCTCTATTGTTATTTTTGTGGCTTTATATTATTATTGTTAGGTCGGCTGGATTATATTGTGACTCCTTAGACTCCTATATATAGAAAGGAGGTTTTGTCATTTGTATCATCCAAGAATTGTTCATTTATGTAATGTAAAGGAGGTTGCCCCCTCGAAGAGGCTGAATTCTAAGGCGTGGATTTATCTTTTCTATCTTTTCTTGAGCTGGTTTCATAACATTTGGTATCAGAGCTTTGGATTCTAGGGTTTCGCTGCTCCAAACAGGTCATCGTGGCATTTTCACTATAACTTTTTTTGTGACGTTTCAGAAGTAGCAAAACAAACCCATTTGAGAAGAATGGGCGCTTAACCTTGGGTCTGAATTTCAAAGCTTTTCGCGCGATATTGTCGGATATATGATCTGAGGAATTTGGCCTTTTTACAGACTCCTGAATTACATTCAAAACAGGTGACATGGGGAAAATCGTCATAACTCTCTCTCTGAGGATCGGATTGAAATTTCGTAAAAAGGTACAGAAAGAGGACGGATTTTAGTTTCTTGTATGTGTGTTTCAGATTCAAAGGTTGAAACTGTGACTCGTGGCACGTCGTACAAGTTCGCTCTACTGAACCTGTCTAAAAGCAAGTCACTGTGGGAGATTTCACATAACTCTTCCTTGGAGAATCCAATTTGGCTCAGACTTGTGGCATTGGAAAGAGGACGTAGAAGGCTACTGTAGGTAGAAATTTCAGAACTGGATGATTCGAAATTACAGAGATACATCAGATTCAATATCAGGCTTCTATAAAGTGAAAAAAGGTGTGTAGTTTTTTTTTTAATTTTTGTGTAAGCTTGGTTTAACGGAATTCAAAGGGCATAGTAAAGCATTATTATCGGTAACTGATGCCCCGAGGAAAGAAAATGCAAACACCTAGCAAGGAACTTGAAAGCTCTAGCATGACTGATGAAGAAGAAGAAGAAATGCTACATGATATATCAAAATTACAAGAACAGGTGCAACAAATGTCACACTCACAAAAGCTAACAGAAGCTAAGATAAGTGGCGTGGAATCTAAGATAAAAGGCATGGAAGCTAAGATGGATGATTCGAAGACAGATTTGAAGAGAGACATGGCAGATTTGAAGACAGATATGGAAGAATTGAAGAAGTTGCTACAAGAAAGTGTCACTAATGGTGAAAAGGTAGTAAAGGAAACTCATGATGAGAACAAAAGAAATGTTAATCATGATACCATAGACACTAATATTGGATCGAAGACTCACCATGTTCCAAAAATCGATATGAGGAAGTTTGATGGCAAGGATCCCGCCACATGGATATTACAGATGGAGCAATTCTTTGATCTCAATAATGTGCAAAACACACAAAAGGTACGTATGGCAACTTTATATTTGGAACCAAATCAGTTTGTATGGTATCAATGGCTTTGTTCTCGTAAACAATTTATCACTTGGGCAATTTTTACAGAAGAATTGATAGCACATTATGAGGATACAAAAAGCAACACTTTTTTTAGCCAATTGATAAGTCTCAAACAAAAGGGTTCAATAATGGAGCACATTGAGGAGTTCCAAAAATTGAACATAAGGGTAAAAGATATTCCAGAGGAGCATAGGATTGATGTGTTCATAGGGTCTTTAAAGGATAATATCCAACATGATGTGCGCCTTTGGGAACCTGATTCATTAGAGAAGGCATTCAGGTTAGCAAGAAAAATGGGAAGCAAAATTATGGCAACTAGGAAGCATACCATTCACAACTATAAAGACGGAAGTGTTGTTGCCCATAGTCTTCCATAACCTACAAGGTTGACACCGCAACAATTGGAAGAAAAAAGAGCAAAAGGGCTTTGTTACAATTGTGATAGCAAATACACAAAAGGTCATAAGTTGTTGGCATTATGTTTCTGGTATGGCTATATGTTACAGTTGTTGTACTTGATGGCAACTCCCGTGGCAAGGCTCTCAATTTATTGAAAATTAAGAAGTACGCAGGAAAGCAGTTCAGAAGGTGCGTACCCGCAGGTACACCATGCAGGGACTGTGTCCAGAGACGCAGGCCAGCCGTTCAGGAGGTGCGTCCACCCAGTGCACACATTTCAAGGCAGAGAAAAGCACACGTGGGGGTTTCTTGTGTTTTACTCCTGGTATCTAGCCGACGGTATTGTGTTATTATGGTGTCGGCTCGTGGTATTGTTCCATGATTTGAGGAGGAGCTTGCCTATATAAAGCAAAGGAGATCACTTGGCTAATGCATCTTTTGCAATTGAATATCTTTAGATCTGGAATATTGGGTTATGGTCTTAAAATCTTGATCTATATGAAAATGAAATTGAAGGCGAATCTGTGAAGGGTGATCTCTCGAGCGCATCATCAGATCTAAGTATCTGTGTAAACTGTCTATTCAGCCCTAATCAGAAGGTCGCAGGTGTTGATCAGAGAATCTGCGTGGGGACGCAGCGCAGTAACAGGATACCTGCGTGCGGACGCAGGACAGACCACGTTCAGGTGCGTCCAGGACGCAGTTCAGTAACTGAAGATCTGCGTGGGGACGCAGAGCGACTATGGTTCAGGTGCGTCCCTGAAGCAACAGGACACAGCGCGATAGTGTTCTTGGGTGCGTCCCTGCAGCAAAAGGACGCATTTCAGTTGAAGGAACAGTGCGTGGGCACGCAGCGCAGCAGAAGGATCTCTGCAGGTGGACGCAGGAGAGCAGAAGGTGAACTTCGTCTCGACGCAGGCCACAGAAGGGAAAATTGCGTCTCTATCTTAAGATGTTCTGTTGATTGAATTTCTCTGTTGATAAGGTGTTCTGGGTTAGTTCTGTTATTACTGATCTGATAACTGTAGTGGACTGTAACTGTTATGTACTTGATGATCATTTGATGCTTTATGAAAAGAAGTAGGGGGTTGTAGCTCCCTTCCAGGAGAGACTGGAAAACAAGAGAGAGTTGTAGCTCTCTGCAGGTTGCAGCCTGCGTACTGGTAAAGGACTGCACCAGTACAAAACCATTGTAAAAGAAGTTTCTAAGTTGAAAGAAGATAGAGACATATTGCAGCAGGTGGTTTTCACCCACATTGGGTTTCCACCTTACATCTTGTGTTCTTTGGTGTGACTATCTGTTTTTCCTTGTTCATGCTCATTATTTTATGGTACTGACATGCAAAAATAATTCAAAGAACAAATAAGGAAGATTGATTAAAAGAGTTAGATAATACTGATTCACCCCCCCTCTCAGTATTATTTCCAACAATGGGTATCAGAGCAGGTCCTTCAGAGAAGCTTGATCGCTTGAAGGTAGATCGTTCATCATGAGCAACTACGAGAGAGAAGCATCAATCAGGCCACCAGTTTTTGATGGGACAAACTTCAATTATTGGAAGGTAAGAGTTATTGCATATCTTCAATCTCTTGGTACTGAAGTTTGGGACATTGTAGAAACAGGCTACGCTTTTCCTTTAGCTACTCCTACAGATCCAGCTGAGAAAAAGAAGTATGAAACAAATGCAAAAGCAGTCAGTACTCTGTTAGGATGTATATCCCAAACAGAATTCATGAAGGTAATGCACTACAAATCTGCAAAAGAGATATGGGACAAAATTGTCACAAGCTATGAAGGAGATGAACAGGTAAAACATGCTAAACTTCAAACTCTCAGGATTCAGTATGAGACTCTCAAGATGTATAATGATGAAAGTGTGGCTAACTATTTTCTTCGGGTAGATGAGATTGTTAATTGTATGAAAAATTTGGGTGAAGAAATAAGAGAGGCTATAGTGGTTGAAAAGGTCCTAAGATCATTGTCCCTCAAGTTTGAATCTAAAGTATCTGCAATAGAAGAAAAGGAAAATCTACGAATTCTTACTATGTCTCAGCTACATGGAATTCTAACTGCTTATGAAATGAGAAAGGGAGGTCCTTCAGACAGAAGAGAAGTTGCTTTCAAGGCATCAGGCAAAGGAGATTATTATGAAGCAAGCCACGTCCCAGAAGAAGAGGAAGAAGAATCAAATTTTGTCAGAAATCTTCAAAGGGGTTCTGGAAGGTTCAGAGGTAAGTTACCTTTTAAATGCTTTGCTTGTGGAAGAGTAGGTCATTATGCTGCAAAATGCCCTTATAAGGATAAAGGAAAGGAACCTGCTAGATGGAACAAGAAACAGAACGCAAATAAGAAAAGCTACTACACTCATGAAGATAGTGATGGTCTATCAAACAGTGATGAAGATGAACAAGGTAATGAATATAATTTGTTAATGGCATTTGAAGATGATGATTATATGGATGCTGTAGATGTGGATAACCTTTATGATGAAATTACTAGACTCAAGAGATGTATAGAAGAAAAGAACATGATCATTGATACTCTACAATTTCAAATTGATGAAAAAGAAAAACATCTTGAAAAATTAGAAGGTGAAATTGTTGGTCTTAGAAAAGAGATTGAGAAAACAAAAGCTATTAATCTCAAGTTTGTCAAAGGATCTGAAACTTTGGATGAGATTATCAATGTGCAGCGATCTCCTCTAAACAAGACAGGTCTGGGCTATAATGGAGAAACTTCTCAAGCATCCACCTCAAAAAGTTATCTTGATGCAGCAAAAAGAAATGAGCAAAAGCAAAATGAAGATCATCAGGTAAAGCAGGGACGAATTACAAACAGAAACTATTAGGGGCAATCCATCTTAAGGGTGAACAAAAGCTACAACCAGCCACAGGTAAAATCTTCTCAATTTGGTTCAAGAATGGATGACAATAGAAATTACAATCATTTGGCCAGTAGATTTGATAACCGCAGAAGTTTCTTCAATGGACAATGCTTTTCTTGCCATAACTTTGGTCACAAAGCAGCTCAATGTGTTGCATATAAAACAATCATGACTAGGGAAGCTCAAAAACAAAGAAGTATGACAGGGATTACAAAAAGGACCTATAACAACTTTTCGGTTCTTGAAAATGAAGTTGAATGTTCTATTTGCAATAACTTTGGTCATGAAGACTCTGAATGCAGGAGCAGGTTTCAGCAGAAAAAGGAACAAGCCTCAAGCACCAAAACATGGAGAATAAAGGAACCTCAAACAAAAAGTTGTGGGATAGCATTTTATGCAGAGGGACAGGAAAATCTATGGTACATTGATAGTGGATGTTCGAAGCATATGACAGGTGATAAAGAAAAACTTGAATCTTATTCTGCTCTAGAAAAGGGAAAGAAAGTCTCTTTTGGAAATGATACTCCTGCAACTATAAAAGGAAAAGGCATTGCTCAGTTAAAAGAAAAGGTCAAGGCTGGAAATGTTTTGTATGTTGATGGATTGAAGCATAATCTTCTAAGTGTCAGTCAGATGTGTGATCAGAGAACCGAGGTGATATTCAGATCGAATGGATGTCTTGTTCGTGATCTTGATACAGGTAAAACAGTGCTCAAAGGCAAAAGAACTCCAAATAATCTGTACATATTTGAAGAAGGACAACAACAATGCTATCTGAGCAAGGATGAAGAGCACTGGTTATGGCATCGAAGGTTGGGACATCTAAGCTTCTCACAAATAAGGAAAGCATGCAAATATCAGGCAGTTCGCGATCTTCTAGATATCAAAATTCCTGACAACACCATATGCAAATCATGTCAGTTTGGAAAACAAACCAGAACTAACTTTCCAGAGAAAGAAGGATCAGCTAGCATGCCTCTTGAGCTAGTACATACAGATACATGCGGTCCCTTCAGAAAAAGAACACCTCGAGGAGAAGAATACTTGATATTATTCATTGACGATTTCTCCAGGTTTGTCTGGTTAGGACTTATGAAGCACAAAGATGAAGCATTCAAAAAATTCAAATCCTTCAAAGCCTTGGTGGAAAATGAATCAGGTCACAAAATTAAGTGCCTCAGATCCGACAGAGGTGGTGAATTTACTTCAAATGAATTTTTCGATTTCTGTGAAGAACATGGGATAAGAAGAGAATTCTCTACAGCAAGAACTCCCCAGCAAAATGGAGTTGTGGAAAGAATGAACAGAACAATCCAACAAATGGCTCGTGCTATGCTTGATGAATCAGGAACTCCCGCTACTTTCTGGGGTGAAGCTGCACATGCTGTGGTTGTTATTCTCAACAAAACGAATCTCCAGGTGAACAGCACTCAAACTCCTCATGAGATTTGGAATGGTAGGACTCCTTCGGTAAAGCACTTCAAAATATTTGGGAGCAAATGCTATATCAAGAATACTGATGAGCAGCTTGGCAAACTTGAACCTAGAGCATATGAAGGCATTCTTCTTGGTTATTCTCCATATAGCAAAGCATACAAATGCTACAATTAAAGACTTGGCAGAATTGTTGACAGCATTGATGTAGTGGTTGATGAGAAGGGATACATTCCTAGGCAAGTACATCATGAAGACATAGAAGAAGATGAAGGCTACCCTCAAAGACAGAATGATGAAGAAAAAGAAGAACCTCAAGAAGAACCAGAGGAGCAGACAAGAATAGAAGAGAAAACCCCATCCAGATATGTTCAGAAGAATCATCCAGAATCTCAGATTGTAGGGCAAAAAGAAGCAGGTGTACAAACAAGAAGAACAGTTGCAGAAGCCTCAAGCTATTTGGCATTACTCTCCTCTACTGAACCACAAAATGTGAAAGAAGCATGCAAAGATGAATGTTGGGTGAAAGCAATGGATGAAGAACTTGAGCAAATCGAAAAGAACAACACTTGGGAGCTGGTTCCTAGACCAAAGGATAAGAATGTTATCGGAACAAAATGGGTCTTCAAAAATAAATTGAATGAAAATGGAGAAGTAATTAGAAACAAAGCCAGACTTGTTTGTAAAGGGTATGCGCAGCAAGAAGGAATAGACTTTGAAGAAACCTTTTCTCCTATTGCAAGACTTGAGGCCATCCGAATGTTCCTTGCTCTCTCAAGTTTTCAAAACTTCAAAGTATTTCAAATGGACGTGAAATCAGCCTTTCTGAATGGAGACTTGGAAGAAGAAGTATACATTGAACAGCCAGATGGGTTCATTCTTGGAAATGATCCAAACCTTGTATGCAGATTGAAAAAGGCCCTCTATGGTCTCAAACAAGCTCCAAGGGCTTGGTACTACCGCTTGGACAAATATCTTCATCAACAAGGTTTTTCAAAAGGTTCAGCAGATAGCAATCTTTATATAAAAGTTGAAAATGACAAATTGCTAATACTTGTTGTGTATGTATATGACATTATTTTTGGCAGCAATGAAGAAGCTATGAGTCAAAGCTTTGCCTCGGTCATGCAGAAAGAATTTAAAATGTCCTTGCTAGGAGAACTGACATATTTCCTTGGTTTGCAAATCCAACAAAAGGAAGGAGGAATCTTTTTATCTCAAACCAAGTATCTCAAACAGATTTTGAAGAAATATGGCATGGAAGATGCAAAACCAGTATGTACACCCATGGTCACAGGATGTAGTCTCAGTGCAAATGATGAATCTGCAGTAGTACATCAACCAACCTACAGATCTATGATTGGAAGTTTACTTTATTTGACAGGTACCCGACCGGACATCATGCATGCAGTTGGAATAGTTGGAAGATTTCAGGCAAATCCGAAGGAGACTCATCTTCAGGCAGTAAAGAGAATTTTCAAATATCTTCAAGGGACTCAAAATTATGGCTTATGGTATCCTAGAGATACAGATCTTACTCTTCATGCTTATACAGATGCAGATTGGGCCGGAAGCGTGGATGACAGGAAAAGCACAAGTGGTGGTGCATTCTTTATGGGTTCCAGACTGGTATCTTGGTTCAGCAAGAAACAGAGTTCGATTGCCTTGTCTACAGCTGAAGCGGAATATGTTGCTGCTCCATCTTGTTGCACCCAACTTCTTTGGATGATGCAGACTTTGCAGGATTTTCAAATCACTTGTACACCACCTATCCCCATCTTATGTGATAACACAAGTGCAATCAGCATCTCAAACAATCCGGTTATGCATTCAAAAACCAAGCACATACCAATCAATTATCATTTTCTCCGGGAACAAGTGCTTGAACAGAAGGTCAAGTTGGAGTATGTTCCTTCTAAGGAACAAGTTGCTGATATTCTCACCAAACCATTGCCCAGGGACACTTTTGAATACCTCAGGCAAAAGCTGGGGGTTGTTGATGCATCATCTTATTGTTGAATCTTTTCTACAGGTTCAGGGGGAGCATATAATGCATTGTTGGCATTATGGAGGATGGTCAGAAGGAGATCTTGGAAATAGATGCAATATGTCTCTATCTCTTTCATGGTGGATTATGGTTCTTTGTTGCAGATCTGGTTCATATTCAGGGGGAGCATGTCCTTAGGGGGAGCATACCCCTTTGCCCTTGATGTCAAGGGGGAGAATGAAGCTGAAGTTTGTGAGGTTGCCATCAAGTCCAAAGGGGGAGATTGTTGGCATTATGTTTCTGGTATGGCTATATGTTACAGTTGTTGTACTTGATGGCAACTCCCATGGCAAGGCTCTCAATTTATTGAAAATTAAGAAGTACGCAGGAAAGCAGTTCAGAAGGTGCGTACCCGCAGGTACACCATGCAGGGACCGCGTCCAAAGACGCATGCCAGCCGTTCAAGAGGTGCGTCCACCCAGTGCACACATTTCAAGGCAGAGAAAAGCACACGTGGGGGTTTCTTGTGTTTTACTCCTGGTATCTAGCCGACGGTATTGTGTTATTATGGTGTCGGCTCGTGGTATTGTTCCATGATTTGAGGAGGAGCTTGCCTATATAAAGCAAAGGAGATCACTTGGCTAATGCATCTTTTGCAATTGAATATCTTTAGATCTGGAATATTAGGTTATGGTCTTAAAAGCTTGATCTATATGAAAATGAAGTTGAAGGCGAATCTGTGAAGGGTGATCTCTCGAGCGCATGATCAGATCTAAGTATCTGTGTAAATTGTCTATTCAGCCCTAATCAGAAGGTCGCAGGTGTTGATCAGAGAAGCTGCGTGGGGACGCAGAGCAGTAACAGGATACCTGCGTGCAGACGCAGGACAGACCACGTTCAGGTGTGTCCAGGACGCAATTCAGTAACTGAAGATCTGCGTGGGGACGCAGAGCGACTATGGTTCAGGTGCGTCCCTGCAACAAAAGGACGTAGTTCAGTTGAAGGAACAGTGCGTGGGCACGCAGTGCAGCAGAAGGATCTCTGCGGGTGGACGCAGGAGAGAAGAAGGTGAACTGCGTCTCGACGCAGGCCACAGAAGGGAAAATTGCGTCTCTGTCTTAAGATGTTCTGTTGATTGAATTTCTCTGTTGATAAGGTGTTCTGGGTTAGTTCTGTTATTACTGATCTGATAACTGTAGTGGACTGTAACTGTTATGTACTTGATGATCATTTGATGCTTTATGAAAAGAAGTAGGGGGTTGTAGCTCCCTTCCAGGAGAGACTGGAAAACGAGAGAGAGTTGTAGCTCTCTGCAGGTTGCAGCCTGCGTACTGGTAAAGGACTGCACCAGTACAAAACCATTGTAAAAGAAGTTTCTAAGTTGAAAGAAGATAGAGACATTTGCAGCAGGTGGTTTTCACCCACATTGGGTTTCCACCTTACATCTTGTGTTCTTTGGTGTGACTATCTGTTTTTCCTTGTTCATGCTCATTGTTTTATGGCACTGACATGCAAAAATAATTCAAAGAACAAATAAGGAAGATTGATTAAAAGAGTTAGATAATACTGATTCACCCCCACTCTCAGTATTATTTCCAACATAAGTGTGCTGAGAAGAAATTATTCTACATAGATTGTGAAGAGGAAGAAGAAAAGGAGCAAGAAAGGTCAAAAGAAGAGGATATATTCCAGGAACAAAGCCTATATGAAGAACAAATAAATCCGACCATATCTTGTAATGCATTGGCGGGAATTACCACTCCTCAAACCATCAAGATAGAAGGACAAATCAAGAAGAAAAAGGTAATAGTGTTGATTGATTCAGGAAGCACCCACAAATTTATTCATTGTAGGGTAGCAAAAGAATTGAATTGCTTCCTATATCCAGCACCAGAGTGTCAAGTGATGATTGCAAATGGAGGAACAATAAATTGTTCTGGAAAGTGCCATAATATCAAGCTATCCATGGGAAAATATGTATTGACTAGCCCAATGCTTTCCATTCCAATGGGAGGTGCTGATGTTGTACTAGGAGTCCAATGGCTACAATCCTTGGGTACAATAGCTTTTAATTTTCAAGAACTTTTCATGAAATTTTCTGTGGAAGGAAAGGAAGTTGAATTAAGGGGTATTGCAGGGAAACCAGGAAAGATAATCAGCTCTAATGGCATGACAAAGCTTCTAAAAAGGAGAAAAGAGGTGTCATTGCACAATTATGTTCGCTAGATGTTTCCACATTGGAATCATCTATTTCTCCAGATCTCCAAAAAGTCCTGGACAATCATTCCAAGGTATTTGAGACTCCCAAAGGTCTCCCACCTATGCGTGATCATGATCATGCTATTCATCTGATTCCAGGAAGTGTTCCTCCAAACATCAGGCCGTACAGATATCCATATGTCCAAAAAAGTGAAATTGAACGTATGGTTGCAGAAATGCTAGAGGCTGGTATAATTCAACCGAGTCAAAGTTCTTTCTCAGCTCCAGTAGTATTGGTGCACAAGAAGGATGGATCATGGCGCATGTGTCCAGATTATAGGGAGCTCAACAAGCTCACTATTAAAGATAAGTTCCCCATTCCTGTCATTGATGAATTACTGGATGAATTGCATGGATCAATTTACTTCACCAAGTTGGATCTTCGTTCGGGATATCATCAAATCAGAATGAAGATTGAAGACATTCCGAAAACGGCATTTAGAACTCATGAGGGTCATTATGAATTTTTGGTCATGCCTTTTGGCCTTACCAATGCACCTTCAACATTTCAAGGTTTGATGAATTCAATTTTCAAACCATTCCTTAGAAAATTTGTGTTAGTATTTTTTGATGATATACTAATCTACAGCAAGTCTTGGAAGGATCATGTTGAACATGTTGACAAGGTGCTACAACTATTGGAGGAGAAACAATTATATGCAAAAATATCCAAATGTTTCTTTGGAGTCCAGGAGGTGGAATATTTGGGTCATATTGTATCTCATGAAGGAGTTAAGGTAGACCCTAGCAAAATTAAAGCCATTAAGGAATGGAAAATTCCCACATCCATAAAGCATCTGCGAGGATTTCTTGGGTTGACAGGGTATTATCGCAAGTTCGTTAAGAATTATGGGAGAATAGCAGCACCTCTAACAACATTATTGAAGAAAGATTCATTTTCATGGACTCCGGAAGCAACAAAGGCCTTTAAACATCTTAAAGAGGCAATGTGCCAAGCACCGGTCTTAGCTACACCGGACTTCACAAAAACCTTTATTGTGGAATGTGATGCTTCAGGAAATGGAATTGGTGCTGTTTAATGCAAGATGAAAGACCCATTGCTTTTGAAAGTCGTCCAATCAAGGGAAAGTTTTTAAGCAAAGCTATTTATGAGAAGGAAATGTTGGCAATACTCCATGCACTTAAGAAATGGCGACCCTACCTAATGGGAAGACACTTCAAGGTAAAAACGGATCATGATAGCCTTAAATACTTTTTAGAACAAAGATTATCCTCTGAAGAGCAACAAAAGTGGGTCACAAAGATGTTGGGTTATGACTTTGAAATCATCTACAAAAAAGGGAAGCAAAATGTGGTGGCAGATGCACTCTCAAGAAAGGATGAGGATATGGAAGCATTGTTGTGTGCCATTTCTATTATCCAACCAGATTGGATAAACGAAGCAAAGGAGGAATGGAAGAATGACGAAGAAGTGTGGGCACTTATTCGAAAGCTACAACAAGATTCCAGTACTTCTGATACATTTAGCTGGCAAAATGATTCGTTATGGTACAAAGATCGCTTATACCTCTGTAAGAATTCCCAGCTAAAACAAAAGATTCTTATGGAATTGCACACTTCTCCCTTAGGAGGGCACTCAGGATTTTTAAAAACTTACCACAGGGTTAAGAAGGAATTTTTTTGGGATGGCCTTAAATCAGATATTCAAAAGTTTGTGGCGGAATGTTTGGTTTGCCAACAAAATAAAGTTGAAACAATTAAGACACCGGGTCTATTACAACCTTTATCCATTCCAAGCCAACGTTGGGAGGAGGTTTCAATGGATTTTATCACAGGTTTACCCAAGTCTGAGGGAAAGAGTGTCATCATGGTGGTAGTTGACAGACTTACCAAGTATGCACACTTTTGTGCATTATCACATCCATTTAAAGCCAGTACATTTCTACTGCATTTATGGAAACAGTTCAAAAGCTACATGGAAACCCAAAGATTATTGTAAGTGACAGAGATCCCATTTTCACTGGAAATTTTTGGACAGAATTATTTTCTTGTCTTGGTACTCAGTTAGCTCATAGCTCATCTTATCATCCTCAATCTGATGGGCAAACTGAGATAGTAAACAAATGTTTGGAAGGATATCTTCGTTGCTTTGTATCTGATAAACAGACACAATGGGTCAAATGGTTGCCTCTGGCTGAATGGTGGTATAACACTTCCTTCCATACAGCAACAAAAATGACCCCATTTATGGCACTTTATGGGTATCAACCACCATCATCACATCATATTTAAGAGAAAATTCTAAGGTTCAGGCAGTGGAACATCACATCGAACATCAACAACAAGTCCTCCAACTCTTAAAGGATAACCTCGTGTTGGCACAAAATAGAATGAAACAACAGGCAGATCAACATCGCAGTGAAAGAAGTTTTGATGTAGGTGATTGGGTATTCCTACGGCTACAACCATATAAGAAAATGTCCCTAAAGCAAGCTAAGAAGGATAATAAATTATCACCAAAGTATTATGGTCCGTACAAGGTGTTGCAAAAGATTGGTACTATGGCATACAAATTGGAGCTTCCTGCAGCTTCTCGATTGCACCCAATTTTCCATGTTTCATGTTTAAAGAAGGTTATAGGCGACAAGCTCCCAGTTCAAACAATATTGCCAGAACTTGACGAGGAAGGAAAAATTATATTGGAACCAGAAGCAGTCACAGAAACAAGAACTCGACAGCTACGAAATCGATCAATTTCAGAGTATCTTATCAAGTGGAAGAACTTATCCGCTGAAGATTCCACATGGGAGGATGAGAATTTTATGCAGAAGTATCCAGAACTGCTCAAGCGTTGAGGACAACACTTTTTTGAAGGAGAGGGGCATGTTGGGTCCCTATAATACTAGTGATTACCCCATTACTATTGTAGTTATACCCCTTATTTATATTGTTGTGCCCCTATTACCCCCATATTGTTATTTCTGTGCCCCATAGAATCCCTCTATTGTTATTTTTGTGGCTTTATATTATTATTGTTAGGTCGGCTGGATTATATTGTGACTCCTTAGACTCCTATATATAGAAAGGAGGTTTTGTCATTTGTATCATCCAAGAATTGTTCATTTATGTAATGTAAAGGAGTTTTCCCCCTCGAAGAGGCTGAATTCTAAGGCGTGGATTTATCTTTTCTATCTTTTCTTGAGCTGGTTTCATAACATTCGTTGTTGCAATTTATTGTTGACAGTGGGAGCCAAAAGAACCTAATTTCAGTAGGGGTCATGAAGCGGCTAAGACTACTGACCATACCACACCCACAACCGTACAATATCCGGTGGCTTCACCAAGGACGAGATCTCCGAGTCTGCCAATAGTGTCGCCTTCCCTACAGCATCAAGCCCTTCATATATGAGGTATTGTGTGATGTTGCACCTCTTGATGTTTGTGATGTATTATTAGGCCAGCCATACTTGTGGAAGTGACATGTTGTGTATGAGTCAAGGCCTCGCACTGTTATTATTTCTTTGTGTAATACATCATAGAGGATACCGAAGGTAGCCCCACCTACTGCCACTTCTTTGATCTCTGCTATGAAAGGCAGTAAGATCATCTCCCAGACTAGGAAATTTCTTTTCTTTCTGGTTTGCTCTCAAAGAAAGGGGAAGATAATAGCCACATCCATGGCCCCCGAGAAGGGTTCCTCCATGCAGCAGAAGTAGGTGGATATGATCATGAAAGGATACAGGAACATGTTCTCCTCATCGATAGGAGTATCGTTACACTGTCACATCAAGCATTTGTTCGATCTGACTCCCGGAGCACATCTACCCAACGGGCCGATATATCGCCTCTCCATTCTAGAAAATTCCTAGTACAAGAAGTGGCATGATCAACATTAGGTGTCAGACAAGTTTCAGGTGGGCGACAAAATTTGGTTGCATTTGCAGAAAGAATGCCTTATGAGAGCCCATTGGAAGCTAATACCACTATGATATCGTCCTTACACCATTAATAAAAATGTGGAAAATAATGCTTTGGAGCACAACTTTCTCCCATTCCTTGGCTTGCACCGAGGGTTCAATGTGGACTGCCCTCGACCATGCTTCCCACCATTACTGGACACATCAAAGATTGTAGTACAGTTCACCACGGGCCAAGTTCAGCAGAAGTTTCCCCATCTCATGGAGGAATTCAATGCAATGGGGACCATTGCTTCTGAAGGGGGGAGGAATGATCCAAGTGGATATTGGTGGCCACCCGCCAATTCTACTTGGACCCCCACCATTGTTTCTTTCATTTTTTCAGTTTCCTTAAATTGTAGCATAGTTTACTATTTTTAGCAGGTTTTCAGGTCCTAAACTTCTGAAGTCGTTTTGAGGCCCTAAACTAGGTTTTTTTGCAATCTACCACTAGCGACTGTTGATAAGTCATTTTTTACATCATAGTCCTCGGAGAGATCTTTCCAACGGGGTATCTGTGGTGAAGTAAAATTATAAGTGCGGACACAAACAAATTCCTCTAGCCCGATAATGGGTCTAGCCACAACAGGTACATTCTATGGAATATTTCCTTAGGTTAGAACCAATTAAGAGGGCCTACCTCTTAGTACACTTATCCCGTTTGGTGATTTCCTTGCTTTCTCGCTCCAGCTATCTCTCTCTTCCTTCTTCAAGCACCTAAAACAAGTAAACAACAACGAACAACAATCATGATAACAAACAAATTGTAATTCAACCTAGATAACAAGTCAAGAAACATTAAGCCATGAATAGGTAAGATGAAAAAAAATGTAGGAAATCAATCGTTAGTTTCATATATATTGATATCAAAGAGATATTGCAACCATTGTATTGATGTTGTGGTTCTCCTTTGACAAGGCCAGGTTCCCACACACTTCTGCTAGCATTCCATGATGGCCTCAATCAACAATAGTTTTAAGGATCTTCCCTTTAGGCTTCACTCCAAACCAAATCACACTTCTCCCTCACACAACTAGATAGCTACAACTATGAATAGCTTGTTGTTTACTCCAAACCAAAATAACACTAGCACACCAACATCAACACTAGCTTGTGCTTGGGAAGAAGGGAGGTTTATATAAGATGAATGGATGGGAGATGGATCCTCTTCTCATGGGAGAAGGTCTTATCCCTTGAGGTAGTTCCATCATTATAGGGGAAAGGAGCCCAAACTGACATCCTCGACCCCATCCGGCCAAACCATTTACCAAACTTTTGTTACGAAGCTTCTAGAGCTAGAAGCTTCGGCTCTTAATTTAAAAAACTTTCCATAACAAGACCAACGTGACTGGAACACAGCTCAGTCGCTCCGGTTAGTGCTAGGGACAATGCTAATCTTTGCACACCAGCACAGGTAAGACAAGGGCCATTAGCGCCGGTCTTGTAAATTGGGCAAAACATAAGTTTCAGGGGAAATGGTGCAAAATGGAATTGATCTACTCATGAAGAGGGACACAATGGGAGTTTCTTCATGAAGGAAAAGCATGTGGGGTTCACTGTAGAGGTCCTCCACGATCAAGGAACAGGGATTTCAGGGATAATGAAAAAATGTTGTGTAACAGTATCATGCACATCAAATGGAGATAATAAGACCAAGTCACGCCCCGGGAAGTTGGTTTCCCAACTAACCCCAACGGGTCCCATAAACTCTTGGTGTTACATCTCCTCGGGTTAGGGTTTCGGTTGTTTAGGGTTTTCCCTTATTGTTCAATAATAAAAATTCCCTTGAGCCTCATTGTAACGTAGTTCAGAGGCATGTAGCTGCCACATCTCTTCTCAAAGATAAGCTACCATTGCCCGAGCTAGTCTCATTTCCATACTGTTTGTAAGCATATTTCATTATTTGATATTAATCAAAGGAAGTGTTATTTCTACTGCATCTTCTTATTTGTGGTTATATATGTAAATTTTTGCATTCCATTTTAAATCTCGATATGTGGTATCAGAGTGGTCTGCTCTTTCTCTGTTCTTCTTTTCACATCCCCTACGAGATTAGAATATAAGGAGTTAGGGCTTGAACTAGTCGAACCTTTTCAAGACGAGCCTCACAAATCCCGATGTCCTCCCATGCCGAATGAAAAGAAAGATGAGGGGGCAGGAGATCCTATCAAAAATTTTCTCAAAGAAAACCTCGAGCGACAAAGGAACACGATGATGGACAACTTTTCCCAGATCCTTCATCGGCTACCCAGGGGTGACGCAGCTACTTCCAGCAGCTACTTTGGAAACGCCACACCCTTTAAGGTAGAAGTAAACTTTGACATTTCCATATTTGAGGGCCAAATAGATGTAGACACCGTAGATAAATGGTTAAATCTGCTAGTAGGATATTTTTTTGTTCATGATTTTTCTAATTGAGAAAAAATTACTTTTGCTCTTCTCAAAGTTGCCCCTCACATCAAGGACTGGTGGGAAACCTATTGTGAACAGAAGGATGAAAGTACGAAATCAATTTTTTCAGCCGCCCCACTTGGAACTCATTTCGAGACACCATCAAGGAGCAATACTACCTTGTCGGGAGCTACGAGGACAAATACATAAAGTGGACCATGCTACAGCAAGGAAGGGACTAATATGTGCTGGAGTTTACCAATGTTTTTCATACTCTTCACAAGAAGTTGGGTGTCAAGGATTCTAAGAAACATTTGGTACTCAAATATTGTGGGTTCCTACACAGGTACATCTAGGATGATATGGAGTTCCTGGACATCTCCTCTCTCGGCACAGCTTACTGATACGCTATGAAGATCGAGCAGAAGATTAAACAGGAGAAGCAAAACTTTGGATCTGCGAATCTGAAGAACAAAAGACAAATCCAAGGTGAGGTGACCTAAGACAACCCGTCGAATCTGCAAGAAAATAACAACACCACGAAGTCAAAGAAGGACACAGTAAAGTGGTGTGAGTTCCACAAGATACCCACTCACAACACAAGCAAGTGTCGAGCCAAGCAATCACTGGTGGCCAAGTTGAAGGCTTAAGAATCAAATGCATGTTCCGACCCTGAGTCACAACCCAACAAGAGGAATGACAAAGGGAAGCATATCATTGATGCGAAGCCCAACACCACTGTTGCCACTGCTAAGGTCTAGAAGAATGAGCCCAAAGATCCAGAGGAGGGGGAACATCTTTTCCACTCAAAGATATGGGTGAAGGGTTCACCACTCCAATTCATTGATGACAGTGGGAGCCGAAAGAACCTCATTTCAGCAGAGGTCATGAAGTGACTGTGACTACCGACCATACACACCCGCAACCATATAGCATCAGGTGGCTTCACCAAGGACGAGATCTCCAAGTCTAGCAGCAATGTTGCCTTCCCTACATCATCAATCCCTTCAAAGATGAGGTATTGTGTGATGTTGCATCTCTTGATGTTTGTGATGTATTATTAGGCCAACCATACTTGTGTAAGCGACATGTTGTGTATTAGTCAAGGCATCATGTTGTTATTATTTCTTTGTGTAATACATTATACAGGATACCAGAGTTAGCCCCACCTACCACCACTTCTTTGATCTCTGCGAAGAAAGGCAGTAAGATCATCTCCTAGACTAGGAAATTTATTTTCTTTCTAGTTCACTCTCAATGTAAGGGGAATATCGTAGCCACATCCATGGCCCCTAGGAATGGTTCCTCCACACAGCAGAAGTAGGTGGCTACGATCATGAAAGGATATAGGGACATCTTCTCCTCATCGACAGGGGTACCGTTACACTGTCAGGTTAAGCATTTGTTCGATCTCACTCCTGGAGCACCTCTACCCAACGGGGATGATATATTGACACTCCATTATGGAAAATTCCAAGTACAAGCAGCAACAAGATCAACATCAGGTGTCACACAAGTTTCAAGTGGGTGACAAAGTTTGGTTGCATTTGCAGAAAGAAGTCCTTACCATAGCCGATCGGAAGCTCAGACCACTCTGATATCATCCCTACACCATTAACAAAGATGTTGGAAGCAATGCTTTGGAACACAACATTCCCCCATTCCTTGGTTTGCACCGAGGGTTCAATGTCAACCGCCCTCGACCATGCTTCTCACATCAAAGATTACAGAACAGCTCACTAGGGACAAAGTTCAGCAGAAGTTTCCCCATCTCATGGAGGCACTCAACGCAATGGGGACCATTGCTTCCTAAAGGGGGAGGAATGATCCAGGTGGATATTGGTGGCCACCCACCAATTCCACTTGGACCCCCACCATTGTTTCTTTTAGTTTTTTAGTTTCCTTAAATTGTAGCACAATTTACTATTTTTAGCAGTTTTTCGGGTCCTAAACTTCTAGAGCCTTTTTCAAGCCCTAAACGATGATTTTTTGGCAATCTACCGCCAGTGACTTTTTTAATGTCATTTTTTTCATAATAGTCCTTGGGAGATATCTATGCGCATCAAACGGAGATAATATGACCAAGTCACGACCCCGGGAAGTTGGTTGCCCAACTAACCCCAACGGGGCCCATAAACTCTTGGTGTTACATCCCCTTGGGTTAGGGTTTTGGTTGTTTATGGTTTTCTCTTATTGTTCAATAATAAAAAGGCCCTTGAGCCTCATTGTAACACAATTCAGAGTAATGTAGCCACCACATCTCTTCTCATAGATAAGCTACCATCGCCCAAGCTAGTCTCATTTCCATATTGTTTGTAAGCATTTTTCATTATTTGATATTAATCAAAGGAAGTGTTATTTCTGTTGCATCTCTGTATTTGTGGTTATATCTGTAATTTTTTTCGTTCCTGTTTGAATCTGGATCAGTGGTATCAGAGCAGTCTTCTCTTTCTTTGTTCTTCTTTGCATGTCCTCGTTGAGGTCGGAATATGAGTTAGGGCTTGAACTGGTCAAACCTTTGCAAGACGAGCTTCGCCAATTCCAATGGCCTCCCATGAAGGATGAAAATAAAGACGAGGAGGCAGGAGATCCTATCAAAATTTATCTCAAAGAAGCCCTCGAATGACAAAGGAATGCGATGATGGACAACTTTTCCCAGATCCTTCTGCAGCTACCCAGGGTGACGCAACTACTCTGTAAATTCCACGCACTTTAAAGTACAAGTAAACTTTGACATTCCCATATTTTAGGGCCAAATAGATGCAGACGCCATAGATAAATGGTTAAATCTGCTAGAAGGATATTTTTCTGTTCATGATTTTCCCACCCGAGAAAATATTACTTTTTCTCTTCTCAAAGTCACTCCCCACATAAAGGATTGGTGGGAAACCTATTGTGAACAGAAGGATGAAAGTACGAACTCACTGTTTTCAGTTGCCCCCACTTGGAATTCATTCTGGGACCCCATCAAGGAGTAGTAAGACCCTGTTGGGAGCTACGAGGACAAATACATAAAGTGGACCACACTACGGCAGGGAAGGGACTAAGATGTGCTGGAGTTTACGATTTTTTTTCATACCCTTCGCACGAAGTTGGGTATCAAGGATTTTGAGAAAATTTTGGTACTCAAATACCGCGGCTACCTACACAGGTACATCCAGGACGAGATGGAGTTCTTGGACATGTCTTCTCTTGGCACGACATACCAATACGTTGTCAAGATCAAGCAGAAGATTAAGCAGAAGAAGCGAGACTTTGGATTTGCGAATCCGAAGAACAAAGGACAAAGCTAAGGTGGGGTGACCCAAGACAACCCATCAAATCTGCAAGAAAATAAAAACACCACAAGTCAAAGAAGGACACAGGAACGTGGTGTGAATTCGACAAGAGCCTCACTCCCAGCACAAGTGAGTGTCGGGCCAAGCAGTCGTTGGTGGCCGAGTTGAAGGCTTTAGAATTAGATGCATGTTCCGACCCTGAGTTAGAATCCGACAAGAGGAATGACAAAGGGAAGAAGATCATTGATGCGGAGCCCAGCACCACTGTTTCCACCGCTAAGATCCAGAAGAATGATCCCGAAGATCTAGAGGGGGGGAGTGCCTTTTCCACTCACAGATGTGGGTGAAGGGTTCGCCACTGCAATTTATTGTTGACAGCGGGAGTCAAAAGAACCTCATTTTAGTAGAGTTCATGAAGTGGCTGGGACTACAGACCATACCACACCCGCAATCGTACAAAATCGGGTGGCTTCACTAAGGACGAGATCTCCGAGTCCGCCATCAGTGATGCCTTCCCTAAAGCATCAAGCCTTTCACAGATGAGGTATTCTATGATGTTGCACCTCTTGATGTTTGTGATGTATTATTAGGCCAACCATACTTGTGGAAGTGACATACTGTGTATGATTCAAGGCCTCGCATTGTTATTATTTCTTTACGTAATACATTATATAGGATACCGGAGGTATCCCCACCTACTGCCACTTCTTTGATATCTGCTAAGAAAGGCAGTAAGATCATCTCCTAGACTAGGAAATTTATTTTCTTTCTAGTTCGCTCTCAAAGTAAGGGGAAGATTGTAGCCACATCCATGGTCCCCGGGAAGGGTTCCTCCACGCAGCAGAAGCAGGTGGATACGATCATGAAAGGATATAGGGACATCTTATCCTCACTGACAGGGGTACCGTTACACTCTCAGGTCAAGCATTCGTTTGATCTGACTCCCGGAGAACCTTTACCCAACGGGCCAATATATCACCTCTCCATTCTGGAAAATGCCACGTATAAGCAGCGACATGATCAACATTAGGTGTCAGAAAAGTTTCAGGTGGGCGACAAAGTTTGGTTGCATTTACAGAAAGAAAGCCTTACCAAAGCCCATGGGAAGCTCAGACCACTATGATATGGTCCTTACACCATTAACAAAGATGTGGGAAACAATGCTTTGGAGCAAAACATTCCCCCATTCCTTGTCTTGCACCAAGGGTTCAATGTGGACCACCCTTGACCATGCTTCCCACCATTACTGGACACATTAGAGATTGCAGAACAACTCACTAGAGACCAAGTTCAGCAAAAGTTTCCCCATCACATGGAGGCACTCAACGCAATGGAGACCATTGCTTCCTAAGGGTGGAGGAATGATCCAGGTGGATATTGGTGGGCACCCTCCAATTCCACTCAGTGATGCGAATCGGATCCATCAAGAACCGTCAAAGAACCATGACTGTATCAGGTCGGGACAAATCTCAAAGAATTCAAAACCGTGATCAAAAACACCCCTAAACCAGTGGCAATGGCACCCAGTGTGGAACGATGAGGACCTCAGTCAAAGCGCACTAACCAAGACCCATGGAGACTGCGCGGGAGGTTGAATTAGCCCCTGGGAGGCCCGAATCGGGAAATAGAGGTGGATTTTGATGCGCGATTAGCTGGGAAAACAGGGCCATAATGGGGGAAGCCCAAGCACTTGGTCACGTCAGGAACCGGAGAACCGCGGGTGAAAAGGCAAAAGTGCTAAACGTACAAGGTGGGACCCGTGCTCTGGAAACCGGCGGTATTGATCAAGGCGCCCTCAAATGGTAAACGGTTTTGGACGAGGGCGGAGCGATCCCACTCAACGATTGACACGTGGCGAGCGAAGGTGAGATAAAACCGTCGTTGATCGCGTGTTATCTGTCAAGCAAGTCAACCGCGCGGGACGTGCGTATGGCGTCGAATCTGGAGGCCCCTAGATCAGACTACTGAGATCAAACCCGATGGAGGAAGCAGAATCGACAAAGGATTATGCCGTGATTTGTGAAGATTTGGAATCCATTTAATTGCCAGAGTGGAGGAAGAACGCATCCATGATGTAACTGAAGAAATGAACCGACGAAGCAGGCTGGCACCATTTAGAGGAGGACACGTGGCCACTCCCTAAGCATTCATGCTGACGCCGAACAGGGAACTCCAAGTGCAGCTGCAAAAGGTCAATCGATAGTGGTGAAAGAGGAACTAAACCGGTATGAGTTCAAATGGCTAAAAACGATGAAGAGTGAAACAGAATACACAGTGAAGTACGAGAGACGAGGAAAGACTAGAATCCCAAGAGGAGGATGAAATACATAGAGAAGAAGGCAGTAAAGCAAGAGAAAAGCATGAAGGGTTAGAGGGCCGAGCTGACCAGCGGTAGCATCGAGCACCAGAGGCTTGAGGAATTCAAGCCATCCCATAGAGGATCTGCCCGAGCTGAGCACCACATTGGGCTCTTGCCACTGTGGACCAGAAGGTCACAGAGCTGGTAGGAAGAAGAAGAGTCTGTGTACTCCAGTGACTTGGGGAATCCAAGAACCACCCTACCAATCATACCTGCTTCAGGAGAACTCACATTGAGTCCCTGCGTTGTAATTCTCTGCTTAAAGGCACAATAAAATAAGGCCACCACTGAAAGCTGGACCAGAGACGTAGCCCAGGGAAAATAGGGTGAACTCCTTATTAAAAATTGTTTGTGTCTTTGTGTTTGCTTACTGCATTTCTTTGTTGTCTTTCCATTTTATTGTCTGTGTATTGGCAATCTGATCAATCCATTGCTTCAATAACACAGAACACACACACACCAGCACATGAGTCTGTAATACCTTTAAACAATAAATCTTTAACTGATGTCACTCATAGGGTGAATATCAGATCAAGTGGTATCAAAGCTTTAGGCTGTAAGGTTAGAAAAGCTTGTGTTGGTTTAGCTGTTGAATGCTCACTAGATCAAAGCTCAAATTAGGAGAAGGAGAGTTGGTGGAAACTAATCCTGAGATTGGGAGAGTCTATCCTCGAAAGACAATGTCAGAGGAAGGTTCTATGGGGCCAGACCCTCAATTCATAGAGAGTTTCCTAGCTATAAAGTCTATGGTAGAAGAAATGTATAGGGACTTTAGAAAGCACAAGGATGAGGATTCATCAGGTTCTAAACAAGATAAAGAAGAAGATGAGTCTCATGACCACTCCAAAGGAAAAGGGAAAGAGGAAAGCTTTCTCACACCTCCTAATAGCCCTGTGCATAATAAGAAAGCATCTTTGATTAAGCTAGATGTTAAATTTGATTTGCCTATATATGATGGAGAGCTAAATGCTGAGAAGTTGGACAATTGGATTAGACAAATTGATGTGTATTGCAGAGTGCAAAACATCAACTCAAACAAGAGTAAAATTCAGCTGGCAAGCCTACGCCTAGGAGGCACTGCCTTGGTTTGGTGGGAAGGCAGAACCCAAGCTGATATGAAGAAACATGGCAAGACCATCTCTGTCTGGAGTGAATTTGTTTATGCAATCAAGAAGCAGTTCTATCCATTGGCCTACATGCAACAAGCCATGATGAGTTGGCAAACTCTTCGACAGTTGAAAGGGAAAAGTGTGCAAGGGTATACTCAAGAATTTATAAAGAGAGCATTGATGTTGGGTATCTCGTTAGACTCACCAGAGACTCTTTTGAAGTACATTGGTGGTCTACACAGGTACATGAGGCATACCATCCTCATGTTTAATCCCACTAGTATAGATGAGGTATCTGTACAAGCTACTCATCTAGAAGCTCGAGGAAAGAATGGAAATCCAAAAGTTGGGGGACCATCCCAACCCACTGTAAGCAAGAGCAAGGAGAAAAGAAAGCAAAAGTGGAAAGCAAGGAAGGCTAACACTACACAAAAGGGCAAAGCCTCATGCACTCACTGTAAAAAGGAGGGGCATGATGATGAGCACTGTTGGATTCTGCATCCAGAGTTGAGACCTAAGAAGTCCAAGGGCAAGAAGAAGAAGACTGATGCAACTATTCAGAAAGATTTGGGGTCAGACTTGAGAGATGAAACAACTATTGCAGCCACAGGTATAAAAGGTTGTCTGCCTTAGAGAATTCTGAAATCAAGAAGCAGGTGCAGGAGTTGCTCGAGAAAGGGTTCATCGGGCCTAGCACATCACCATGTGGATCACCAATCGTTTTTGTGAGAAATAAAGATGGATCGTGGAGAATGTGCATTGATTACCGAGCACTGAATAAGATAACAATCAAAAATTGTTATCCCCTTCCTCGCATAGATGATCTTTTAGATCAATTGAAGGAAGCTATTTATTTCACCAAGCTAGATTTGCACAGTGGATACCATCAGGTCAGAGTTGCGGAGCAAGATGCATGGAAGACTGCTTTCAAAATAAAGCAGGGATTGTATGAGTGGCTGGTTATGCATTTTGGCTTGACCAATGCTCCTGCTACTTTCATGAGATTAATGAATGATGTACTTAGACCTTTTCTTGATGATTTTGTTATTGTGTACCTGGATGACATTCTGATTTTTAGTAAAACGTGGGAAGAACACTTAAAGCATGTTAAGCAGACATTAGATGTTTTGAAAAGAGAAAAACTTTATGTTAAACTCTCAAAATGTGAATTTGGCAAAACATCTTTAAATTATTTGGGTCACATAGTAGGGGGTGGTGAACTGAAAATAGATCCCTCTAAAGTGGCAGTCATTGTAAACTGGCCTAAACCCAAGTCTGCTACAGAAGTGAGAAGCTTCTTAGGAGCAGCACAATATTAGAGGAAGTTCATTTCTAATTTTTTCTCAATTGTAGCTCCCTTACATGCTTTAACAGGATTGAACAAGGTGTTTCAGTGGGGAGGCAAACATTAGAAAGCCTTCGACACCTTGAAAGAAAAGATCAGTACAACACCTGTATTAGCACTGCCTGATCTACAAAGACCATTTGAAATCCAAACAGATGCCAGTGACTATGCCATGGGAGCAGTGTTGACACAGCACAGTAAACCCATATGTTATCATTCTGAGACTTTTAATTCTGTAGTAGTAAACTATCCTACATATGATAAAGAATTGTATGCATTAGTTCAGAGTGTGAAAAAGTGGAAACATTATTTAATGGGCAAAGAGACAGTAATACATACTGATCATCAACCACTTCAATATCTACACTCCCAAACTAAGTTGCAGCAATCAAGACATTACAGATGGATGGGTTTTCTACAACAGTTTCATTTAGTCATCAGATATAAAAAGGGCATACATAACAAGGTTGCAGACATGTTATCTAGACCTATTATAAATGCATCTACCATACTTAAGCATAATTTTGTACTACATGAAAGCTATATAGAACAATATGCTCAGGATATGGATTTTAAAGATGTATATGCAACTTTGAGTCAAGGCAAAAAGGTAGAAGAATTGGACTATCATGTGAAGGACCGACTCTTGTATCATTGTGGGAAACTCTGCATTCCACAAACAGAGAGAGTAAAGATAATTAGAGAGGCACACACTTCTCTGATATCAGGTCATTTTGGGGTAAGTAAAACAGTTGCACAGCTGCAAAGGTTCTGTTATTGGCCAAAAATGAATGAGACAGTTTCTAGATATGTAAGAGGGTGTACTATGTGTGCAAAAAGCAAGCCCAGCAACAGAAAACTAGGCTTGTACACTCCTTTACCAGTTCCTTCTCACCCTTGGGAAAGTGTTTCCATGGATTTTGTTGGAGGACTGCCTAAATCTAGGAAAGGTCATGATTATCTATATGTGGTTGTGGATCGGTTCAGCAAAATGTGTATTTTGATACCTTGTAATAAACAGATTACAGCTGAACAGACTGCAAAGTTATTCTTTGAACATGTATGGGTTCATTTTGGATTACCCACTTCCATTGTATCTGATCGAGACACCCAATTTGTGGGGAAGTTTTGGTCGAGTCTGTGCACAGCTTTTCATCCACAAACCGATGGCGAGACAGAAGTAGTTAATAGGACAGTGATCCAATTACTACGGGGATATTGCAGCAAACATCCTAAGCTTTGGGATGAACATTTGTGTTATGTACAGCATGCTTACAACAGGGCCAAACACTCTTCTACACAAAGATCTCCTTTTGAGACCTGTTTTGGTTTCACACCAAGGTCACCTTTGGATTTTGTCTTTGGTAAAGATACCATGGTTGATGGACACAGTGACGTGGACAAGGCAACTAGGTTCATTGAGCAGATCCAGGAGATCCACCAGGCAGTACAGGAACAGCTGGAAAAGAGCCAAGCCAAGTACAAGGCTAGGCATGATAAGCATCGGATGGAGCATAGCTTTCAAGTTGGAGACCAGGTCTGGTTGTATATCAGCAAGGATAGGATGCAAGGTGAAGGTAAAAAGCTAAAGCCTATCAGGTATGGACCCTTCAAGATACTTGAGAAGATTGGTGAAAATGCTTTTCGCCTTGATCTACCAGCTTACATGCACATCTACTCAGTCGTAAATGCAGATTGCTTGAGATTGTTTGAACCTTCAATGATTGAGGACCCTGAAGAGCAAAGTCAATTGCCTTCTATTGATGACCTGCTACCTGAATATCTTAATGAATTGCGGGAAGACACAGTGTTGGACAGGAAGGTAAGGACAACGCGCAGGGGCGATGTTGAGTACCTCAGAATTGGACTCAAAGGTTCGAAGCCAAGCAGTGCAAAGTGGATTGAGATTGGACAAGTGAGACAACAGTATCCTCACTTAGTCGATGCTTGAAAGAAAACCAACTTTTGGTGGTCCAAAAGCTTTTTCAGTGGGAAGGCCGTGATCCGAATCGGATCCATCAAGAACCGTCAAAGAACCATGACTATATCAGGTCAGGACAAATCTCAAAGAATTTAGAACCATGATCAAAAACACCCCTGAACCAGTGGCAATGGCAGCCAGCATGGAACGACGAGGACCTCAGTCAAAGTGCGCTAACCGAGGCCCATGGAGACTGTGCGGGAGGTCGAATTAGCCCCTGGGAGGCTCGGATCGGGAAACAGAGGTGGATTTTGATGCGTGATTAGCGCCTGGGCGAACAGGGCCATAATGGGGGAAGCCCAAGCACTTGCTCACATCGGGAACCGGAGAACCACAGGCGAAAAGGCAAAAGAGCTAAACGTACAAGGGGAAACCCGCGCTCTGGAAACCAGTGGTATTGATCGAGGTGCCCTCAAGCGGTAAACAGTTTTGGACGAGGGCGGAGTGATCCCACTCAACGATCGATGCGTGGTGAGCGAAGGTGAGAGAAAACCGTCGTTGATCACGTGTTATCAGTCGAGCAAGTCAACCACGCGGGACATGCATATGGCGTCGGATCTGGAGGCCCCCAGATCGGACGGCTGAGATCAAACTCGATGGAGGAAGTGGAATCGATGAAGGATTATGCCGCGATTTGTGAAGATTTGGAATCCGTTTGACTGCCACAGTGGAGGAAGAACGCATCCATGACGTAACTGAAGAAATGAACCGACGAAGCAGGCTGGCACCGTTTAGAGGAGGACACGTGGCCACTCCCTGAGCGTTCATGCTGACGCCGAACAGGGAACTCCAAGCACAGCTGCAGAAGGTGAATCGACAGTGGCGGAAGAGGAACTGAACCGGTATGAGTTCGAATGGCTAAAAACCATGAACAGTGAAACAAAATACACAGTGAAGTCCGAGAGACGAGGAAAGACCAGAATCCCGAGAGGAGGATGAAATACACAGAGAAGAAGGCAGTAAAGCAAGAGAAAAGCAGGAAGGGACAGAGGGCCGAGCTGACCAGTGGCAGCATCGAGCACCAGAGGCTTGAGGAATTCGAGCCATCCCATAGAGGATCTGCCCGGGCTGAGCACCACATTGGGCTCTTGCCACTGTGGACCAGAAGGTCACAGAGCTGGTAGGAAGAAGAAGAGTCTGTGTACTCCAGTGGCTTGGGGAATCCAAGAACCACCCTGCCAAGCATACCTGCTTCAGGAGAACTCACATTGAGTCCCTGCGTTGTAATTCTCTGCTTAAAGGCACAATAAAACAAGGCCACCACTGAAAGCTAGACCGGAGACATAGCCCAGGGAAAATAGGGTGAACTCCTTATTAAAAATTGTTTGTGTCTTTGTGTTTACTTACTGCATTTCTTTGTTGTCTTTCCATTTTATTGTCTGTGAATTGGCAATATGATCAATTCGTTGCTTCAATAACACAAAACACACACACACTAGCACATGAGTCTGTAATACCTTTAAATAATAAATCTTTAATTGATGTCACTCATAGGGTGAATATTAGATCACTCGGACCCCCACCATTGTTTCTTTTAGTTTTTAAATTTCCTTAAATTGTAGCACAATTTACTATTTTTAGTAGTTTTTCGGGTCCTAAACTTCCGAAGCCATTTTGAGACCATAAACGACTTTTTTTGGAAATCTAACGCCAACAACTAAAATTAAGTCATTTTTCCATCGCAATTCTCGAAGAGATCTTTCAAATGGGGTATCATGTGCATCAAACAGAGATAATATGACCAAGTCACAACCTTGGGAAGTTGGCTGCCCAACTAACCCCAACGGGGCCCATAAACTCTTGGTGTTACATCTCCTTGGGTTAGGGTTTTGGTTGTTTAGGGTTTTCTCTTATTTTTCAATAATAAAAAGGCTCTTGAGCCTCATTGTGATGCAGTTCATAGGCATGTAGCGACCACATCTCTTCTCAGAGATAAGCTACCATCGCCCGAGCTAGTCTCATTTCCATACTATTTGTAAGCATATTTCATTATTTGATATTAATCAAAGGAAGTGTTATTTCTGCTACATCTCTGTATTTATGGTTATATCTATAATTTGTTGCATTCATGTTTAAATCTGGATCAGTCTCGTAGTTCCCTTTACAAACTGCGCAATATTTGTTGGCGAAGCAAAAGTGTAGTAATCTATGGTGATGGATTCATGAGGTTTTATTTCATACAAAAATTTGTTCAAGATGTGATTGAACCTCTAATTGAAATATTTAACTTTTTCCTTTTTCTCCATCTTAAGATTACCAACTCCTTTAATAACATGGTAGGGTCTTATCTTCAACAAATTTTTCAAGAAATATATTTTTGAATCGCCTTCAATTTCGGATCAAATTTAGAGGATGGATGTGATACCGTATAGCTGCTCTACCATCCAAGTTACATGGAAAAGGTCTGCATCAAACATCATCATAACGTACCTCAAGTGTTTGTAGATGTATTCAAAAGTTGTCCAAGTGATCTTTAGCCTTCACTATCTTGTTAGTGTCATATTTTGTCAAGAGCTTATCTGCATGCCTCATAATCTTGTGCAGGACACCCAAAAGTATCAGTGGGCCTTGAGTCATCCAGTCCATATTTTTCTCTACCATGTCTTCCTCTTCTTTGTCCTCCTCTTCCTTTTCTGAATATGGTGGTTCCTTCCTCTTCTTCTCTGTCGGTCCCATCAAAAGTTGAACCGGAGAGTAAGGGATTGCCTCTGTTACCTCCGTGAAAGAGTGGAGGCTCTTCTTCCCTTTCCACGGCGCCTGCTAATTCTTAAAGAGTGTTGAGGACCACTTATTCAACGGATGAGACTACTACTCTTGTGGGGATGGTCTTGTTCTTCTTTTGAGAATATGGGAGTTTGATCACTCCCGAAATCAATCCAACATTTTTTCAAACTGACGAGTGATGGGCGGATGACCTGAAGCTGATCATATGGGATTTTATGTTTAGGCATCGGCTGTGAAGAGTCACCAACTTTGGAAGTACAAGTAGGGGAGATGGAGTGAACATTTCTGCCTTCACCAGAAGATGGATTAGTGGGGTCAGTGGGTCTATCAGCCATTAAATATTGGTCGCCCTCCTTCTAGCGCCAGAAATGTTGATGGTGTTGGACTCATCAACATTCAGGGGATCTCCCTGATATGAAGTTCCAATTAGACCTCACACCATTTGGTGTAGGATTCCCATCCAATATAAAGACCTGGTTTCCAAATCCTTAAAGCTTTTCCTTGGCTCTAACTGTCAACATAAGTGAGTGATGCAATAGTATCTTCAAAATGCAAGGGGAGTGTGCCTGGTGAGTTTGCAGTGCAACTGTGTCGAGGTTATTCTACTGCAAATGGGGAAATAAAAGTGAGCCTCTAAGTGAGAGGTAATAGTACCACCTAGGAAGAGACACACACGGACCAGAAGGACTCGTTTAACATCCAGCGGAATAGTCCACAATGGATGCAACAGTCCTTACAACCAACAAACAAGGAAAGATATGTCTAACATTCAACACAATATTCCATAGTAGATGCGAAGGTCGTTACAACCAACAAACAAGGAATGATCTATCTAGTATCCTGTGGAATAGTCCACAAGGATGGGACAGTGATAAAAACCATTACAATAGATTCTCAATAAGATAAACACTAAAATAACCGAAATAGTTCAACTCTCTTAGTACATGTGAAAGCAAACATGAAATAAAAACATGCACAGAATAGTCTTACAAACATTCATATTCCATGCATGAAGAATGTGTTGGCCTTAAAAGTCTTATGTTGTTAAGAAAAAGTTCCAATGCACATATTTATATTGTACATCACTAGCCCCAGTAGTGGGGCATTGGAGCCACTCCTTGCTCCTCAAAGAACTAGTTGATCTCTCTAATGCCTTGCAGAAGGAGCCAAGGTGAAAATTCCTTTGTTCATACAATGAGGGGGTATGTATAATGTTGTAGTGTTTTCTTCTCAAAGATGTACGAAAAGAACCCACTTAAGATTGTGGATGAAAAACAATCTCAACAATATAAATGGCTATTAAACATTGTAAATCTACAACAACTGATAGAAACAAAACCTACCAAAGTCCTGATCTATGCTATAATCACATTTAAACAACAAAAAGAAATAGTAATAACTCCAATCATCCAATGGAACCCAAATATACAAAGAATAGTTTTATTATAACACCTGTGAATGGAATGAATAAATGTTAGGGGTCCCCCTCTATGGGATGGGTTCTTGGATATCCTCAAATGTCTTTAGCTTGTGTAGAGTCCCTCTCCTCTATAATGTGTAAACCCAGCAAAAATATGGTGTGCGACAATGAAAATAATCAAAGTTACAACAGTGGGTGCAACTATGAAAATAATCAAAAGTGAATAATGAATGGAAAACCCTTCTATTTATAACAAAATATTGAGTTATCCTCGAATAATGAGCAATAATAAAATATTATTAACCCCATTCTTGGAATAACCACTTGGAATATTTTATTATATTTGGTTAGGAGGAAAAAATATTTAAAATTTTATTTAGAAATAATAAATAAATAAATTATTTATTTATCATCTCAAGGAATTGGTTAAGGAATAATGAACAAATAATGATTTATTTTATTTTATTTTTCCTAAAGGATTTAGTCAAATTTGACAAATAATAATAATTAATTAGTAATTAATTAATTAATCTTTAGAGAAAAATAAGATAATTTATTATTTATCTGTTTATTTTTCATAATTGGGTCAAATATGACAAGGAATAATAATTGAACAATCATTTAATTAATTATTCCTAAAAGAAAATCAAATAAATAGTGATTTATTGAATTATTCTTCATGGGTTTGATTATAAATTACTTAACAAAGGTGGTTTATTAAGTAATTTCTCACAGTGAAAGCAATTTTACTATGGTAAAATTGGCTTTACATGGTGTACTTTGATCCATCTAGTAAATTAGGCTAGATGATAAATTTTTTGGTGCTAACATATAACCAAAAGGGTGATGCTTTCCCCTTGTGACTCTTTGACTACCCTCATGACTGTTCAACTTCATATGACTTTTCAACTTACATGACTCTTCATATTCATGTGTGCCCTTTGGGCTTCCACTTTACAATACATTTGATTACAATATACATGGTCCACAATAGTGATGTGGCATATGAAAACTCATCATACGACTTGACATGACGTTGCTGACATGGACTGGCTTGATGACGTGGCAATGTCAAGTCACTATTGTTGTTGATTCCTAGATGCGTTCTTGGATATGCTTTATCTTCTCCTGTACATAGCTTGGTGATGTGGGGTCTTCGATGATCTTCAACCTTGGAAGGTGGTTGCAAACTTGTGAGCCTTTACTTGCTATTGGTAGGTCCACTTGTGAGTTCAGCTACAAGTGAGTCTTTAGGCATGCTTCCCTCCTTCTCCTACTTCATCATCTCTCCATGACTGGATAGTGTACATGTTCCTGCAATTCACTCATGATGAAACAACATCAATCCAAAAACTTCCTAGTCTAAGATGATGCATTATTATCCATGAATTGAGCTTAGGACAAGTCATAGCCTAGGTGAAAGGGCTCAGTGACTATGTATTACGCAGTTCCAGCTAACAGGGAGAGAGCTTGATCACTAAGACTGTGCAGGGCACAACTCAGGCTTTGACTAAGCAACTTTTCTGTATAGACCTCATTGAGGAGAAAAATTTCACACTTCCCACTGAAGGTTAGAATTATGCAGTTAAATCAGACAGTGGTTGTTGTGGGATGGGACCTTGGGAGGACATACTGCACAGTTTCAAGAAGCAATGGGGATTGGGCAATAGAGAGGCCCAAAGGGAAAATATGCACAGTTTCTAAAGGCAGTGAGTTTCGATTGAGGGAAAGGTACTAGAGGAAACATCTACGTAGTTTTGAAGGCCAAGGGAGGTTAGTTTCTCTATGTATTATGCATTTCCAATAGGAAAGGGAAAATATTGAGGGTTGGAGGTGCGAAGTGCGTAGTTCAGGGCAGACAAGGAATCATAACTATGCAAGTATGGAGGTTAAGGGAGGTTGTTGGACTCTTGAATTGCGTAGAACCACAGCCCTGGATGACAGTGAATGTGCAATGTAGAGTTATAAGCAATAAGGTTACATCAATGAGGGTTGATATTGTGCATTACGCAGCTTAGTCAGGGCCCGGTGAAGCTAAGTTGCCTAGTCGAGAGGATTCTCCAAAACCGGCTAAGTGTGGGAAGGGATATGGACTCATGATGAACATTGAAAATTGATCACACACTTAGAATACTTTGACAACACAACAACATAGATCATCAGAAAAAACAAACAAAGCATTCCCTTGTGTGTGACTACCTCATGACAAGATGTGACAAGTGCGACTTGGGATGATTGTGACGACACTTGTGTGACAGCACTCAAGACTTTGTGTATGAGTGCGATGGATGTTCACATGGTTAGGACAACTCATTTACATAAATAATGACCTTCAAAACCACTAGAAGAGGCTCATAAACATTACACAATAGTCAAACATGCCCGAAGACGACAGTTAATCCAACAAGAAAAAGGGGGAAAATGACTTTGAGAAATCTCATGGAATGAGCTTGAGTGTTTGCAACAATCAAGGAAAATACTAAGGAAGGCTCTGAAATCTGAGTGCAAGCCAAAATTTTGGAGGGTGTTATAGCAGCTACAACACTTAGCCATGTTCCTACTACACTTTAATGCAACTACATCTCGATCATGATGTCTTCTTTATCTCTCTTTGTGATCATCCAATATTTTCTAGGTATTTCTTCAAGTGCATTAAGGCATTTTATGCCCTATTCATATATGAGATCGACTGCTGAGGATGTTATATTAATTAGTGTTCTTATCCCTTTTAATTCACATAGCATGTCAGGAAATGGATCCATCACTTGATACAAGGTCATAATTTCATCATAGACTCGCCTCATAACTCCCTATAGCACTTTAGCCTCTTTAAGAATTGATGTTGATATATCCTCTCCATGGGAGTATGTGAATAGAAGATTTTTATTGTTTAGTTCGAGTTGGAGATTCTTTTTCTTTGCAATTACCAACTTTTCTTTCAAATCATTAAATTATTTGGATAATCTATCTATGTTCTTTTCTGTGGTGGCTACGAAGGTAGTTCAAGAAGAATCTATCTATAGGATTAACTATGGTATCTACCACTATTTCCCTCTCCATTATAGTGACATATATAGGAGTTCCTAGCTCCATGGCTCAACATCTATGCCTTTCTTATATAATATTGAACTTGACCTAGTCAAATGTGAATCTAGAGAATCTAGCACTACCTCTTCTTCTTCTTATGTGATGTTGATTTCCTTGGTGGGAAAATGTCCACTAGTGAGAGGTGTGTGCAGTGGGACACCAATGGTGGGAAATTCTACCTTTGTTTTTTAACTTTTTAACTTGTTTTCTTATGTTTCCTTATCTTCTAGCTCCCTGTTAATCAACTCCTCTTCAATTTTCTTAGCTAATGCTTCTTCTTTCCTTTTGACCTCTTCGACTTCTTTTCTTTGTCTCTCTTCCTCTTCCCTTTTCTTTTGTTCTTCTTCCTCCTCCTTATTATTTTCTTCTTCTTATTATTTTTTTCTTTGCAACCTCTAAATTATTCTTCTTCTTCAAAGCTTCTCATTTTTTCCTTTCTTCTTCTTTCTTTTTCTTTATCTCTTCCTCCTCCTATATTTTTTATAGCTTCTTCCTCTTGTTGGTTTTTCCTAGCCTCCTTATCAACCTTTTTTTTCTTTATCTTTTATTTTCTAGATTCTTGTTCATGCTTTATTTTAAAAGAATTTTTTCTCTCTTCCAAACTCATACTCACTTGTATTTCATGTTATGAATGTTCTTCTACATTTAAGTGTTGGGGGTTATTCACTTCGAGATATGATTCCACTGCCTTGGTAGTATTATAAAAGTTCTTTACCTTTTCTTATTCTTCATTTATCTTTGAGGCATATATCTAAGTATATTTGATTTCCTTGCAATGTTCCATGGAAATTCCTCTTGGGTCGTATCTATGGAAAATCAACTTGCCAAATCTGAAAATTTGTAATTCTTCAACCTCAATTTTGTCATATTTGAAACACTTAATGGAATAGGCCTCGATACATTAAGGGAATGTAGGCCATGGAGCTTTCTTGTACTTGAATAGGCCACCTCCTACAACACTACTTTGTTTGTGAGGAATGTTGGTAGAGTATGGGGGGGGTTTGTAGGCACCATAAACCCTAATGTAAGTAGTGTCCCCAAGAGTAAATTAATATACAATGTCCTACAAAGAAGCTCTATCTCTATTATACATGCATGGGAGCTATGTGCCAAAAAGTATATGGTATACGGGTGCGATGAAGTACTCATCAATATTTTCATACATCCCCCTGTATCATGTATTCCATAAAAAATTATAATAGATATGTATGGTCATTTCTATATCAGTGCTCCATTTCCAACCCAATCCCTTGAACTCACATTTTTCACACAAGGCATCCAACAAGTATGATTCCATATAGAAGTTTTATTTCTCCCTTTCTAATGGATTCTTTTCCTTCTCGACATTAGTCTTAATGGGGGATGCTAAGATATATTCCTAGTTAAATATAGCTACCCTTGTGGAAAAATCATGGATCATAGGAACCCAGTTCTCCTTAAAGGACTCTGCATCTAGTTTACCGTTATATCCTCCATAACATGGTCGTCAACATTTGATACACTTTTCTCAATGACTTAGTCTTATAAAATCCAACTGATTTGTGCTTCAATTTGATTGGTTCTTACCACCAAGAACTCAAAAGTTCCATCATTGGTTTATCAAAGTTGGTCAATCACTTCATATTAAAGGTTTCATGTTTTTTTTGGAACTTATAGTACTCTCTTATGTCAGTTGTTGTGAATGATGTTACTGGTTCTCCTTGACCGCTTCTGATTATTGCCTGATGCTCATTAGTGTGTTGAAGGATACATTACACATTTTCTACACAAGAGAAAATAGGACAATGTGCAGCAACTTTATGCAACTAGGACTTATTCACAGTGATATATAATTGGAAACCCTTCTTCATCTTGTGGAATTCATTTCTTGGTGAACATTGAATTTATGTCACCCCAAGCCATCTATATTGTTTTTCGATATAATAGGAGGTATTTTCATATACAGGTAACTTGGGGGGACTCTCTACAACTCCCTTGATATTGCTTTCAACTTTCTTAGATCCTTTTATGAATCCTTTCTTAGTAGGTGGAACCATTTTGCCAAAGGAGGATGATATGCTGAAAAAACACAAGTCTATTTTACCTAACATCTCAAATACGTTCATGATAAAATAAAATGTTAGGAAAACTCTAATATTAGCTAATGTTTCAAACTAGATCGCAAATTTGTCAAGCATCAAAGTTATAGATTTCAATCACAAGTCAAAAAATGATATTGGTCACAAGCCAGGCAGTGAGTTACTCGAACGTCACAAATCAAAAATTCATATTATAGATGGGTTTCAATGAATTTTGCGACTGTGATTGGTGATTGGAAAAAGGGGTGTTATTTTTCTTAGTTGAAAATCACATAAGCAAAGGGTGAAAAATCACAATATACATCATGATTGCGACATATGACTATTCGATAAAAAGGTCACTAATCGCATATCACATGGCCATGGGAGTGACAAGTTTGGTTATGAATTGTGACAATGATCCACAATGACAAGGGTTTTGAAAGGGTTAATAGATGAGAGAGGGATATGAATGGTGAGTCTTTGATCAAAGGGTTAACATAGTAATATTTGATTTTAGGTTGAATTCTAGGCTTGGATCCTTGAAGTTGTTTTTAGAACAAAATGGCTCTAAACCTTAATCCCATGAAATGAAACGGACAAGAACGCTTGGTAAAGGAAGAATAAATTTGAATGTCAAGCATTGGATTGATGAAGCTTGCAGAGTAGCTAAACAAGAGGGCAAGGTGAGAAGGGCATAATTTGAATTCCTAGAGCGAGGATAAACATAAATGAGCACTCGTGGTTTTTCAGGTTTATGGTATGTAAACTATTGGGTAGACAAAGTGTTAGGATACTGAATTTTTAGGAAAGAAAAGGAAAAAGAAATTGATTAAATAGAGGTAAGTGTTACTTACTGGTCTTGATCGTTAGTCACAGTCATAAATTTCAATGGGAGAGTCAGTCAATCATTCAGAAGATGGTGTGCATAATGAAGTGAAGAGGAGTGGGCTCTTTATAAAAGCGAGTTGCACATGTGAATTGTAATGATGTTGTGTAATATGTATGGGAAACCATAGGATAAATGATGACAATAATTAGTCATTATGGCAAAGACAATGTTTTGATTTAGGATGTGATGAGGGGAGATTTTAAATCGCATATTGAAATTTGCAGTTTCAATGAATAACTAGAACTCCTTCCACAAACCACAATCGCAATTTGTGATAAAGGTTTCTCCGTTCTGAGTCTAGTTGCACAACTAAAAAGAAAATTCACAATTTAACTAAAGATACATCCTTTTAGACATCATCAAAGTGAAAAGAGATCATAGGTATGGTAAGGAGTTAGAAGAATCATAGGGAGATGCATTTTAGAAGTTTCAAGTGGGGGACTTCAAATTTTAAAAGTGTTAAAATTTGGGGTTATTGTAGCCACTACAACAATTGGAAATTTATAAGTAGAACCTCAAAATATTTGTTTATACCTTGCTTTAATGTGAATTCTAATATTTAGGAAGTATTGTCTTATATTTATGGATCCCACTGGTTTATTTTTTCAACCCCAATTTAGGATGTAGTTCCTATGTCACTTCAATTGGATTACCTTTCAACACACTTTACTAGTTATGAGTGAAACACTAACAACTTATTATCCACCCAACCACCTCCCCTTACATTCTTTGAATGAAATTGGTACCTTCTTTTAGGCTTCTTATTTTTTTTAGATTCATTTCATTGTCTTAATGATTTGAAATGATGACCCATTTTTCCAAGCAGAGATTTTCATTTATGTGTGATGATTGTTCTATTTTTTTTTTTTAATTTTGACGTAATCCTCTTTTCATTGACTCTATGATTCTGATGGTGATCTTGAAGAAACTTAAGGAAAATCCTAAATCTTAATATTAATTGATTCAAGTATGTCTTTTGTTGCTTGAATAAACTTATGCAACATCATACTCAAGCAGTTATAGACATCATATTCCTTTTGTTTTTATGAGAAAACTTGATAACATTAGAGATATATTTGGTAGAGTCCACATATAAACTTGGTGTTTTGAATACTACTCTTACACAGTTCCTTTGCCTTACTTATGGATTGACCTTATACTCATGGCATTGTCTTTCTATATGTTATATGATTTGGAATATGAATTATTTAAATTGGACTTTAATAGAATATGTGACAATTCATTTCATAGTCCATATTGTATCTTGAAGGTTTTGTCTTAAACTATTTAAAATCACCCAGCGCTATTAATCTTGATACTTATGTTTTGGTGATTTTTATTATATCATAAGGTGGTATAACCTAACACTATGTATAATGGTTGTTTCCATAATTATATGTGTAATGAGGTAAATATTTATACACCTATGCGGTGGATAGGTTATAATATGTAGAGTTAAATTTGGTACCATAAAAGGTTGTTTATATCCATGTGGCAGGGTATGGTGTCAAATAAATGATAGTCTTATATTATGATATGATTTGCTCATCTAAGTTTGCAAGTGTATGTTTTAACACCTGGTAAATCATTATATAATTGAAACATCTTGAACTTCTATTGATACAATCTAGTACTATTAGTACTAGATACCAAAGGGTCATTTTGAATCTTAAGGTTCCATTAACCATACCTTGTATTCGAGTCTAGACTCTTCGCCTGTATTTTTTCATTTGATATTAGCACTTGGTTTCTTGAAACCTTACCTTGCATGTGATCTCTTCCTGGTGCATGAAATCACCTCTATTTTCCACCTCCCATATTACAATGGCCCCTAAGGTTAGAATAGAGCTCCTTGGAGGCACAAATATAGAGGCTTACAATGAGTACCTCACTCTATTATAGGAAGTCATATGGTGGAATTTTATTTAGGCCTTCCAGGGCCATAATGAGGATGTATTGAAAGGTCTTTCCTCCACTTACAATGGCCATAAAGCCAAAGTTGGAAATGTCAAGTTTCTAGTTGATGAAAGCATCATTATTGACACAACACACCTTTTCACCGAGGGAGAAAATTGGTCCAAAAACTACCCGATACAAGATATACCCTAATGAGAATTTCTAGTCTCGTAGGATGCCACATAAAATGTAAAAGGTATGCATGTTCACTTCCTCAAAAAGAAATAGAAGGATTTATTTTAATTCATTAAGAATTTCATTACATGTGAGGATCGATATTGCCTTGAGTTTTTGTATCATATATGTCTTCTGATGTTGTTCCTTGGGTATAAGTTAAACCTTCCATTTTATTTATAGAATAACCTTTCACAAATGTATCATTTTTATCAAAGGGGTCACAAAAATGTTGATCGCTCCTTGTTCCACCACGAGTTAATATGTATACTTGTTAAACATCATTTAACCAAAAGTGGGGATACTTGGAATTTGTTCCTTTTTCAAAATGGTTTTGAAAACCCTCATTCAAGTGAAGGAGAAGTAATATTTCCTACAGTTTCACCTAATTCTTGAGAAGCTACTCTAAAACCCTTTGTGTCTCACAACCATGATAATTTGGGCCCACACAACCTCCGTAATTTAGATGAATCAGATTTATGCCTACTTTAATAACTTATAGCATGTCAAAGAAAGTAGGGTTTCAACATGTTGAGTTGCAATTCGAGTTCAAGGATTATTTTGAGTTTGACTTGCACACAACGAAGAAAATATTTATCCAAATTTGGACCTTCAATATCAAATTTAAAGTAAATAAACATGTCATAAAATATCTCGAGCCCAATGAAACAGAGGTAGAAAATTCCTTTTCTTAGATTCTTGTGTCGATGTTGACTCTCCTGAGGAACCTGTGTTGAAAAAGAACAAGTCTCTGATCCTGACTATGAATTTGTGGATGATAATGTTTATGTTCAAGCTAGTGATAATAATTATGATGATCACTGCTAATATAAGGCCAATTATAATAGATGTGTACAAAGTATGTACTGGTGCAGGGATACTTAGTTATGGTTCCTGGCCTTGAGTACAAGACCCACCAACTCCAACAAGAAAACAACCAACTCAAGGTGTTAAACCCACGTAGGATCAATCAAAGTGATAAGAAGGCTTGTGGATTTGAGGAGAAACTACAGTCGTTGCACAACCAAATAATTATTAAGTTTGCCAATGTTAAGGTTGTAATTACATCAGATTCTCAAAGTCAAAACTATGCTAAATAATACACTACTAGTACATTTTTAGGTTAGAAGATTGTTAAGGTATGCTTAGATATTTTATTCAATTTATTAGTTTTAAATCTAGCTAGAATCGTAGGTTTTGTAGATGCCTTATTTTAATAATAATGTCAATTATTGATTTCATGTTCTTTAATTTGTAACAAGTATCCCTCGTCTTCCAAAAGTTGGCATTGGTTCTGACAACGTAGGTTGCTATGGATATGGATCGGTTGTTTTGAATCACCTTTGCATATCGTGTTAGTTATTTATGTCATTTTCTTTTAAAACAATTATGATACGACCCCAAGTGGTCGTGATAGTTAGATTATGGTCCTAGTTTATGGGAAACTATTTTTATTTTTGAGATTTAGTTTTGTACATCGAGGACTCGTTTACATATATATATATATAGCCTCAAGTTTCGAGGGAAAGGGGGAAATGGTAATTAAACTTTGGTGACGGTGGATATATATATATATATATATATATATATATATATATATATATATATATATATATATATATATACTGATTATTGTAAGTGTAGATTTTGTTTAAACAATTTTGACTCATCGAGACTTAATCACAATATAAAATTCATAGTTGCTAATCAATATTTTCTGAATTTTTCAACTGTCTTTAGAAATTTTAAAAGTTTAATATTATTTTTTTCTTAAAGTATTGATTTTTTTTTTAAATATATTAGATCACATTAATCTTTTAATATTGTTGTCTTAAAAGATAATCTCAATCTCTACATTACTTAGATCTAAACTCTTATAACATCTTTTGGGAATTCAGGTTATCTGAGTATGTGGTTTGCATGTAAAATGGGATTAATACTTTAATTGCCAAAATTTCTATGTTCCATATAGTCTTTTATTTCTTACTTGTTCAATAATTTCAAGCTTTTAAATGTTGAAAGATTCATATTTCTTACTTGTTCAACGATTTCAAGCTTTTAAATGTTGAAAGATTCATTTTTCTCGAGAGGAATTATTATGGTCATTTGATTTTCCTCAGCTAGGATAATATTAGATAATCATATATATCTATAGTTGCATTGATTCTTGATGTGAAACATGAAATACAAATGCATACTTCCTTGCATTTTTTTAAAAGATAGGGGAATTATGTCTTTGTGATTTTTTGTCTTTGTGGACACTCACCACCCCAGTATGGTAGAGATGTTGTAATCTCTTGTCCTATCCTGTTTAACATTTTGAATCGCTCCAATTACATAAACATAAAAATAAAATTTAAATTAAAAATAATAATAATAATAAACTAATAATTAAAGTAAAATAGTTAATTTAGCGTTGGTAGTTTATGGACTCTAGATTTTGAATATAATATTTCTATTTTAAAATACAATATAATATTTTCTATTTTTTTAATAAAATTACTCATTCTTTTTTTGGGTTGAGAGGTGCTTTCCAACCCAATATGCTAGAGATGTGTAACGTAATGTAATATAAACATTTTGACTCAGTAAAAATAAAAATAAAATATGGTATAGATGTGTAACTTAGTGTAATGTAATGTAATGTAAACATTTTAACTAGGTGAAAATAAAATTAAAATAACCCTATAAAAATAAATTGAAAAAAAAATGAAAATGACTCATAGTATCAAGAACCCATGGTATTCATGTGGAATATAACCTATTTAAGAGGGAAATTAAACTACTCTAGATACATCTTAGTTTGATATTATATTTAGATACATAATTAGTTATAGAAAATTATGGCAACGAATCCATGTAACATGTAAAGGTAAAACGTTTTTATGGATATGTTGGTGTTGGACATTTGTATGGATATGTTCGGTGGCCCTATGTGTTTTAATTTTTGTATAGTTTGTTTCTATCATTGAATGGATGAATACATAATGTGTATATATGCGCAAAAATTTCTTCATTTTAATGACTTCTTTGATAATCACTTTAATATAATATCTGTAATATATTCTCTTAATTTATGTGTAATAATGTGCTATAGAAATAGAGCTCTATTGGATCTAGGATAGTAAGTTTAGATATGAATAAGCTTAACTATGAAAGTGAGTTAGGGTGTGGGGAGGAGGTGCCGAAAATATTAGGTAAAATGTAATTATTACATTTTATCTAATATTTCCACTTTTTACTAGTTTGGGAGAAATATTGAGTAAAATCTAATACTATAATATTAATATTACATTTTACCCAATATTTCGCCTCCTGGTCCACTTTTTATTTTAATTCTTTTTATACTTGAAGTTTAAAAGTAAACAAAATCAATTATAAAATTAGCATGGGTGATGGGAAATATTGAGTAAAATGTAATATTTAGGTTGGGGGAGAAATATTAGGTGAAAGGTAATAATATTACAATTTAATTAGTAATTTCCCCCACCCCTAGCCACATTTTACTAGGTGGGAGTGATAATAAATATTGGGTAGAAAATAATACTTTAATATTATATTTTATCCAAGATTTCCTCTCACCCAATCCACTTTTTCTTTAAAAAAAAATTATATTTGAGGTTCATAAGTAAACTTATCTCCTCTGTAAACATTTGATCCCATTATGGTAGAGATGTTATAATATTCAACATTTTCACTTGGTCAAAATAAAATAAATAAAGTTAAAAACATCAAATTAACAATTATAATTATGTTTATGTTTATTATTAATTATAATTAATAATTAAACTAGCCTAGAACCATCTTAACTTAGGATTTACCAAGTGCCTATAGGGATCAAATTTATTCAGATGCAAACCTCTTTTAAAGTGAAAAGAGGTTTGATCCCTCTAGGCTCTTGGTAGACCCAAAGTTAAGATGGATCTAGCTTGGTTTATGAAAAATTGCATTAAGAATTAATTGTTGTTAAACTATAATTTCATTTATAGTTTAAATTAGTTTATATACAAAATAAGTTGTACGATATGAACAGAATATCAAACATCCCTTTGCATTATTTTTCCTATTACATAAGTTTTTGGTTATTTTCCCTTTTGTATATTGTGTAAATTATATCCTATATAATTTGTGTATTATATTGTTCATTGTAATTTAGCATTATACATTAATAGATGATTGCTAACTTTATTATTGTAGTAGATAGGTTGACCTACAATTTAGATTTATTAACATAAAAAATTGACCTTAGTTCATATATAACCTTAGGATTACATTAGGATTTCTACACTCACTTTTTTTCACAAGAAGAGATTCATAGGATAACGATGTCTCAAAACCCATTGGGAGTGGCTAATTAAATGGCTTAGGTTATGTGAAGAACTTTGTTCCAAGTCACATCCCCTTGTTGATATATGCTCTAAAAGGCGCTTCAACAAATGGCGCTAGAAGGAGACCCAATCATACTTTAAATGGATAAGGCTAGTCATAAAAAGCAACAATCTATTCGCTCCCCTATTGTCACTTGAAGTCACTCAATCCCTCCTACTACTGAAACTACCTGTAGTTCTCAACTTGATTCTATTCCATCACCACTTAATTAAACTAAACAAGTGGCCTATGAACCTTCAACTCCGACCCATTCTCAAATTCGATTTGAAAGTGTCAAATGCCTCCAAATATCTCAGGAAGTGCTATCGATAATTTAAGTTAGATTGGAAAGAGACAAACATTGAATGACAGTTGTCTCAACGTCTTGTTACACCCATCGACTCTCATTTGGAAGCTCCTACTATGTTGGATCCCTATGTAGGAAATTATTATATTACGAGTACCTTTAATGATAGGTTACATAATATTATGACTGGTAGAATTGACCTTAATCAATCACAGCCTAAATCACCTATTGGTGAATCTACATAGCCTACTCTACTAGGAGGATTTGGTCCACCTCATTTCCCTCCTAGCTCATCTTCTTCTTCTTCTGTTGAGGATTCCTCAAGTGAACAGAGTTCTTCATCAATTGAGTCACCTAACTCTCAAGGTTCAGCCCGTATGGCTAATAACAAGGGAAAAATTAAGGTAATCAAGGAAATAACCTTGCTACTCCATGGTTGGACTAGGATGTTGTTTTTGTGCTAGGTATGTATCATCCTTTTCCTAGAAATCCTCGAAAATTTCTTCCTAAATTTAACCCCAATTCTAAACAACCATCAAATGACCACATAAAGGCTTTCATGTTAGCCATTAGACAAGAGAATGTGTGTCATGAAGACGTCCTCTATAAGTTATTCTCATATACCTTTGAGGGAAAAGCTATAACTTGGCATTTTTCACAACCTCCTCAAAGTATCACATCATGGGGTCAATTAGAAACTTCCCTCCTAAAAAAATTTTGGGACAACAAAACTCCAAATGTATTAGTAATGGAACTGTCTAGCATGAAGATGGAGAGTAAGTAAATAATTAAGGGTTTTAATGTGAAGTTTCTTGCATTGAAAAAAAATCCTAATGACTCCATGCCCGATGAAAATCTTGTAATTGCTTATTATGTCAAGGCTTTGCCTACTGATATTTCCATGTGGGTAAAAAGAGCCCAAAAGACCACTCTTCAGGTGGAATTTTATGAATCTATAGCTATTGAAAATGACATACTTAGCCTTAAGACTAATCTTGACAACTAGAGTGATCAGGCTTCATCCTCCCATAAGAAACTTGAAATTGTGTCTAAACAACCCACAACAAGGAAATATTAATCAACCCTTGATCTTGAAAGTATTCAAAAGGTCATTAACAAGTTGTCTAATGAAATCATTGACCTTAAGAAGAATTTAATAAAAGGACCGTCTAATATGGAAAACTTTATACCACATTTTGGGAAACAATTCCAAAACAAATCTACTCCCCCAAATGAAGGTCTTAGTGTTGAAGGGTTGGGAAAAATTTGACAAGCATTAATCTCAGTAACATAATCAACTTATGATGAAAACAAGTTAGAGGAGATTGAAGACAACAATGAAAGAGAATATGAAAATGAACCAACTCCTATTATTGGTCATTTTTCAGACTTAATACATAATCTATTCGAAGATGATTTTGAGTCTATTTTTGCAAATCATAACCCCTATAATAGATATAACAAAATACTCGTTGATAACCAAGGCCCCTCTACTTTAGATGAAGAAAAAAATTATAAAAAATAGCTAGGAAATGTGAAGACTTTTTTTTGTTTTAGATTTAGAATATCATCTGATTGGAGAACTTCAGAAATTAAAGGCCAACATTCCCCTTTTTAAATTTCCCATAATTAAGTATAAAATTCAGTAACATATTGTTGAAGATTCCAATAAAAATATGTATGCCCCTAGTGGAGATATGACAAGTTTTTATAAACCTTCATTTGATCATGTTCAAATCATGAAGCGCCCTTCAGATAGTTCTCCTCCACAAAAGAAGAAACTTCCTCCTTTCTTGTTCACTTTTGAAATTTATAATTGGAATATGAATAATTACATGATAGACTCTCGAGCTTCCTCTAATGTCACGCCTCTTTCCATTTGTAAGAAAATTAATTCTCATATGAAACCATCTGAAGTAAAAATTGTGCAGAACTAATGTCAAGGTTGTAGGAGAATTAATTGATGTTTTGATGTATTGGAGTAGAATTTGTTGTTTGTAAGGTAGTAAAACATTTCAATCCTTACGTGTTGAAATCCAAAATTAAATTTATTGTTCCTTACCCAGTGGTTAGAAATCTGCTAGCATAGAAAAAGCTAGGTGAGAAAATGGCACATTGGATGATATCCCTTCATGAGTATCATCTTCAAATAAAACCTACATAGATTGTTAAAGGTCAAGGTCTCTCTAAACTTGTAATTGAATCTGTTAATTCACCTGATCAAGATCCTTGTTCTAATGATGAAGTATCTTTATTACAAAATGGATTTTTATGTCTACTTGATAGCCCAAATTCATGGTATGCTGACATCAATTTTTTTTGTAGAATAGTATAGCTCCTCCTCATCTTGAGGAAAGAAAAGATGAGAATTTAGGCTTAATTCAACTCCTTTCTAGTTGATAAATAACATTATCTTTCATAAAATTTATGATGTGGTAATACTTCGTTGCTTGGAGCAAGAGGATTCTCAAAAAAACTTGTAAGAGCTCCATTTTGATCCCATTGTTGTCTATTTTTGTGGGGATACCACCTCTCATAAGGTACTAAGATTTGGGTACTATTGGCCCACTTTATACAAGGATACCCATGATGTAACATCCCTGGTCTAAATTTCATGTAATAAAGTTAATAAAGGAAAAATAATAACCAAGGTCATGGGACACATATTCCAAGTTGAATGTTGGGTAAAACATCCTAGTGTGGATGTTCATTTGGTTTATTATGGCTAAAGGAAATTGGAAAAGGCTTTGGAAAGGCATGAGGCATTAATTAGCATTTTATTTATGAAAATAATGGAAATTAGGAGAAAAGGAAGGTGAAGAGTCACAGGTTGCATGTGAGGAGGAAAATAATGGAAAATTGAAGAAAATAGAGGCCTCATTAATAAAAAGGCTTCTGAGAATCAGTTGGTATCTTTTTGTTAGTTCATTTTTTGATCTCTCTCTTTATACTCTCTCTCTCTCACTCTTGGACACTTAAAGCATTTTGTGAGCATTCTAGTAAGCCAAGGAAGGAAAAGGAAGGCAAAGGGAAGCAAAATATCAAGCAAGGAAGAGCATCATCAAGCCGCTACATCGAGATTACGCGCAGGTATTCATTTTCATGTGTGATTTCCTTGCTAGATGTGGCATGCATGGTACATGCATGTGTGTTATTGGTTCTCCTTCTGTCAATGGCATGGGTTTTTCCAGGTGTGATAGTGTTCATCAGCCTTTTCTTTCCATTTCCATATAGTCATGGAGTGGTGGGTTCTCTTATATTTGATTGAGTTGGATTGCCATATGGATTTGAAGGTGAGTAGGGTGGTCTCAGGATTATTCACAAGGCCTAGGAATCCTGAGATGGGATACATGGTAAAGCCTGGATGTGAACAATTTGATTTGTTGGGTGTGGAGCCTAATTATCTTCTTTATTTAGAGGTATCATCACATTGGACCCCAATTCATAATGGGGTGGCAACACCGCCCGTTTGATTGCCTCCAGGGGGGTGACCCCGAATCTAGAAATAGATGTAAAATTTCCATGTAAAATATTGTGATTTCATAGTCAATCTGAGTTTTTCATTAGGCAGATGATCTATGGTAGAAGTTATGTTTAATTTAGGGTTTTTTTCCCTAGAAGGCAAACCCTCGTTATAAATGAGGCAATTGTATTTCAGCTATGTATATGTGTGTATTCTGAGCGAGAAAGAGAGAGGATATTGTGTGAGAGCGCAGAGGAAATTACAACGGATTTGTTGTAGGTTGTATCTCTTCATTTTGATGGATAATATAAGGGAAGGACTGTTGTTTCTTCGTGGACCTAGCCCAAATTGGGTGAACCACGTATATCTATGTCTCTCTTATTTTATGTGTTTTCTGTTTTTATGTTTCTGCAATATTTTATGTGTTCCATTGCTTTGTAATATATAATTTTCTAGCAACTGGTATCAGAGCTTAAGTTCTATTTGGCTAATAAAATTGCTGGAGAGAAGGGTTCCTGGTTCGAGTGGAAGCAATGAGAGAAGATGGTAGGTTTAGGGTCGAGAAATTTAACGACCAAAACTACCAGTTGTGGAAGATGTAGATGGAATATTATCTGTATCAGAAATATTTGTACCTACCATTGAGTGGAAAGACAAAGAAGGCAACTAATATGTCAGACATGAAATGGGATATTCTTGTTATAAAGGCACTTGCAACAATATGGTTGTGCCTAGCAGCATTTGTAGCCTTTAATATTTCAAAGGAAACAACAATAGAGGGTTTAATGTCGGTATTAGCCAAACTATATAAAAAACCCTCGACCTCAAATAAAGTATTTTTTATGAAGCATTTAATTAATATGAATATGTCAGAAGGTGGATTTGTTTCTGATCATTGAAATGAATTTAATACGATTACCAGTCAATTAATTTCTGTAGGGGTAAATTTTGATGATGAAGTTAGCGCTCTATTATTTCTGTGCTCATTACCAGAAATTTGGAATGGTTTAGTTATGGCCATTAGTAACTATATCTTTAAATCTAGTACTTTAAAGTTTAATTATGTTTTCGGTGCAATCCTTAGCGAGGAAATGTGACGGAAAAGCTTTGGCGAGACATCAGGTAATGCCTTGACTCCAAAGACAAGGGGAAGAAAAATGGAAAGAGGAAAGAGCTCAGGATATCGCAGTAAGTCAAAGAAAGGGAGATCAAAGTCCAGATCAGGGATAGTGTGTTGGAAATGTGGGAAGAAAGGACACCTGAAGAAAGACTGTAAGTCTCGGAAGGGAAAAGAAGGAGAGACACAAGAAAACAATCATGAAGTGAATGTGACAGGTGATGCGTTGCAAGATGCTTTGATTATTTCATTAGAAAATATTATTGATGCATGGGTTGTAGATTCATGGGTCTCATTCCATGCCACACCTGATAGGAAACATTTTCATGGTTATGTTCAAGGAGATTTTGGACAGGTTCGTTTTGGTGATGATAAACCTTGTCAAATCATTGGAATGGGTAAGGTTTTTATAAAACAGAAGAATGGAAATTAATGGATATTGAGGGAGGTAAGGCATGTTCCAAATATGAATAAAAATATAATTTCAACAAGGTAGATGGGAGGTGAAGGTTTTGTAACTAATTTTATAGATAAAACCTACAAGGCCACTAAAGGAGCCCTAGTAATGGCAAAAAGAGAAAAGGTTGGTACATTGTATTTATGCAATGGTATTTCTAATTTCGTTAATGATTTAACCTCTACATGAGAATATATAGCATTGTGGAATCATAGGCTTGGGCACATGAGTGAGAAGGGGATGCAGATTCTTCACTCAAGAAATTTGTTGCCAGGTTTGATGCATGTTGATTTGGAATTCTGTGAGAATTGTGTTTATGGAAAACAAAAGAGAGTCAGATTCCTCAGAGTTGGGAAAGAAAACAAGAGTGAAAAATTATAGCTTGTGCATACAAATGTATGGGTACCTGATCAGGTATCATCTCTCAGTGACTCTCATTATTATCTTACTTTTATTGATGATGCAACAAGACAAACCTAGATTTATTGTATTTGAAATAAATATGATGAATTTGATACTTTCAAGAAATGGAAAGCTTTGGTTGAGAATGAGATTGGAAAAAGGTTGAAGTGTCTTAGATCAGAAAATGGAGATGAATATTTCAGCAAAGAGTTTGATAAGTACTATTTAGAGCATGGAATTCGCAGAGAGAAGACAGTTCTAGGAACACCACAAGAAAATGGTGTGTGAGAAAGGATGAACAGGAAAATCATGAAGTGTGCAAGGTTCATGAGATTGCATTCAGGATTGCCTTTAAAATTTTGGGCAAATGTACATATTGTTGTTTATCTAATAAGTAGAGGGCCTTCAAGTTCCTTGGATGGAGGTATTCCAAAGGAGGCATGGACAGGTCAAAAGGTAAACTACTCATTTTTAAATACTTTTGGTTATGAAGCCTTTGTCCACATTAATAAAGAAAATAGAACAAAGCTTGAGGCAAAATCAAAGAAATGTACCTTTATTGGATATGGTGTTAATGATTTTGGTTATCGCTTATATGATTATGAAAATCACAAAATCATTAGGAGCAAAGATGTCATATACAATGAAAAGGTTTTGTATAAGGATCAAATGCAGGAAAAGAAATAGGAAAAGTAAAATAGAGATTAAATAGTGCTTAATGAGATCACAGGAAAAGTAAAAGTGTATAAAAATCATAATGATCAACATCCAGAACAAAAACAGCAACAGGCACCTCAAACACCTGAAAGTGGTGTTAGAAGATCTACCAGGATAAGTAGACCCCCTAAATGATACTCTCCCTCATTATATTATGTAATTTTTACTGATTGGTGAACCATAATGTTATGAAGAAGCAGTGTGAGTAGAAACCAGGAATAAGTGGGAGCTAGCCATGAAAGAAGAGATGGACTCCTCGGTACATAACCAGATGTGGGACTTAGTTAGATTGCTTGTAGGTAAAACAACATTTCAGAATATATGGGTTTATAGGTTGAAGGAAGAAGATGGAGGTAGAAACATGTATAAATATAGACTTGTGGTGAAGGGTTTTGCACAGAAGAAAGGTATAGACTTTGATGAAATATTTTCTCCTGTTGTTAAAATGACTTCAATCAAAACTATTTTAAGTCTAGTAGCAACAGAAGATTTTCATCTTGAGAAGTTATATGTAAAGACGACCTTTCTCCATGGGGATTTGGAGGAAGAGATCAATATGTAGCAACCATAAGGATATGAGATCAAAGGGAAGGAGAAACTAGTGTGCGGGTTGAAGAAGAGCGTGTATGGCTTAAAACAGGCTCCAAGGCAGTGGTATCTAAAATTTGATAGGTTTATGTTTGAACAAGGTTATGCTAGATGTCACTTTGATCATTGTGTTTATATCAAAAGGAAAAATGATGGGAGATATATTTTATTGTTATTGTGTGTAGATGACATGCTTGTTGCAAGGTCTAACATGCAGGAAATAAATGTGCTCAAAGGAAAATTGGAAAATTCATTTCCAATGAAGGATTTGGGTGCTGCAAAACAAATCCTTGGTATGAGAATAGCTGGAGATAGAAAAAATCACAAATTAACATTTTCTTAGAGTGAGTACATACAAAAGGTGTTGGAAATATTTAATATGCAGAACACAAAACCAGTTACTACACCTTTGGCTAGTCATTTAAAAATAAGTAAGGAGGTGTGTTCCAAGACTCACGAAGAGATGAATTATATGTCTAAAGATCCATATGCATCAACAGTAGGAAGCTTAATGTATGCAATGGTCTTCACAAGGCCTAATATTGCACATGTAGTGGGATTTGTAAGCAGGTACATGACCAATCCAGGAAAAGAACATGGGATGCAGTGAAGTGGATTCTCAAGTATTTGAGAGGTACCACATATCAAGCATTATGCTTTTGTGGTTAAAACATTGCTATACAGGGATATGTTGATGCAGATATGGTAGGTGATAGAGATAACAGGAGGAGCACCACAGCGTATGTGTTTATTGTAAGTGGAACAATTGTCAGTTGGGTTTCAAAATTGAAAAGTGTTGTTGCACTCTCAACGACGGAAGCATAGTATGTTGTTGCTACAAAGGCTAGTAAAGAAATTATTTGGTTAGAAAGGTTACTGGATGAATTGGGTAAGAAGCAGGACTTTGGTAGGTTATACAATGAAAACCAGAGTGCCATTCATATTGCAAATAACTCTGCATTTCATTCCAGGACTAATCATATATAGCTCAAGTACCATTTCATACGGTCAATGTTGGAAGACAAACAGTTGAAGCTCGAAAAGATACACACTAGCCAGAATCATGCTGATATGTTAACAGAAGTTGTAACTAGGGAGAAACTAAGATTATATTCGATTTAAATTGGTCTTCAAGTATGATGATGAAGATTAGAAATAGACAAGTCGAAAGTGGAATCATTGTCCAGCAAATGAAGCAGTGGTGGAGTTTCTATAATCAGTCTCCAAGTGGGAGATTGTTGGGTGTGGAGCCAAATTATCTTCTTTATTCAGAGGTATCACTGCATTGGAACCCAGTTCGTAATGGGATGACAACGCCATCCATTTTATCACCGCCAGGGGGTGCGACAATGATTTTTATGAGCCCCCCCCCCCCCCCCCCCCCTAGCGGGGGTTTAGGGGTAGCACCCCTGAAGCTAAAAATAGATGTAAAATTGCCTTGTAAAATATTATAATTTCATAGTCAATCTAAGTTGTTTATTAGGCAGATGATATGACAGTAGAATTTATGTTTAAGTTGAGGTTTTTTTCCCTAGAAGGAAACCCCTCGCTATATATGAGGGAATTATATTTTGGCTATGTTATGTGTGTATTATGAGCGAGAAAGAGAGAGGAGATTGTGTGAGAGAGAAGAGGAAATTACAACGGATTTGTTGTAGGTTGTATCTCTTATTTTTGCTAGATAATATAAGGGAAGGACTGGTTGTTTCTCCATGGACGAAGCCTAAATTGGGTGAACCATGTATATCTGTGTCTCTCTTGTTTTATGTGTTTTCTGTGTTTATGTTTCTGCAATATTTTATGTGTTCCATTTCACTGTAATATATAATTTTCTAACATGATTGAGCCTTGGAATCCATTGACCAGTGAATGGAGGGATACACGATAAAGCTCAGTGGTGAATACCCTTGATTGGGCCTAGGAATCATTTGAGTGGTAATGGCAGGATACATGGTAAATACCAACGTTTAGAGACCTTGTAGGCATAGGAATCCCTTAACCAGTAATGGTAGGATACAGGGTAAAGATGAGAGGTTGAGATAGACAAATTCCTCACAGTTTAGTTGGAGATATCTGAAGGCATCAATGCTTGTTTAGGGCCTAGTGATCTGGTGGGGATTGCGATAAATCCTATTTCTATTGATGAGGGTTGAGGTGGTTTGGCCTCGGGAAGCCCTGGTTGGTTTTGTTGTAAGTCCCACATTCATGCTTGGAATATGGCATGGGGGTGATTGGCTGAAAGAAAGATTTGGTTCAACCCAATCTATGGTCAGGTGGTTCGTGGAAGTCCCAAACCTGGTTGGCTTATGCATTCATTAATAAGAGCTCTTTATCCTTGGTATTTCATGTGTAAATGTATTGGTTCATATGTGATTCTTATGGTTGTTATATCCTTGTTATTTCTATTGGTTATATGTTGGTTATGAGTATGTTTTATGATAGATTTGATGTATGGCTCTCATCATGTTCTGATTTGAAAATGAAATTACAATGAATATATAACATAATAGATGATAATGTAGCTATTGTGATAAAGCATTAATGCTTCTTTATGAATCTCAAATAAGTATGAGACCCTTATGCTCAGATTTGTTGTTATGACATGTAGATTACATATTTGTGACATGCTTGATGAAATGTATGTCATGGCTAGTAGGTGTCAGATGATGTACTTGTACCAATGATTGCATTAGTAGCCTTATTCCATTACTATTTATCATTCCTGGACATTTCATGAAGTTCTAGGAAGAGGCCTGAGTCCTGGCCCTAAAAAAGTGGCACAAAATATGGGGTCGTTGGCTCGGAACTAGATGAAAAAGTCCACAGTCGCTAGCATGCCTTGTTGTTAGTGTGATTGGAAGGCCTCATTCGCATGCATGGATTTTCATGGGAACATTTGGGGGTCCAAATGAGTGAAATTTCAAGTTGTCTCATGGGTTGGTCATCTGGAAGGGTTGGTTGGCTGCTAAAGGTTCTGTATCATTTGTGGAAGGTCAGATTGGTTTGGTTTGATAGTTCCACTTCATTAAACTTGAATCACATCATAGTAGCCTCTCATCACATGTTTACTCCAATGGACTGGTTAACTTGGGTAAATGTGGAAGGAGGGTATTATAGAGTGGTATCAGAGCATGGTTCACCCCTTGGACTGGATGGGCAATGTGTTGGTCATGCATACATGTCAGTTGCATATGTGCTATTCATGCATGTGGTCTATGTGCTTGTTTTGTATGCATGGTGTGGGTCATGGTTGCATTTGTGTTTCCATGTGAAAGTTGATGGTGTTGTTGTTGGATGTGTTTGTCATGAGTGTATATCATTCATGCATTGGTTATGCATGTCAGTGCTTATATGTTGTTATGCATACATTGACATGATTATAGTTTTTGTGCATGAGGTCATAGTATGTGGTTTGTATGATAAGGAATTGGTAACTGGCTGATGGTTGAAATGATTTTTATGTATTGATATGATTATGATTATACATGTATTGTGCTAATCTAGTTGATCTTGCAGACAAGATATACTCCTCTAAACTATACTGAGGTATGTTGATTATGTTATGGTTTGGTTTAAGCTGACATGGTATACTTAGAGGAAGAATATCAAAGATGACTAGTAAGATGGTAGACTACAGTTCACGAGACTCTCACTATGGATCAGATGAGCAGCGTGGTGTTGGGAACTCTTCTGAGTTAGCAAACAAATTGAGACGTTTGAAGGAAAAAATAATAAGTTGTAAGGTATATAATGACATGATCATTTAGGCACAAGAGAAACAAGCATAATGCAATGCAATAATCCTCATAGTTTTTCATAATTAAAGAGACAAGGACTTCTTCAGATCACCCATGGGCAGGAGGACAAGACTAATGGGGCATATGGTAGTAGATCTAATTATTATAGGCCATTTTGTCACATCTGGACAACAGGCCTTCAAAATGGATCAATCAACATGCCTTGGCCCCTTTTCATCTTCCTTGCACAAAGCCCTAACCATGACTCTTTCTAATCCCTGAGTTTCTTCCTAAAAGTTCCTTATTTCAGTCATTTTAAGGACCAATGCACCCTAAACCCTCATTGGCTAGCGTTGACTACCAGGTTTCCCTACTCTGCACCTGCGCTAATCACCAGCAAGGTGCTCAGTGTTGGGGGTGCACTGATTTTGGAAATTCGAGAAAAAAAAAGATTCTAGAAATTTTGGAAAACAAAAAGAATCCTAAAGATTCTTCTTTCAAAAGCTTCTAGGATCTATTGTAACTATTTAACTCAGATAAAAATCTCGAATCCTATCCTACCCTACCTTATAGTTTTCATCCCTTATCCCTTCAGCTCATCCTCCCATCAAGTGTGGATCTCAAGCCCATATTGGTAAAAGGATAATAATTCATGAACTACCTCCTTCAGCTATATATTTACTACCATCCATAGGCAAGGGGTTGACTTTTGGAGAGTGATTCTATCCTTATGATGTTGATGTGAGAGATATTTTTCCATGAATTAGTGTGATTAGAGGTGCACTTTGTGTGATCCAGGTGGATATTGGTGGCCACTCACCAAGTCCACTTGGACCCCCACCATTGTTTCTTTCAGCTTTTTAGTTTCCTTAATTGTATCACAGTTTACTATTTTTAGCAGTTTTTCGGGTCCTGAACTTCCGGAGCCATTTTGAGGCCCTAAACAACGTTTTTGGGAAAAAATGGGAGAAACATGGGTCCATGGACCGATGTTTATCTTCTTAAAGTTGTAGTTGGATAGATCTTTCTAACGAGATATTGTGCACGTCAAATAGAGATTGTATGCCAAAGTTACGACCCCGGGAAGTTGATGTACCAATTTACCCAAACAGGGTCCACAGTTTGGTGTTTCATCTTCTAGGGTTAGGTTTTTGGATGTTTAGGGAATTCCATTGTTTCTCAATAATAAATAGGCCTTCAAGCCTCATTGTAACACAGTTCAAAGGCATGTAGCCGCCACATCTCTTGTCAGAGATAAGCTACCATCGCCCTAGCTGGTTTATTTCCATTTCTATTTGTAAGCATATTTCATTATTTTACATTAATGAAATGAAGTATTATTTCCACTACATCTTTGTATTTATGGTTATCTCTATAATCAGTTGTGTTCATGTTTAAATCTGGATCAGTGGTATCAGAGCAGTCTACTTTTTCTCTGTTTTTGTTTGAATTTCCCCAACAAGGTCGGGATATAAGGAGTTAGGGCTTGAACTGGTCAAACCTTTGCACGACAAGCCTCGCAAATCCCGACGGCCTCCCATGGCGGATGAAAAGAAAGACGAGGGGGCAGGAGATCCTATCAAAATCTTGCTCAAAGAAGCCCTTGAGCAACAAGGGAACGCGATGATGGACAGCTTTGCCCAGATCCTTCAGCGGCTACCCAGGGCGATGCATCGACTTCCAATAGCTACTCTAGAAATTCCACACCATTTAAGGTACAAGTTAATTTTGAAATGTCCATATTCGAGGGTCAGATAGAGGCAGATGCCGTCGATAAATGGTTAAATCTGCTAGAGGGTTATTTTTCTATTCATGATTTTTCCTGTCAAGAAAAGATTATTTTCGCTCTTCTCAAAGCATCCCCCCATGTCAAGGACTGGTGGGAAACCTAGTGTGAGCAAAAGGATGAAAGTACAAGCTCACTATTTTCAACCGCACCCACTTGGAATTCATTCTGGGATGCCATCAAGGAGCAGTACTACCCTATCTGAAGATATGAGGATTAATACATAAAGTGGACCACGCTGCGTCAGGGAAGGGACCAAGACGTGTTGGAGTTTACCAATATTTTCCATACCCTTCGCAAAAACTTGGGTATCAAATATTCGGAGCAGCATTTGATACTCAAATACCGTGGCTGCCTACACAAGTACATCCAGGAAGAAATAGAATTCCTGAACATCTCCTCGCTCAGCATAGCATACCGATATTCCATCAAGGTCGGGCAAAACTTTAAACAGAAGAAGGGAGACTTTGGATCTGTGAATCCGAAGCAAGGGAAAGGTGCCTCCAAACTCTAGAACAAAGGAAAAAGCCAGGGCAGGGAAGCCCAAGACAACTTTCCAAAGATGTAAGCAAAGAACAGCACCGTGAAGTTGAAAAAGGACATGGGAAAGGGGTGTGAGTTCCATAAGAGCTCCACTCACAACACAAGTGAGTTTCGGGCAAAGCAGTCACTGGTGGCTGAGCTAAAGGTTTCAAAATCAGATGCATGTTCCAACTCTGAGTCAGAACTCGACAAGGGGAATGACAAAGGTAAGCAGATTATCATTGCGGAGCCCAACGCCACCGTTGCCACCATGAAGATCCAGAAGGAGGAACCTGAAGATCCAGAGGAGGAGTGTCTCTTCCACTCCCATATGTGGGTAAAGGGCTCCCCACTATAGTTCATTGTCGACAGCGGGAGCCAAAAGAACCTCATTTCGGCAGAGGTCGTGAAGTAGTTGGGCTTACCGACCACAGCACATCCACAACCATACACCATCGGGTAGCTTCACCAAGGATAGGATCTTTGTGTAAGCCAGTAGTGTCGCCTTCCATATAACATCAAGCTCTTCACGGATGAGGTATTGTGTGACATTTCTCCCCTTGAATTTTTTGATGTATTATTAGGACAACCATACTTGTGGAAGCGACATGCTGTGTATGAATCAAGGCCCCATGGTGTTATTATCACTTTGGGAAATAAGTTGTACAGGATACCGAAGGTAGCACCGCCTACCACTATCTCTTTGGTTACTGCAAAACAATGCAGCAAGCTCATTTCCAAAACCGGGAAATTTGTTTTCCTGATGATACACCCTCAAACAAAGAAGAAGACGGTGGCCACAATCTCCAAACAGGGCCCCTCTACACGACAACTACAAATGGACAAGGTCATGAAGGAGTACGAGGACATCTTCACCTCCCCCGCAAGGGTTCCTCTGCACTGTCAGGTCAAGCACTCCATCGATCTGACCCCAGGTGCGTCGCTTCCCAATGGGCCAATTTATCGATGCTCCGTTCTGGAGAAAGATGAAATCAAGAGGTAGATTCAGGAGCTGTTGCAGAAAGGTCACGTCCATCCAAGTTCATCGCCCTGTGGGAGATCGATCGTGTTGGTACAGAAGAAGGATGGGACTTGGACTATCGGGCGTTGAACAAGATCATTGTCCGTAATAGGTACCCGATCCCACGGATTGATGACCTCCTGGACCAACTGAAGGGGGAAAAATATTTCAGCAATATCGATTTGAAGTCAGGATATCACCAGGTACCAATCAAACCCTTTGATGTGTGGAAGACTGCCTTCAAATCCAAGGAGGGCCTTTTCGAATGGTTGGTTATGCTTTTCAGATTGACGAATGCTCCTACAACCTTCATGAGGCTAATGGATGACATCTTTCGGCCATTCACCAACTCATTTGTAGTGGTATACTTGGATGAAATCCTGATCTTCAGCCATAGTTTGGAAGAGCACCTCCACCACATCCGACAGGTTCTCCAAACATTGCAGCAACACAAGTTATGTGAAAATTTGAAGAAATGTACTTTTGGCATGACCCAGGTTCAGTATCTGGGATACATTATTGATGAACAGGGGGTGCATGTGGATCCAACCAAGATCCAAGTCATTCGAGATTGGCCATCTCCAACCACTCTGACAGAGCTCTGCAGCTTTCTAGGTCTTTCCAACTTGTACCGCAAGTTCGTGTTGGGATTTTCGCATATCAATTGGCCCTTGAGTCAAGTCACCAAGGGAGGAGCGAAAGCCAAATTCTTTTGGTCTGAATCTCAATAAAAGGCATTCACATAGTTGAAAGATCGCCTCTGCTCGGCACCAGTGCTAGCATTACCATACTTGCAACAACCATTTGAGGTTGAGACAGATGCCTCTAACTATGTTATTGGGGCAGTACTTACTCAAAATGGGCTTCTAGTGGCATATCACAGTGAGACACTTTCAGACACAATCTGAAAGTATCCCACTTATGACAAAGAGATGTATTCAATTGTGCAGGCCTGCTGACAATGGAAGAATTACGTTTTGGGGAAGGAAAGGGTCATCCAAACAAACCACTGACCCCTGCAGTTCATACATACCCAAGGGAAATTGCAGAATGATTGCCATCAGAAGTGGTCCACATACCTACAACAGTTCCATTTGAATATCAAATATAAGAAGGGCAGCACCAATAATGTTGCAGATTGCCTTAGTTGACCACCGATCATGGCATTAACCACCGTTCTCAACTTTTGTGGGCACAAGACTTCTGATTGGCCACTTCTCTACAAAAGCGACCCAAAATTTGGCCACACATACCAGACACTCTTGGAGGGTCAGCATGTTCCAGATTTTCACCTCCATGATTCCCTGTTATGCCACCTAGGTCACCTTTGTGTTCCTTCGAGTGAGCATTCCAAGATGATTTGGGAAGCACACTACAGTAAGGCTGCTGGGAATTTCGGGGTCAAGAAAATGGTGGCAGTACTACAGAAGTATTTCTATTGGTCGAATCTTCAATAGGATGTCACGAAGTACATCAGATCATGCATTACATGCGCCATTGCCAAACCGACCATCAAGAAGCAAGGCCTCTATACCCCGCTGCCTACCCCGAGTCGACCTTGGGAATCCATCTCCATGGATCACATGTCAGGCCTTCCTTCCACTAAGCATGGAAACGACTGTTTTTTTGTGGGCATCAACAGGTTCTCGAAGATGGCCATTATGGCGGCCTGCAAGAAGAATATCACAACAGAAGCCACTGCTAAACTCTTCTTTGAACGAGTGTGGGTACACTTTGGGATCCCACAGTCTACCATCTCAGATCGGGATAGCAGGTTCCTCAGTACATTTTGGTCCAGTCTCTGGTCGATGCTGGACACCAAACTCACTAAGTCCACATCCTCAAACTAATGGCCAAACATAGGTTGTCAACAAGATGATCGTACACATTCTGCACATGTACAACTCAAATCATCCACGCACATGGGACAAGAGCATGCCCTATGTTCAGCACAACTACAACCAGGCTCTCCACGGCTCGACTGGCCACAACCCTTTTCAGGTGTGCTTGGGATTCCAGCCACTATGTCCCATTGATGTGGCCATGCCATTTGTAGCTACTCACGCAGATTCGGCTCATGTCTAGTCCGAAACAGATAAGGCAAACAACTTCATTGAGCACATCCAACATATTCGCCAGTAGGTCCATGACATTCTGAAGAAATCAAATGCCAAGTATAAGCAACGACATGATCAACATTGGGTGCCACACAAGTTTCAAGTGGGCGAAAAGGTTTGGTTGCATTTGCAAAAGGAACGTCTTACCAGAGCCTATCATAAACTCAGACCACTCCAATATGGCCTTTACACCATTACCAAGGTTGTGGGAGACAATGCATTTGAGCTCAACATTCCCCCATTCCTTGGCCTGCACCCAGTGTTCAATGTGGAACACCTTCAGCCATACTTTCCACCATTACTAGACACATCTGACATTGTAGAACAACCCACACCCACAGAGTTAAATCCAGATTGAATGGAACAAGGTGCAACTGATCGGATCATGGACACACATATCAAGCACACTCGCCATCAGAATATCCAACTGTATCGAGCTGTCAAAGTAGGCCAACTCCTTCACTAGGGCAAGTGGCTCACCAGGGACCAAGTTCAGCAGAAGTTTCCTCATCTCATGGAGGAACTCAACGCAATGGGGACCATTGCTTCCTAACGGGGGAGTAATGATCCAAGTGGATATTGGTGGCCACCCGCCAAGTCCACTTGGACCCCCACCATTGTTTCTTTCAACTTTTCAGTTTCCTTAATTGTATCACAGTTTACTATTTTTAGCAATTTTTCAGGTCCTGAACTTCTTGAGCTATTTTGAGGCCCTAAACGACGTTTTTTGGAAAAAAAAATGGGAGCAACATGGGTCCATTTCTCTTCCCAAAGTTGTAGTTCTCGGATAGATCTTTCTAACGAGATATTGTGCGCGTCAAACGGAGATCGTATGCCAAAGTTACGACCCCGAGAAGTTGATGTACCAATTTACCCAAACGGGGCCCACAGTTTGGCATTTCATCTTCTACGGTTATGTTTTTGGATGTTTAGGGCTTTCCATAATTTCTCAACAATAAATAGGCCTTTGAGCCTCATTGTAATAGAGTTAAGAGGCATGTAGCCGCCACATCTCTTCTCAGAGATAAACTACCATCGCCCTAGCTGGTTTATTTCCATTTCTGTTTGTAAGCATATTTCAGTGTTTTACATTAATGAAATGAAGTATTATTTCCTTTGCATCTTTGTGTTTATGGTTATCTCTGTAATCGGTTGCGTCCCTGTTTAAATCCGGATCATTGTGACAAGGAAAAGACAAGTCAACTTGGAGGAGCTCTTATACAAGATCAACACCTATTTTTGGTTGTAGCTCACTCCATTTATATTAATGTAAAGATTTCTTTATTTTCCTATATATGATGTTATGGTTTCATATATTTCAATACCATGTTGATCTATTGAATTAATTGATTATATGATGCTACATAGATTTCATAGATCATTGGCTTGTGTTATCTAACAATTGTGCAGGTTCTAATTACAGTGTTCGAAGCTAGGATTACAACATGCAAGCCAAGGAAAGAGTGAATCATATGACAGATTCTAGGTAGGCTTCATCCAGTTATCTATTTACTTTAAGGAAAACATTAGTTTCCTTATCTTTTTATTGTTCTAGGTCAACCCACCAGGCCTGGGGAATATATTTATGTCTGCATTCGTAGATTATGTATAAAAAATTGGTGACCATACTAGGGAATGGTGTATTCCCTTGGTGGTTTATTTGTCCATTGTGCTTGTCTTACCTCTTCTTCAGACCTTTACTGTCTTATTCAGTGAAGAACATACCTAGGAAGACCTTTCATTGAGTCTCAATTGCAATCCTTGTGTTGGAACTTTGCATCCCTAGACCAATGCACCCTCTAGTCTTGTGACAGATAATCGCACCCAATTTAATCCTTCGTTGTGCCTGTGTTGCATAGCACTAGTGCCTCCTTTGCACCTATGTTAGCCCCTATTTCTTTTTGCTTAATTTTCTCTCTGATCAACCTTGTTCTAGCTACTCTTCCTTGAGTCTTTTAGTGTCTTGTGGTCTCTCTGAAGCCTCCATTTGGTTTCCTTTAGTTTTTTAGTGCCTTTGGTAAAGATTTGTTTAGATTTTACTTTGTTCTTATCATTAAGTAATTTGCAAACTTATTTTGTTTGAACATTGAGCACTTATATGAATTGGTGTTCCAGCCATCATTTTGAAAAGCTTGTTTGAATTAGTGATTAAACTTTGAATCTTAGTTGTCTTCATTTTAGAAAATTAAGTGACTTGAAAAGAAAAATATTTGTATTGGCATTTAGTTTTTTGTGTGCATCAACATTGGAACAGTTTCATTTAAAAGGGAATTGTACTTTACAAATTGTTTTTTGCATACTCTTTGTCCCTTCCGTTCCTTAGATATATTATCATTGAATGAGAAATATTTCATTTCCTCATGCTAGTTTTCATTTTATGATGTTTAGGTGACATTCACGATGAGCCCCAAAAATAAAACTTAATTGAAGATAAACATTAAAATTTATTGAATCAACCGAAGGAGAATTTGTAACATTGACACAAACATTTAGAGGTCTAGGCTTGAGACGTGCTCTTCCATCGTTAAACGTAGGATTTGTCATTGTTTTCCATCATTGTATCCCGAGGGTGAAATATCGTTCCATGTACGTGAGTGTATAGGATCATTCTCCATGTACCCTTGGGTATATTGGACGGCGTTCTACACATGTGAAGTATATGGGCACGCTCTCATCGAACGATTATGCATTAGACAACACTACTACAGTCTGCACTTCCACATACTGTCGAGTATATTTTAGATGTCCCCTATAGGTTACTATCCTCACCATAGGTAACCAAATCGGTCACCTTGTGTATCGTGATACACCGAACACAACATTCTGGGATATTTCCTACACGTACATTAAGTCCTTAGTTCGCCAAGGTGTATATTGAAGTTCACAGTTGCTTGGTAATCCCTTTTGTCTATATTACCGTCCTTTTATTTATTTTTGGGTTAATTTATAAAATTTACTATCCAACTTGGAAGAACAAAATCCCCCACTTCGTCGTTCACATAGAATTCAAAATAAGCCTCCTCTTTCACCAGAGGCTACACCTACCCATCATCAAAAGAATAAGAGATGCAAACTACCGAATTGAGAAATTCAGGAACTACTTCTGATCCTCCTCCTGAATCTGATCAACCAAAATCATCTTTCCCTTTTTGTATTGTGTGGTACACCGTGTGTGGGTGTATGCATGTGATGTACATTGTATGTATGTGTATGTTTTGTTTTTGGTAGGTAAGCACCCATGGGGGATTTGAACCAGTGACCTATTGCAAGAAGTGCCTTAACAGTGCACCCATTCACCATCAATCCAAAGCCTCGTGGACTGTGTGTATGTGTATGTTATTGAAGAGAAGAAAAGGAATTGGGTGCTTGCCGAGTTTGGCAACCGATTCAGTGAGTGTATGGAAAGGACAATAATAAAGGTAGAACCAAAGGATCGATTGAAAGATAAGTATTTTATTTTAGTTTTAATTATGCATGTGATCTTTGAATCTGATTTATGATGGTTACATGTGATTATGATTATGATTTATGATGGTTGCATTTTGAGCTGACCAGATGTGATATGTGTATACATGATGATTTGATCAAAGAGTTAGTTTCACTTGTTGTGACAAAACGTGAACAGAATTGTAGGTGTACCTTATTTACAAGCCACCAATGGAAAATTTTAGGGGCTAATGTTCGCCTAATGGGCTAATTTTCCTTGATTTTTCCATAAAAAAGATTCACCAATTTCCAATTTTATAAAAGACGATTCACCCAAATTTTAGAATATAAAAATATTTTACCTTAAAAATCCCCAAGATTACATAGAGACTATATATAAAATCATTATAAATTTGAATAATTTTACAAATATATAAATAAACATTTTATAGTTTTCATATTAGGGATTAGTGAGATTCGCCAATGTTTTTAAACTTCAAGAAAATTTTCCATCCTTAAATTTTTCCTTGCGTATGATTTTAATTTATTTCAATTCATTTTGAATATAATGACAATTATGTGCTTGGTACAGGAAAGCATGGAAATTCTCAGTTAGGGTGGTTGAAACTAATTGCAAGAATGTTAGAAGCAACAATGAAAGGAATTGTAACATGCAACAGTATGTTGGTAAATCACTTGAGGAGAAATTCCAATGTGGGACAATTGTACCCAATAGTGTCCATTGATTTCCATGAGCATGCTATGACCGGTATGATGGTTTTGATGCAAGGATATGCCTTGGTTTTTGTACCTTCTGAAGTGAGGAAACCTTGCCAAGGGATGGATCATCTGAGGGACTGTGTACAAGAGAAGAGGATGCCAACAAAACTTGGAAGGTGTGTAACTACACGGAAGGGGGTGACCGAATTTCTCAAGGGACTATGTAGCAGAGAAGGGAAGGTCAAGGAATATATTTGTTTTGGTCATTAGCATTGCCAGATGGAATTAGAAGTACATTGGGAGTGTGCCCTAGAAGAATGAGTTAGTAATTTTTCACTAAGAGAACAAGTATCGTAGGATCATAATGTTCGACATTAGATGCAGCTTTTACTTTGGTAGTGGATTTTGGACTTCCAAGGAAGGAGGTGAATCCTGGTACTACCTTTAAGGGTGGAGGTGTGAGACTCTAGATTCCCTTGTTTCTAATGCGGGTATCATATCCTTTTATTTGGTGGTTAAAGAAAATGTGCATATGTGTATATCTCATTTTATTGTAAATACCATAATGAGTTGTGTTATAAAGCTCCAGTAAGAAGTATGTTTTATTTTTAGTGGTTTGTTGGTCATAGGTGTCATAGAACACCAAGGACGATGTTCCCCTATAAGGGAGGGGTTTGTAACAACCCTTGGTTGATTTCCATGTAAAAAAAAATATAAGACCAAGGCTATGAGATACGTACTTCAAGCTGAATGGTGGGAAAAACATCCTAGTGGGTGTCACTTAAAGTTATTTATGGCTAAGGAAATTGGCAAAGGAAAAGAGGCATTAATTGGAATTTATTTATGAAAATAAAGGAAAATAGGAGAAAAGGGAGACAAAGAGTCACATATTTGCATGAGAGGGAAATTGAAGGAAAAATTAAGGAAAATGAATAAAATAGAGGCCTCAATGATAAAAGGCTTTTGAGTATCAATTCATGGGTTTTTTAGTTTAGCTTTGGAGCTCTCTTTTATTCTCTCATTCTCTCATACTCTTGCACACTTAGAGTATTTTTGGAGCATGCTTGGAGCACTCTAGTATGCACTTGGATTGGATAAAGAAAGCAAAGGAAAGTAGGAAAGCACAAGGGAACATGTGGATCAGCAGCTACAACTCGATTGTTTTTCATGTAACAGGTTGCATGTGTGAGTTGTTTGCTAATTTCTATATACATGTTATATGCATGTGATTTTTTGGTTATGTGTTGTCCTTGGCATGGAGATATTCCTGGATTGATAGTGGTTTTAGCCTTGCCTAACCATTTCCTGGATAACCATAGTGTTGTGGGTTTTTCCACTTAATTGTTTTTCTGATTGGTGCTCATAATTCCTTATGGTTGCGGGTTGGAACAAACACTCTGGAACCCCTTAAAAATCTTGAGTTGAGTTACTAGTCCCAGAGCCTAGGTTGGGACAAATGCTATGGAGCCCTTGGTGAGTTGAATTACTAGTTCTTGGAGCCAAGTTTGACAAATTCTCTAGAACCCTAGAAGGTTATGGGTTGAGTTACTAGTTCCTCGAGCCCTAGACATCTTAGGTAGAGACTGATCTAGTTGGTGTTAGTGATATCCGATCGTGAGGTGGAATCATCAGTTGAGAGTTGAGGTGGTTTAGCCTCTAGAAGCCCTGTTTTGGTTTTGTTTGTTTTATTCCATGAGATCCCTCATTCATGCTTGGAATATGGCACAAGGGTGATTTGCTTAAAGAAATATATGGTTTATCCCGATCTATCATTGGATGGTACGTGGAAGTCCCTAACTTGATTGGAATTTTCATATGTTAGTAAGAGGTATTTTTTATTGTGGTGTATGAACATATGTATTGATTATGATGGTGATATTATGGTTGATTTTCCATGGTTTCTATGTTGGTTATTTGTTGGTTATATGACGTATATTATCTACGAATCTTGACATGTTTTAATGAATATGTGAATGGTTGATGAATGCATGGACTAACAAGTGTTATTGCAGTTAGCTAGAGAGGGTTTAGATCCTTCTTGGTGATTCTCAGGTGAATACTATCAGTTTATGATTAGATATGCATTCATGACTTGTAGCTTATATTTTAACCATATGTTTAATGAAATGTCTAGTGTGTTCTAGGCAATCTAGGTCAAGTTCCTGGCTTGAGTTTGAATGTTTGGTATTATCTTCATGTAACTTATGCTTCTGGAAAGTTTCAGGAAATTAAGGGTAGCAGTTTGAAGGTTGGCCTGAACAAGTGGCACTGATCCCATGACCACATGATCTAAAATGAATATTTTAGGTCACAACCGCATGGAGTTAGGCTTGTGAGTGTGGTTGGAGGCTTGCAACCACATGAAAGCCTTGGTATGGGTGCAATTGGGGTTTAGGTCAGTGAAAAATTAGTTCCAGCTCTAGATTTTGTCATTAGAGGTTGTGGACTGACTTTTGGGTGACCTAGTGTCCCGAGGGATGTTTATGAGTTTTCAGTGTGTCGTTTTGTAGGCCCCACTTCCTTAATGAGAGCTGGGAATTTGGGTCAAGTCATAGTAACTCTTCATCTGATGTTTACCCTTGAAGGCTGGTGAAATTGGGTAAATGTGGGAGGAGACAGTTACATCCTCATGGAGATATTCGAAACGAGGTATTATGTTAATCAAATGAAGATCGTCTGCCAAAGTTATAATCCTAGGAAGTTGGAGGTCCAAATTACTCATTTATACAAACACTTTGTGTACATAGTACTTGTAGGTAATAAATGCCTATATGTTCATTGATTCAATAAGCTCATGAGAGAAACATCAAGAAGGTATTATTCCCTCTCAAGATAGTTGCAATAACACTAGTTAGCCCATGCATTCATCAACCATTCAATAAATTATGAAAACATGGCGAGAGCCATAGATAAAATATATCATTTAACCAAATATATAACTAGCAAATAATCAGAATAGAAACCATGAAAAATCAACCATCCAATCACCATAATAATCAATACAAATGCTCATACATCACAATAGGAAAATATCTCATATTAACATAGGAAAATTCCAACCAAGTCAGTGACTTCCATGTACCACCCAACCATAGATTGGGTTGAACCAAATCTCTCTTTCAACCAATCACCCCTATGCTATATTCCAAGCTTGAATGTGGGATCATAAGGATTAAACCAAAACAAAAACAACCAGGGTTTCTAGAGGCCAAACCACCTCAACCCTCAACCACATTGATTTCACTTAACTAGTCCATAAATCACCAACAAGAACTAAATCAGTCTCTACCCAAGTTTTCCAAGGCTCCCAGAACTAATAAATCAACCCACAGCTAATCCATGGCTCCATATAATTTATTCCAACCCTCGAATCCAAGGACTAGTAACTCAACCCATAAGGCTCCAGAGGGTTTGTCCCAACTTGCAGGCTCCAGGAACTAGTAACTCAACCCAAATTATTTTAGGGATCCAGAACATTTTTTCCAACCCACATCCATAGGGAACCTAAGAACCAATCATAAAAACAAGTGGGAAACCCACAACACCATGGTTATCTAAGAAATGGAAATGCAAGGCTAAAATAACTATAAATCCAAGAAAATCATACATGCAACATGTTACTTGCAAAGTTATCCAGTTGTAGTTGTTGATCTAAATGTCTCCTTGTGCTTCCTTGCTTTCCTTTGCTTGATTTCCCCAAATCCAAGTGAATTCTTGCGTTCTCCAAGAATGCTCTAAGTGTGCAAGAGTGTATGAGAGAGAGGGAATGAACAAGAGCTCAATCCTAAAACTGTCAAAAGGTTAAACTGACAAAATATAAACCAACAAAATCTGTGAACTATTTCTCTAAATCCTTTTTATAATTCTTGTATTTATTTTCTTCATTTTCCTTCATTTTTCCTCTAATTTCCCTTACATGCAAATTTGTGACTCTTCACCTTCTTTTTCTCCTATTTTCCTTTATTTTCATAAATGCCTATTATTGCCTCTTTGCCTTTGCCAATGTCTTTTCCAATTTCCATAGCCATTAATAAACCACAAGTGATGCCCACTATATTTTTTTTTCCCAACATTCATCTTGGAATACATGTCCCATGACCCTGGTCTTATTTTATTTAAATGGAAAATTAACGAGGGGTTGTTACAATCATCCCTTACAAAATACTGGGGTCATTAAAATCCTATGGCTTCTAGAGCTCTTAGAATTTTTGGAATGGATCATATAGATGATGAAAAGGATCACCTTATGAAATTCTTTAGAAACCTTGGATATAACATGAAAGATATTAAGGATTCCTTCCAAAAAGCTCTTATACATGACAATAATCCTTGTAATTCTAACATCCATAATCCTCAAAAGTCTACATACCTACCTTACCTTAAGGACGCCACTAATAAGATTTAAAGAGCATAGTGTAGACATAAGATATGAAAGGACAAAAAACTTAGCTATTGCAGAACATGCTAAGAACACCAAACATCATTTCTGCATAGAGAATGCAAAAATCCTTGTAGTTGAAAACCTTTCTCGCAAATGTAAGATAAGGGAGGCTCTGGAGATTAAAAAGAACCCTAACGATATTAATAGAGACAATGGAATAGAAATCAATAAAATAGGTAGCCCTTTTTAAACACAAAAATAATAATAATAATTAAAATTAATATTATCTAATATTATAAACATAATAATTATAACTAATTTTTCACATATAATCTAAACGAACATTCTCATATACATAATATATAAGGCCATATATTATAATCTAATAAATAGTAACATTATAGAACAATGGTTTATTATTAATATTATTATTTTCTATTTAATATATATTAGTTGTATTAGATATCTATATTTATAACTTAGTTTATAGATTAAATCATTACACTCTTTAAATTGTCATTATTAAACTATAATATTCACTTTACACACACACACACACACACACACACATATAACTTATTTTATAGTTTAACATTACAATCTTTAAATTATCATTATTAAACTATAATATATAAACCAACTTTTACATCATTTATTTTTATATGTCCTTGTCGGCCATTTAGGGTTTTACCTATCTATATTATTATCTTCATTCTCTTCTCATATTCATCAAGTCTCTAAGATGGAACCTATAGGAGGTTTTGAAATGTTGACTACAATACTTAAATTTGTGGATCTTCCTCTATCTATCAACAATCCAAATCACAAATATCTTAATATAATGACAAAAATCTCGACTTCATTGGTGCTAGTATCCAATCTAGGAAGGAAAGATTTGTTGTGATACCCATGAATAGAGACTAGGTGCAACATTCTAACTGGGTAGAAAAAAATGATGGTGCGTAATAGCTAAAATATCTCCCTGACAATGAGATCCTATCCGAAGAAAAAAAACTCTTCATTTCCCTATATATCCTCGTTCAATCATCCTTAAATATCAAGTTTCAAAATTTAAAAGTTCTTACCAATGCCCACTAACCATCTTAATTGATCAGGGTCACATCGAATTGTGTGCCCAAACCAATCACAACCCGCACCAAGAAATGGCCATCACCACACAGGATTAGGGGTTGAAACTGATAGACTTTTGTTATCCCATGGAAGACCATATCACTTTGGCTAGATATACACTATTTTTGTTATTATTATCAGGTACCCAATCTACTGTGTCTAATCTGGAGCGAATCCATATAGACTGGAAAACTGGTAAAACGTGTTCTTGATAGCTCCACCAACTTTTCATGTCATGAGTCTCCTATAGATTATCCATACCCTACCTTACTTCAATTTTAATATCCAATTAGTAGTGACAGACAACCCCATGTCCATCAAACAGGGATAATAGCATCAGGATTCAAAGGTCGCATACACCCATTAGCACCTACGCCCTCCTTAGAGTGTATTTGCCAACTATGAGATTATGTCCTTTGCAATATAGCCATCTACAACATTTCTAGAGCTAACTTCCTATATGTTCTTTTATTCACCGCCAAACTATTTAGAATTTACCTTCAATCCTAGTTACATGCATTAACATCCCGCACAACATCAGCATTACCTTGTACAAATAAAAACAATCATTTCCCTTATCAGTATGTAGTGCCTTCAAGGCTACAATCCCTGCAAGGTGATAGACAAAGTAGAAAATTGAGTGTTCTAATGAAAAGCATGGAAACCATAAGGATGCCTAAACCTATTAAGAAAAATAGGAGAAAAATATTTTCCAAAAGTCGAATAAGTTTAAAAGATGCCTAACCCTACAAAGAAACATAGGAGGAAAATATTTTCCACAATTGGAAGTAGTTGAAAAGAACTACAATTTATGATACATAAGGGATGAGAGAGTTGGATCAAGTACATTGGAATATTTGGGTCAACTTGTACTACTTTGAATGTCACAAGCCATACAAGTGTGTTGATATTTTATATTCCTTAAAGGGTGAGCAAGATATGATCCTCGGTCGAGAAAGGACATAGTACCATTTATTTAAAAATTGAGATCATTGATGGAATGATATAACTATTTATGTAATGACCCAAAATTCAAAACATACAATTAATTACCTAAATGTATGTTATTAACAATCAACACAAAATATTCAATCAATTAGCATGTAATTTATGAAAATAAGAACAGAGAAGATTTACCTATCAAGTGACGATAGATCTTACTAGTGATTCTGTCGTCGTGGCACTATTTGAATACCATTGACCACAACAAATTTTTGGGAATGGCCTTCCACCCAATCATAGGCTCAGCGATACAACATCTTTCTACATCTAGCCACCCCTAAGACTACTATTGTCAATGACTCCTTTGTCTCTCAGCTGCATTCTCCTCCTGAAAGAATGAATGCTTCTCATCTCCCTTTTCAGCCATTAAATATTACATGAACTATTCCAAAAATGGAAAGGGGATTGGAAGGGGGATCCTCATGCACACAATCCATGTGTCATCATAACTTCTATTTTTCTTTGTCTTAAGTTTTCTTTAGTTCAACATTTTTCTTAATTAACTCCTTATTTTATTCCTTTTTATTTTTTGTTAACTTTACTTATTCTTATAGTTTAATTTTATATATTTATTCGAAACTTCATTTTATTATTTATTATTTTATTTTTACTATTATTATATTTTCTTTATTTTTATTTTTTATTATTTATATATTAATATTATTTCATTTGCTTTATTATTATTGTTGTTGTTGTTACTTATTGGTTTATTAATACAAGGAATTACATACTCCCCCTCCTTAAGGAACTTCATCCAGAAGTTAATTTTAATCATTTAGCTTATTTATTTATTTATTTTATTACCCCATATTTTCCCACCACCCTCTACTAAACTAGTATGCCAACAAGCATCGAAACTTGCACCACAACGCTGAGGAAATATCGAGGAATCTCAAGCCTCTTTCCCAACTTTTGCCATCAAGTTTGAAGCCTCATCGGTTTATACCAAAGTCCCAAAGCTCAAACCTCACCTGCCCCAAGGCAAGAATCCGACCCAATACCCATGTACTCCAGGCATCTCAAAAAGATATCCCAACTCTCTCCACAATTCACTAAGGTGCACATCCCCAGGCATCGAAGTCTACACACACTTCTAGACTTTGGCATCCCAATCCAATATCAGGCACTATGCGTACTCAATATGGTTCCATAGCCCCTCAAGATATACGCAAGGCAAAAGAAACATTGGCATGTTTAGTGTTGATTGAGTTTGTCCCAAACCCATATGGTGTTACATATTCTCCCTCATAAGTATGGTCTCCCATGAGATCATCAAATAAATTGGCCCTCTCAAACCATTTGTGGATTTCTTACCAATCACCACATCTCAACATGTAGTCATTGCATTAGTTATAACATAATAATAAAATATTCCACATGCCAACTCTTGTATGCCATCAAGAGAACATAACATCATTGTTATCACAACATTTGGAATAGTAAAAATTGCATGTTCATGCATGTCATAAAATTTTCATGCAACAACCACATGTTTCACATTTTGACATATCATCATAATTTTTAACATTAACATATCTATATCAAAGATATATCATGACATCACATAATAAATGGAACCACATGTCAATATAACCATTTATCATAACATCATAAATATGAGAATCATCGCATTACATATCAAATATAGAGCAATAATATATTATAAACATTCTTATCATGATTCATTAGAAAAATAAATTTCATTTGCTGTATAAAAACATGAATACCAATAATGAAATAAGATTAATCAACGTCCATCTAGGATCTAAGCTAGTGTCAAGTTTTCATCAAGATACCAATTACTTTTCGATAATCATGTATCATTCTTTTAACTAGGAAGTTGGCTATTTACAGAGTAGGTATGGTTATTTAAGTACATCGTTAAACTTCAAATGAGCCTCATCATCTTGAGCCTTAATCTTTGGTCATGTATTCTTGAGTAAATTTAGTGAAATTCATCATTAAGATATTATTTTTCATACAATCATTCCTTAAATCATCAATATCAAATTTAAAATCCTTTAGTTTTACATCAATTTACACCTTTGGCTTACCCATTCCAACACCACTGCATATAAACACTAGGTCATCATGGTTTAATTTTCTATCATGCCTAATTCACTTGCAAAAAGCGTTGGTCAATCCTTAGCGATTTATCCATCACTACATTCTAATATTAGATTTACCATCCTTTTAAGTTAGTTGCATACTATATTTAAGTATATTGTTGTTGGTTTTAAATTCATTTGATGTATACTTTTGAGGAATCACATTAATTATTCTCTCACTTTTTATTAGTTACAAGTATATGTAATGTCTCGCATTAATAAATCAATAAATAATAGTAATGATAATAAAGCAAAGGAAATAATATTAATATATAAATAAATTAAATAATTGAAATTATTTTCAGGACAAAGTTCCTTAAACAAGGGGAGTATGTAGTGTATAAGTAGTGTGTTACCTTTGTGGTATTAATAACTACATAACTATAAAGTTACTTGGATCTTAAGACTAATATTTATAGCTGTAACACATCTGACAAGTCTAAGTTGTCTTAATGTGGGGCAAATAATTTAATTAATGCATAAACATATAATTATTACATGATAGCCTTGGGTAAGAATTAATTTTTAAATGGGTCCCTACTTTGGATGAAGCGATTTCCATAAAAATGAGCACAATTCTCGTTTATAAAGAAAATTTTATAAAACAAAAGAAGTATGTGATGTTATTGACTAAACTTAGAGATGGATTAGTGATAACCTTCTAAGAATTGAATTGAACATAAAACATAAATTCTAGATGTTAGATCAATATTTTTTTTGTGATCTCTACATTAAAATTGCCATAGGCCCAAAAGGTTTGAGCCTAAGCTAGAATACCAAATGTAATGACCCATAATTCAAAACATATAATTAATTACATAATTCTTTGTTATTAATAATCAAAACAAAATATTCAACTGATTAGCATATAATTTACAAAAAAAATGATCAAAGAAGACTTACCTATAAAGTAATGAAATATCTTACTAGTGATTTTAGATTCATGGTGTTATTTGAATCCCACAGACAACAAAGTTTTGGGGACGACTCTCCACCCAACTATAGGCTTAGCTGCATAGTATCTTTCTACAGTTATCCATCCCCAAGCCCTCAATCAACTACTACTACCAGTGACTCTTTTGTCTCTCAACATTCTCATCCTAAAAGAATGAATGCTTCTCATCTCCCTTTTCATCCATTAAATAGAAAAAATTGTTCCAAAAATAGAAAGGGGATTGGAAAGGGGATCCTTGTGCACACAGTATGTGTGTCATCATAAATTTTGTTTTTCTTCATCTTAAGTTTTCATTCACTCAACATTTTTCTTAATTTAACTCTTACTTATTTTATTCATTTTTATTTTTTGTTAACTTTACTTATTCTTATAATTTATTTTTATATATTTATTTAGAACTTCAGTTTATTTTTATTTTTTTATTTACCATTATTATATTTTCTTTATTATTTATATATTAATATTATTTCGTTTACTTTATTATTATTATTATTATTATGGGGAATTACAATTTTAATAACTAGCTTCGATTCATCCTAACTTCGAACCTATCAAGCATCGAGAGGGATCAAATCTCTTTTCACTATAAAAGAGGTTTGCACCTTGAGAGATTTGATCCCTCTTGACGCTTCGTAGATCAGGGTTAAGATGGATCTAGGATGGTTGTATATATATATATATATATATATATATATATATATATATATATATATATATATATATATATATATATATATATATATTATATACGAATACCATTGAAAAAACCATGGGTTGTCAAAATATGGAGGCCAAAAACCACTAATAGTATTTTGACTATTTACCTCATTATTTTTAATTATTAATTTTTTAATTTTACTTTTACTTTTAATTTTATTTTTACGCAATTTAACGAAGTTAAAATGTTTACATAACAGGATAGGACAGTACAACATCGCTTCCATACTAGGCTAGAAAGTACCTCTCAACGCAATTATTTAATTACTCTTTGATTAGTTCACTTTGAATTGTTTTTAAATATTTAATAATATGATAAATAAAAATAATTTTAAAAATTAGTTTGAGTGGTTTTGAATTATTTTTAAATACTTAATAATATGATAAATAAATATAATTTTAAATGTTAGTTTGAGTGTTTTTGAGTTAAACATGAGCCTTAAAGTTGATTATTTGTGAGTTTGACCTTTTAAAGCCCCTCTGCATAGATGGTTTACTTTGTTTATCGGTTGATAACAAGAAATTATTTGGTGGGTTTTCCACATGGTTTTTATTAGAAGGAATAAATATGATAAATACATGCATATTTTAATTAATTTGAACTTGTTAATTTGATGTTTTATTATATATTTGATCCACTTAAAACAAATAAAGAAAAATTGATATTATTGGTGAATTTTAAATGATTTATAGGATGATGATGTGTATCCACATTAAGAATAGGTACATATAAGTTTGACTAAAATTAGTTATAGTTGGTATTTCCTCTCAGACAATTATTATCAATGATATCAAATTAATGTTGGTATATAAGTTCAACGGTAGAAAGCATGGGGAAGTGGGGGGTTATCTATGGTCTCGATTGGCACCCAATATTATATTTTGCTCAGGGATATAAGAAGCAATGGACAATGAGATGGAAGCTATTGCAATCTTCTAAGACCTCAAAATTTTGAGAACCATCACCTCCCAATTAGTCTTTGTTTTGGAAACTCCCACATCATCCTCTTTTTGCTCTAAAACAAGTTTCAAACATCCTCCTCTCATATTCAATGAACTCTCCAGAGAGTAGAGGCTCTCCTTAAAATATTCAAGGTGCTAGCTTCCTCCATGTTAAAAGAAATCAAAATAAGGAATAAAATGCTATGGCTAAATTAGGAGTCACATTAATATTGGGATCAATCATCCTTAAGATAAAAAAAGTGTTTGAACCATCCTTATTCCACATCACATGACCAAGTCGATACAATTTTTAAAGTTCCTAAGTTTAGACAAGGATGAACTTATGGTTTTTTAGAAAAATCAGGGGATCTCTCATCTTCCCCTACTCTTTGTTGGCCCTCACTCCTCCATTTTTTTGAAGGAAAAGAGCCTGTTGTCTCCCTTTTGGACACACCACACCCTCTCCCCCATCTTCCTTCATTCCTCAATGACTCCACCCCCTATGTTACATGCCTTCTTGTCTACTTGTTTCCATCTGTGTGTATCTCCTCCCAACAATTCGACTCTCCACCCATTGCCACCATGGAAGCAGGTCATTACACTTATTGTGATTACTAAAAATGTGTGTGTGCCTTGAATATCACTTTTTGTAAGAAGCAACTAAAAGTACAGCCCAACAAGCAATGATTTCAGCTTCTGCGTTTGTACCATATCCAACACCCAACCAAACTTTTTTTTTCCCGGTGGTTCACGGGCACCCTTGGTCATTGCGTAGCCGCTACGTCCATAGTAAATCTGGGCAGATCGACCCCGAAGGGGATCACTTCCCCGCGGCCTATGTATTGACCTAACCCCAAGGGCTATCAAGTAGATTCGACCCTGTGACCTCCTGTATGGCGAGGCACTGCTTTGATCGGTTGAGCTAACCCTTGGGGCTGTCACCCAGCCAAACTTGATAAGTAAGATTCCCTATTAATATGATATGTTAACCCCCTCCACATAAACCTTGTTGTGTAGCTCCATCAAAAAAAAATTTGGAAATAACAGTGAAATAGTAGGAAATCTAACCATTCTAGGGTTTTTAATTTTGGGCTTCTTATTAAATTCCTTGAAATAACTCACAACCCTTAGAAACACTAGCTTAGAATTGAAATATTGATTTTCAAATATAACTTTATTTCTCATTCTCCAAATTCCCCATGCTATAAAAATAGGAAGAGTCTTATGGTTTCCCATCTCATAAACCTAGAAACTTAAATAATTCTCAAAGGAATAAAATACAAAGACACTTGTAGAAATAAAACATGTAGTACAGAGGACCATAATTCTTTCGCAAAAATGCATTGTATAAATAGATGATCCACATATTTTGATTTTGCTTTGCAAAGACTACACAGGTTAGGACCTAGAAAAACCCTTTTTTGTAAATTATCCCAAGTGAGTATACAGTTTTGAAGAAGAAGCCAACAAAAACATCTTAATTTTTGGGGTAAATTCCACCTCCATAATTTCTTGTGCCACCATAAACCTCTGTGGTCCGCAGATGAGAAAGAAAGTGATTCATATGCTTGACTAGCTATCGCTCGACTCATTGTTGTACTCTAGCTCGAAACTAGGGTATCTTCTTCTCCAGTCAAAGAATAACATTATTTTATAAGTTTTTAATAGAATCATCCCATTTTTTTGCTAACTCTCCTTGAATTATAAAGCAAATGAATTCATCCAATATCCCTTAGAAGAAAATTTGGAAATATATTTCTTGATATGACTCAATTTACAAAAGACATTTAAATTTAAGAAAAATATTAAATTTAGAGAAAGATGATAACACTTAACACATCCTATGAAAGGGTCCCTCCCTATAATTATCAGATTTCCTTTTCCTACCTTCCAAGCTAACCAAGAGAAAAGCCAGGGAAATGAATCCATTAATCCTTTCAAAATTATTGAGCCATTGTGAGTTGTTTTCAAAGCAGTGGTTATTATCTAGACAATAATGGAATTGTTCTTAATATATTTATCCATAATAATAATATGCCATAAGTATGACCCAAACAAAGCTATCAAAAGGCTCTTCATAGCAAAATATTTACCAAACTAGAACAAATTTTTAAAGCCCTAGCAAGTTGAGTCCTTTAGATGGGATAAAACTTCCCATCTTGCAAGATGTAATCCCTATTTTAATAGCTTTCCACTCCAAAGAAAACTAAGCATTCTTTACCTTATTTTATTTATGATATATTTTGGAATATCTGATATAGTGAGCCAATACACTGGAATACTCTCCGAAATTGACTTAACAATAATCACTCTCCATCCTAGAGATAACCACCTGTAACACCAATTCACTATTCTTTTCTCAATCTTCTTGATAAGCCATAACCAGTCCTCCTTATGATAGCAATTAGGTTTCAGAAAATAACCCATACATTTGAATCCTTTCTCTAATTCTTCCACTTGGTAAGAAAAATGAGCTTATAATGGCTAAATTGTCTTCTTGAACTTTGTTTTATAAATAATTAGATTTGTGGACACTCACCTCCATTCCATATTCTTGACAAAATAAGGAAATAATTCTACAGAATACTTCCCATTCTACAATAGTTCCATCAACAAATAATAATACATCATCAACGATAAGTGGGTAATGAAATGAGACTTTTTCACCTTTATACTTTTTAAACTACCATATCTTCTTGCATGCATAATCAATCTACTCAATCCTATGTTACTAATCAAAATAGTAATGGAGAAAGTGGATAGCTTTGCCTCAAACCTATTAAACTATTGAAGAAAAGGGTAGGATATTCATTTACTAACATTGAAAAAATTTCTAAGGAGACACCCATTATCCAATTTGCAACATTTGGGTCTAGGCCAATTTGTAGAAGGATCAGTCATAAAAATACCAAATAACCTTATCATAGGCTTTTACTAGGTCCATTTTTAATATTAAAGCTTCCAATATTTTTAACTTGATTGAGTGTAGTGATCCCTGAGCTACACCTATTGCATCACTTATTCTTCTATTAGAGAGAAACTCAAATTGTTCTTGGGAGACCATTTCATCTAATTTATCTTTTAACCTATTAGAAATTATCTTGGTAATGAATTTAAATATCAAGTTACATAGTGAAATAGGTATGAAGTCATTAAAATTATTTAGCATAGAACATTTAGGAATCAACACAATAAAGGTAGCATTTGATGCTCCAGATACTATTCCTTTTAATCTAGCCTCCTCCATCACCTTTAAGATATCTTCACCCATTAGATCAAGAAAAGATAAGTATAGTTCAACTATTCACCCATCAAGACCAACGATTTTTTCTTTTGTAAATTTTTTCAGTACTCATTCTACTTCTTCCAATGTGATAGGTCTGCCAACACGTGAAGAGTCTTCGTTAGAGAAAAAAAACCTTGGATATTTTTGGATAACTTGCAATTGAGTTGATATAATATTAATACCAAATTCCTTAAAAATATTTGAAAAATGTTCCCTTACTGCCATTATCTCTTTGAGAACTTTTAATATCACTAGCTCCACCCTTTAGCTCCCAAATAGAATAATCTACTCTTATTAAATTTGCGAATTTATGAAAAAAAAATTATTTACATCCTGAGAATTAACTCAAGTCCTTCTACTTTTTAGTCTCCATGAATCCTCTTTTACCTTTAAAATATGAGTTTTTCTCTCACCCAGAGTACAAAGATGTAATTTTACTTCTTCTGGGAAGATTGTGCTGACAAAATAATGAAAAACCTTATCATATTCTTGTTCAAATAATGACCATTCAGATTTCATTTCCTTCTTTTTTGTTAATTCTCAATCTTCTACCTTATTTTCAATCTCCATCTAAGTAACCCAATATTCCTTAGCATAATCAAAAGTTTTATAAGATAGGTATTTCCAATAGTTCTTAATCAAAGAAATGAAGGATTCATATTCCAACCAAGAATGATTGAATTTAAAAGGATAAGCAATCTTAGTCTCTTTAAAATCCGTTTGTAGAAAAATCAGCATATGGTCATGTTGATGGTGTTGGATACAGCCAACATACAAGGGGTCTACCCAATATGAAGTCCCAATTAGAACTCACACCATTTGGATTAGGAGCTCCATCCGGAATATTGTTCCAGCCACCATGACTCTAATATTTTCCTTGGTTGCAATAAATAACATAAGAGATTACACGAATATCCTTTGAAATTAGTACGAAAGTTGACACTATGAAACACCAATTGCAAAGTGTAAAAGGAGGCCTTCACGAGGGCAGAGGCAAGAGTGAGTCTCTAGAATAAATTAATAGTACTATCCTAAAAGAGGCACATAAGAGTAAGGAAATATTTGTTATTTATCTAGCAAAATAGTTCACATAGACACAACGATAATTAAAGAAAATACAATACACATTCAACAAGATAAGAACCAAAGCCAATGAAGTAGTTCAATTTCTTTACTAAATATGGACATAACATATACCACAAATGTCTAAAAATAGTATTACAACATTCACGATACATGCATGAAAATGTGTTAGATCAATGGGTTTCTAATAATTGAGTGAAAGTGTTGGTAATATCAGAATTGATTTCATTGCTCACATTGGTGATAAGTTATGTTAAATGTGAAGTGCACATGAATGTTGAATGTTGAATGTTCAATTGGTGATCATTTATGCTTGAATGCAAAAAACTGAAGGTTATGTGAAGTGTAAAGGATAAAACATTGATAAATATGTTGATAGAATTAGAAAATGGCTCTTGATATAGCTAGTTGGAAAATGTATGCTTTTATTAATCATTAAGCGGGTAGCTGGTACAAATATGGAAAATTTAACCAATACAAACTAAGAATTTTTTAGATTAGTCTTATAAAATCATTGTTGCTGGCCCATTTTATTGCAATTTTATTTTATATTACAAAATTATGATTTTCAGAATTGAAAATGAAGAGGAAGATTGTGAACAATCTTGTAAGACCACGAGACAACTTCTCATTTCATATTTTTGTAGAGAATACAAATAGCTAAGAAGTCATGCTTATAAAATATACAATGTTGAATGGAAAAAGAAATTTTGATGTTAAGCAGTTCGTATGAGATCAACAGAAGAGGAACATAATTGAAGAGGAGAAGAAGAATAGATGTGCAGTAGACTTGACAACAAAAAATTATATTAGGTAACCAGAACTCTTGACTTGGTATTCTGACTGAGAGATTGTTGTCTATTTTCAAGTTGTAGCTTGATAAATAATAAGTTGTATCATGTTGAGGTAGAAGCCTCTTGTGGTTGTAGCCTGCAAAAATTTGTGGGAGTTGGAACTTCCTTTGAAGTAGGATCCTCTTATAGTTTGGAGCCTACGAAAATCTGATGTAATGAGGAAGTATGAGCTTACCTTCACATCACTTTCAGCCAAAAATTCGTGGTTTTCTCGCATATGGGTTTCCACTTATATTTGGTGTCTTCATGTATTGTTTATCTAATATTGTGTGAATTCTCTTGAAATTTGAATAAGTGTATATGCAAATGTCTCTCTCTGGTAACTGCAAAAGGAAACCATTAATAATTGAGTATATACATAAATCATGAGTTGCATAAAAAGAAAGCTAAGTTGAGAAAAAATTAAGGTTTAAAATTACTGATTCACCCCCCTTTCAGTAATTTCCAAGCATAAATATCAGTTGGTATCAGATCTAAGTTCCTTCAGTAGCAGTCTAGCAACTGGAACGTAGTCCTAGGTCAGTAAAATGGCTAGTCATGAAGGATGCTCAACTAATAAATCCTCCTTATTTATTGGTACAAATATGCCTTCTGGAAAGTGAGAATGAAGCCATATTTAATGTATCTTGGAGGAGAAGTTTGGGCTACTATGATGGTAGGGTATGAATAACCAAAGGAAATGACTAGAGACAAAGATGTCAAATTGGATTTTATAGCTAATGCAAAATCTATGAATGCACTTTTGAGTGGATTACGTGAGTATGAATTTATTAAAGTAATGCATTGTCAGACGGCTAAAGATATTTGGGTTGAATTAGAAAATACTCATGAAGGAGGTAAAAAGGTAAAGATGGCCAAATTTCAAGTATATAGAATGCAGTTTGAGACCTTAAAAATGAATGAAGATTAAGATATAGCTAAGTTAATTTTAAGAGTTGATGAAGTTGTAAATATCATGATGAGTCTAGGAGAAACAATCAAATAAAGTGTAATAGCTTAGAAAATATTGAGGTCATTACCTTCTAAGTTCAATCCTAAGTTTCGACTATAGAAGAGAAAACAAAATTTGACACTTTGAATAGGGATCAACTACTTGGTTCCTTCACAGCATATGAGATGAGAATTCCAAAAGGGAAGACAGCCACTAGAGAGGCAGATTTCAAGGCAGAAAATTCCATAGAAGAAAATGAATAGTCATGCTTAGGTTCTGATGAAGAAGAAGAAAAATTTATCAGAATGTTGAAGAAAGGTATAGGTAAGTACAAAGGAAAACTTCCATTTAAGTGTTTTAATTGTGGAAGAGTGGAAAATTATGCCTCAAAATGTCCTTATAAGAAAGAAGAAAATCAGCCTAAAGGGAAAGAAAAGAACAAGTCTAACAAAATGCAGAAAGAGAAAAAATTTAAAAGCAAAATCTTATATGCTCAAGAAGATATTAGTGTATCTGAAAGTTTTGATGAATCCTCTAGTGAATATGGAACCAGTGAATTCATTTTGATGATCTTGGAAGAACTTGAAAAAGATTGTGAGGAATATGAAAAGAAGAGGAAGGTGAGGTAGACCTTAAGGGGGATTTGATAATTTCCCTAGATGAAATATAAATGCTTAAACAAAAGAATAGAAAGCAGAAAGAGATCTTATTGAAATATGTAAAAGAAGAGTCAAATTCGGAAGAAATTCTCTAGTTGAAAGTTGAACTTGAGGAAGAAAAGAAGGTGGAAGACATTTTGATGTAGAAAATAAAGGAGAAAATCCAGGAGTGTGAAAGATTGGAAGAAGAGGTGGTAAGTTTGAAGAAGAAGCTAGAGAAGGCACAAACTGAATTAAACATGAATATTCAATAGATAAAAGGTTTTGAAAAATTGGATGTGATATTAAATTCTCAAAGGTCTCCACTCATAAAGACTGGGTTAGGCTATGAAGGAGAATCCAATGAATCCAATGCAAAGGATAAAAGGACAATCACTTTATAAAAGTTGTCAGGGGAGACAAAGATATTTTACATCAATATGAGAACAAAAATTTGAGCAACACTTCAACATAAAATGAATAGCTACAAAGAAACATTGTCGAAAACGTACATAATACAAAAGGAATGGACAATCAAACAACAAACTAATAGAGAACATACTTCTTTAGAAGAGCTGATTATCAAATGTCAAGATAGTTATATCCTCAAACAGCATCCACTAAAAGGTACAATTTTTTTATGGATATTGTTACTGTTGTAAAAAATTGGGACATAAATTTATAGATTGTAGAGCTTATGTTAAAAGAAACGATCTGGGAAATTATAAGAGAAGGATAATAATGGATTCACAAACATCAAAACAAACATGAATTTAGACAAAAAATCATTTCCCCTCTCCTTGATATCACTAAATGTTTCTATTGTCACAACTTTGGGCATAGGTCGTATGAATGTCAGCGTAAAGACAATAGATTATCATCTTAGAACAAATATAGAACAAATGGATGCATGCAATGGAGAAAGAAGAAGGAAGAAAAGAAATTTGATAAGTGTGACCTAGTTCTATATGCTCAAGATAAAGACAATAAATGGTATGTTGATATTGGTTGCTCTAAACATATGACAGGAGATAAAAAGCAATTTTGTATCCCTGGATGAAAATAAAACTGGAAATGTCACATTCGGTAATAATGAAGTAGGAAGAATTAAAGAGTGTGGGCACAGTTAGTCTGAATAATGGAAGAGGAAAAGATCAGGATGTATTGTTTGTATATTATCTAAAACATTATTTGTTGAGTGTAAGTCAGATGTGTGACAAAGGTTGTAATGTTCTCTTGAGAGCTCAAGACTATGAAATTAGGTCAACAACTACTGGGAAATTCTAGCTAAAGGAATTCGAACAGAGAATAATGTATATATTTTGAAGGAAGAGAGTGAAGAATGATAAATCAGCAAACAAGATTGATCACATCATCAATCTTAGTAAGAAGAGATCAATTAGAGATCTACCAACAATAAAGTGTTGGGTGTGTAGCCTAATTATCTTCTTTATTTAGAGGTATCATCGCATTGAACCTCAGTTCGTAATGGGGCAACAACGTCGCCCATTTTTTTGCCACCAAGGGGGTCTAGGGGGGGCGACGACGATTTTTATGAGATCCTCTGAAGCTAAAAAGAGGATAGTGCCCCCGAAGCTAAAAATAGATGTAAATTTTCCTTGTAAAATATTGTAATTTCATAGTCAATCTGAGCCATTCATTAGGCAAATGATCTGATGGTAGAAGTTATGTTTAATTTGGAATTTTTTCCCTAGAAGGCAACCCCTAGCTATATATGAGGTAATTGCATTATGGCTATGTAGGTGTGTATTCTGAGCGAGAAAGGGAGAGGAGATTGTGTGAGAATGAAGAGAAAATTACAGTGGATCTACTGTAGGTTGTATCTCTTCATTTTGTTAGGTAACCATGTAAATTTGTGTCTCTCTTGTTTTATGCATTTTCTGTTTTTATATTTCTGAAACATTTTATGTGTTCCATTGCTCTGTAATATATAATTTTCTAACAACTAGTATCAGAGCCGAAGGTTTATTTTGCTAATAAAGTCACAGGAGATAAGGGTTCCTGGTTCAAGTGGCAGCAATGGCGGAAGATGGTAGGTTTAGGGTCGAAAAATTTAACAGCCAAAAGTACCAGCTAAGGAAGATGCAGATGGAATATTATATGTATCAAAAAGATCTATACCTACCATTGAGTGGAAACACAAAGAAGTCGACGATTATGATAGACACATAATGGGATATTCTGGACAAAAAGGCACTTGGAACAATATGGTTGTGACTAGCAATGTTGGTAGGCTTTAATATTTCAAAGGAAATGACAACAGAGGGTTTAATGTCGGCATTAGCTAAACTATATGAAAAACCCTCGGTCTCAAATAAGATATTTCTTATGAAACATTTATTTAATATGAAAATGTCAGAAGTTGGATTTGTTGTTGATCATTTAAATGAATTTAATACAGTTACCAGTCAGTTAAGTTCTGTAGGAGTAAATTTTGATGATGAAGTTAGGGCTCTGTTATTTCTATGCTTATTTGCAGAAAGTTGGAATGGTTTAGTTATGGCCATTAGTAACTATGTCTCTGTATCTAGTACTTTAAAGTTTGATGATGTTGTCGGTGCAATCCTTAGTGAGGAAATGCGACGAAAAATCTCTGGTGAGACATCAGGTAATGATTTGACTGCAGAGACTAGGGGAATAAAAATGGAAAGAGGAAAGAACCTAGGATATTGCAGTAAGTCAAGGAAAAGAAGATCCAAGTCTATATCGGGGATAGTGTGCTAGAAATGCGGGAAGAAAGGACACCTGAAGAAACACTGTAAGTCTCGGAAGGAAAAAGAAGGAGACATGCAGCAAGAAAACAATCATGAAGCGAATGTGACAGGTGATGTGTTGCAAGATGCTTTGATTCTTTGTTTAGAAAATATTATTGATGACTTGGTGGTAGATTCAGGGACCTCATTCCATGTCACACCTAATAGGAAACATTTTCATGATTATTATCAAGGGTATTTTGGACAGGTTCGTTTTGGTGATGATAAACCCTGCAAAATCATTGGAATGGGTAAAGTTTTCATCAAACAATAGAATGGAAACCAATGGCTATTGAAGGAGGTAAGGCATCTTCCAGATCTATAGAAAAATCAGATTTCAACAAGGCAGTTGGGAGGTGAAGGTTCTTTTACAAATGAAACTTGGAAGGTCACTAAAGGAGCCCTAGTAATAGAAAAATGAGAAAAGGTTGGTAAATTGTATTTATGCAATGGTATTTCTAATTCTATTAATTCTTTAACCTCTGCAGGAGCAGATACAACATTGTGGCATCATAGGCTCGAAAACATGAGTGAGAATGGGATGAAGATTCTTCACTCAAGAAATTTGTTGCCAGGTTTGAAGCGTGGTTATTTAGAATTCTTAAAGAATTGTGTTTATGGAAAACAGAAGAGAGTCAGATTCCTCAGAGTTGGGAAAGAAAAAAAAGAGCGAAAAAATTAGAGCTTGTGCATACAGATGTATAGGGACCTGCTTAGGCATCATCTCTTAGTGGCTCTCATTATTATGTTACTTGTATTGATGATGCAACTAGAAAAACCTAGATTTATTGTATTCGAAATAAATCTGATGTATTTGATACTTTCAAGAAATGAAAAGCTTTCGTTTAAAACGAGATAGGAAAAAGGTTGAAGTGTCTCACATCCGACAATGGAGGTGAATATTGCAACAAAGAGTTTAATAAGTAATTTTCAGAGCATGTAATTCGGAGAGAGAAAATAGTTCCAAGAACACCATAGGAAAATCGTGTGTTAGAAATGATGAATAGGACAATCATGGAGCATGCAAGGTGCATGAAATTGCATGTTGGATTGCCTTTACAATTTTGGGCAAATGCTATAGATACTGTTGTTTATCTAATAAATAGAGGATCTTCAAGTTCCTTGGATGGAGGTATTCCAGAGGAGGCATGGATAGGTAAAATGGTAAACTACTCCTTTTTAAATACTTTTGGTTGTGAAGCCTTTGTCCACATTAATAAAGAAAATAGAACAAAGTTTGAGGCAAAATCAAAGAAATGTACCTTTATTGGATATGGTGTTAATGATTTTGGTTATCACATATATGATTACGAAAATCACAAAATCATTAGGAGCAAATATGTCATATTCAATGAAAAGGTTTTGTATAAGGATCAAATGCAGAAAAAGAAATAGGAAAAATGAAAATAGAGAATACACAGTGCTTGATGAGATCACAGAAAAAGTAAAGGTACCTGAAAATCATAACGATCAACAACTGGAACAACAACAACAACCACAACAGCAACAGGAACCTCAAACACCTAAAAGTGGTGTTAAAAGTTATACTAGGATAAGTATACCCCTGAACGATACTCTCCTTCATTATATTATGTATTTTGACTGATTTTGGTGAACCAGAATGTTATGAAGAAACAGTGCAGGTAGGAACCAGGAAGAAGTTGGAGCTAGCCATGAAAGAAGAGATGGACTCCTTGGTACATAACCAGACTTGGGACTTAGTCAGGTTACCTGTAGGTAAAACAACATTGCAGAATAAATGGTTTTACAGGTTGAAGGAAGAATATGGAGGTAGAAAAAGGTATAAATCTAGACTTGTGGTGAAGGGGTTTGCATAGAAGAAAGGTATAGACTTTGATGAAATATTTTCTCCTGTTGTTAAAATGACTTCAATCAGAACTATTTTAAGTCTAGTAGTAGCAGAAGATTTTCATCTTGAGAAGTTAGATGTAAATGTATCCTTTCTTCATGGGGATTTGGAGGAAGAGATCTATATGTAGCAACCACAAGGATATGAGGTCAAAGTGAAGGAGAAACTAGCGTGCAGGTTGAAGAAGAGTTTATATGGCTTGAAATAGGCTCCAAGGAAATGGTATCTAAAATTTGATAGGTTTATGTATGAACAAGGTTATACTAGATGTCACTTTGATCATTTTGTTTATCTCAAAAGGAAAAATGATGGTAGCTATATTATATTGTTATTGTATGTAGATGACATGCTTGTTGCAGGTTTTAACGTGCAGGAAATAAATGTGCTCAAAGGAAAATTGGAAAATTCATTTGCAATGAAGGATTTGGGTGTTGCAAAACAAACCCTTGGTATGAGAATAAGTAGAGACGGGAAAAATCACAAATTAACATTGTCTCAAAGTGAGTACATACAAAAGGTGTTGAAAAGATTTAATATGCATAATGCAAAACTAGTTAGTACACCTTTGGCTAGTCATTTCAAACTAAGTAAGGAGATGTGTCCCAAGACTCAGGAAGAGATTGATTATATGTCTAAAGTTACATATGCATCAGTAGTTGGAAGCTTAATGTATGCAATGGTCTGCACAAGGCCTTATATTGCACATGCAGTGGGAGTTGTAAGAAGGTACATGAACAATCCAGGAAAAGAACATTAAATGGAAGTCAATTGGATTCTCAAGTATTTGAGAGGTACCACATATCAAGCATTATTCTTTAGTGGTTCAAACATTGCTCTACAAGGATATGTTGATGCATATATGGTAGGTGATAGAGACAACAGGAGTAGCACCACAGGGTATGTGTTTACTAGAGGTGGAATAGCTGTCAATTGGGTTTCAAAATTGTAGATTGTTGTTGCACTCTCAACGACGGAAGCAGTGTATGTTGCTGCTACATAGGCTAGTAAAGAAATGATTTGGTTAGAAATGTTTCTGGATGAATTAGGTAAGAAGCAGGATTTGGGAAAGTTATATAGTGACATCGAGAATGCCATTCATCTTTCGAAAAACTCAGCATTTCATTCTAAGACTAAACATATGTAGCTCAAACACCATTTCATAAGGTCAGTGTTGGAAGATGGACAGTTGAAGCTGGAAAAGATACACACTAGCCAGAATCATGCAGATATGTTAACAAAAGTTGTATATAAGGAGAAACTGAGATTCTACTCAGTTTCAATTGGCCTTCAAGTATGACGATGAAGATGAGAAATAACCAGGTCGAAAGTGGAGTCATTGTCCAGCAAATGAAGCGGCAATGGAGTTTTTATAATCAGTCTCCAAGTGGGAGATTGTTGGGTCTAGAGCCCGATTATCTTCTTTATTCGTAGGTATCATCGCATTGGACCCTAGTTCGTAATGGGGCGCCAATGTCACCCGTTGTTTCTTCGCCATGGGGGGCGACGATGATTTTTATGAGGCCCCCCCTGGCAGGGGTTCGGAGGAAGCGTCCTCGAAGCTAAAAATAGATGTAAAATTACCTTGTAAAATATTGTAATTTCATAGTCAATTTGAGTCGTTCATTAGGCGGATGATAGAAGTTATGTTTAATTTAGGGTTTTTTCCCCTAGAAGGCAACCCTTCACTATATATGAGGGAATTTTATTGCGGCTATGTAGGTGTGTATTTTAAGCGAGAGAGATAGAGGATATTGTGTGAGAGCGAAAAGGAAATTACAACAAATCTGTTGTAGATTGTATCTCTTCATTTTGTTGGATAATATAAAGGAAGGAATCCTTGTTTCTCTGTGGATGTAGCCCAAATTGGGTGAACCACGTATATATGTTTTTCTCTTGTTTTATGTGTTTTCTATGTTTATATTTCTGCAATATTTTATGTATTCCATTGCTCTGTAATATATATTTTTCTAACATAAAGAAACCTTCAAACACTATCTGCAAGTCATGTCAAATGGGAAAAAAAACGCGAACATCATTCAAAGTCAAAGATAAACTATCAAGTAGTAAGCCTTTGCAGCTAGTTCATATGGATTTGTGTGGGACTTCCAGTACAAAAGCACGAGGGGGAGAAAAATATTTTAAGCTAATAATTGATGACTATTCCATATTGACATGGGTTAAATTTCTCAGAAATAAGTTAGAATCATTTGAGAAGTTCAAAATATTCAAGGGAACGGCAGAAAACCAAACAAGGTGCAAGATAAAGTGCATAAGGTCAAATAAGGGAGTTGAATTTACTTCATATGAGTTTGCAGACTTGTGTGATGAACTTGGCATAAAATGACATCATACTGTTGCAGACGCACCTCAACGGAATGGATTTGGAGAGAGACAAAACAAATATGTTCAACAAATGGTCAAAGTCATGATGCAAGAAAGAAAAAGCAGTACATCTCAGACCAAACTATGATAAGACACCTTATGAATTGTGGCATGGTAATCCAACTTCAATCAAACATTTTAAAGTATTTGGGAGTAAATGCTACATCAAAAATAATTATGAAAAACTAGGAAAGTTTTATGCTCGATCATATTACGGAATATTTTTGGGATACTCATCAAAAAGTAAGGGATACATATGCTATAATAAAATATTGCATAAAGTTGTGGAATGCATAGATGTAAAGTTTGAGGAAGAGTTGCATGATAAGAACAAGAGCATAAGTCTTATCAATCCTCCATATCATCATCATCATGACAATAAAGAAAATGAAATACAAGATGAAAAATTAGAAAATATAAAGACTTGTTCAAAAGGTCCCTCAAGACACACACAAAAGAACCATCTTGAAATTCAAACCATTGGAGATAAAAGTGAAGGAGCGCAAACATGAAGGCAACTTGCAGAAAAATCACACCAAATTCATATTGTTATGTTGTCACAAATTGAACCAAAGAATTTTGATGAAGCAAGTAAAGAAAAATATTGGATAGATGCTATGAATGAGGAATTAGATCAAATAAAAAAGAATAAAACTTGGGAACTAACACCAAGACCAGTCACAAAGAATGTCATTGGCACAAAATGGGTATTCAAAAACAAGATGAATGAACAGGGTCAAATTGTTAGAAACAAAGAGTGACTAGTGTGCAAGGGGTACTCACAAGTCAAAGGTCTTGATTAAACCTTTGCGTCAGTTGCCAGATTGGAGGCAATAAGGATGTTTTTGGCTTTTGATTGTATACCAAATGGACGTGAAGCCTTCTTTTCTAAACAGAGAACTTGAGGAAGAGGTCTATGTGGAACAACTTGAAGAGTTTTTATTATTAGATAAACTTAATTATGTTTTCAAGTTAAATAAGGCACTTTATGGTCATAAACAAGCACCACTGGCATGGTACTCTAGACTGGACAAGTACCTTCAAAAACAAGGTTTCAGGAGAGGAGGAGCTTATAGTAATCTATACATCAAGGATGATGGAGGTGATCAAGGATGATGATGTTATTATGTTTAGCAGCAATAAAGATCATCTAGTAAAATGGTTCGTTAGAGAGATGAATTTTGAGTTCAAGATGTCAATTACTGGAGAAATTAACTTTTATCTAGGGCTACAAATCCTCAAAAGGTTGGAGGCATATTCATTTCTCAAGAGAAATAAGTAAAAGATATGTTGAAAAAAATTCAAATGGACGACTGTAAACTAGTCTCAACCCCCATGGAAATTGGATGCAAGCTATGTGCATATAATGAATTATCTTAAGCTTTACAGATCTATGATATGAGGTTTGATATACCTAACAGCTTCTAGACTAGATATAATGTTGGGAGTAGGATTAGTGGAACAATATCAATCAGCATCTAAACTAAGTCATTTATTAGCACCAAAGAGGATATTTCTATACCTGAAATAGACTATAGATTATGGACTATGGTACCCAAAAGGGAAGGACTTTACATTGACAACATACATAGATGAGGATTAGGCGAGTTGTGTGGATAAAAGAAAAAGTACAAGTGGTGGTGCGCTCTACTTATGAGAGTCTTAAGTAAGAAACAATTTCTCTATCTATAGCACAAGCCAAATACATAGAAGTTGTTGCTTGTTGCCCATAAGTGTTGTGGATGTAACTAACTTTGCAAGATATGGAGGTAAATTTCAGTGAACATATGTCCATTAAGTGTTATAATACAAGTGAAATAAGCATTTCTAAAAATCACGTGCTTCATTCAAAGACTAAACATGTCCCTATAAACTACCACTTTCTCAGAGAACAAGTGGCTGAGAAAATAGTGAAGATGGAGTATACCCACAAAAGAATAAATAGAAATATATTTACAAAGCCTCTTGCTAGAGAACCATTTGAATATCTGAGAAACTGTAGGTTTTAACCCTGTACAGAAATTACCTGCATACGAATTCTAAAAAAAAAAACACAAAAAATAAACAATGCGAGAGCATAACACATAAAACACATATACACATAGATTTTCCCCTAGATCCCAAAACCGGGACTACCAACTTGATTTTTCATTATGTTCCCTTCAATGTTATAAAAAATATTTATACATGCTGAAGCATCCAATACCATGCACTGAAAAACCATCACATCCAATACCATGGACCAAAAACCATAGGTAGGTTCGCCCAACCTAATATAGGGTCCAAAAAAAGATTTCTCAGCGCGCTGCCCCGGACCCCATAGAGGGGCGCTACCCGCCCCCCTAAAACCCCCTGTGACCCCCCGCTGTGCAATCGGCACAATAAAGGGGGGGCTCCACCCCCCCTCTAACCCCCCGGTTCACTATGTAGGTTAGTCGTGGAAAGAATATAACACAACCCAACATTCTCCCACTTGTTGTTTTCTTTCCACAGGGGGCCATAGGAGAGCTTAGCCATTTTTCCAGCCCTCAAATGCCCTTTGTTTCTCTACACCAGGAGAACTTCTCAGAGCTCACAGATTTTGTAAATGCATCTGCAGTATTCTTCGAAGTGTCCACCTTTACCAGCAACACCTTTTTTTCTTCTATCATATCCCTCACAAAGTGATACTGAACATCAATTTGCTTTTTCTTTGAATGGTAAGCAGGGTTATTTGCCAAAAAAATTGTACTTTGGTTGTCACAGTCAATCGTTATAGCTCCTTGTACTAACCCCATACTTGAACATAATCTCTGCAACCAAATTGCTTCCTTTCTTGCATGAGTGGCTGCCATGTATTCTGCTTCTGTAGTTGATAGTGCCACTACAAATTGTTTCTTACTCATCCAACTGATTGTACCTCCAAATAGGTTAAACACATACCCACTTGTAGATCTTCTCTGATCCAAATCTCCAGCCCTGTTTGCATCAACAAAGCCACGGATATCTAAAACTCTGTCAAACCTGGTCTTCCTTGGTAGCACAAACCATAATCACTAGTGCCACGCAAATACCTGAAAACCCGCTTCACTATTGTCCAATGCTCCTTCCTTGGTTTTGACATAAACCTACTCAATACTCCCACTGCATGTGCAATGTCTGATCTAGTATAGACCATTGCATACATCAGGCTATCAACTACACTTGCATATGGAACACGGGACATGTCCTCTTCCTCTTCTTGTGTCTTGGGACACTGTTCAGCAGATAAATTTACACCTACAGGAGTAGGGACCTTCACTGGTTTACTATCCTGCATATTAAATATCTGCAATATTGTCTCGACATACTTCCTCTGGTTTAACTAGAGCTTCTTCTTTGCCCGATCTCTTTTAATTTCCATGCCCAAAATATAGTTTGCAGCACCAAGATCTTTCATGTCTAATTTGGAGGACAATTGGGTCTTCAAATCCTAGATAATCTCTTAGTCATTTCCAACCAGCAACATATCATCCACATACAAGACCAAATAAATAACATGATCACCAATTAATTTAAAATACACACAGTGATCTGCTTTGCTTCTGGTGAATCCAAGTCCCCATATAAATGTATCAAATTTCTGATACCACATCCTTGGTGACTGTTTTAACCCATACAGAAACTTATTTAATTTGCATACCTGTTCTTTCTTACCCTTCACTACAAAGCCTTCAGGTTGCTTCATCTAGATTTCCTCTTCCAGATCCCCGTGAAGAAATGTTGTCTTCACATCCATCTGTTCTACCTCAAAATCAAAAGCAGCAACAACAGATAAAAGTAATCTAATAGAAGTTACCTTGGCAGCAGGAGAAAAAAATATCACCAAAATCAATTCCTGGCACCTGGGAATAACCTTTTGCTATCAACCGAGCTTTGTGTTTCTCCACCTTTCCTTTTGCATTTGTCTTTTTCTTGAACACCCATTTGCTGCCAATGGGTTTCCTTCCAACTGGCAACTCCACCAGATCCCAAGCCTCATTTCTGTGCAAAGATGCCATTTCATCAACCATGGCCTCTTTCCAAAGTTTTCCATCCTTTGAATCTACTGCTTCCTTCACAGTTCTGGGATCATCATCAGTAATAGATAAAGAAAAATTTGAATAGAAAGCAGATGGACTATACCTTTCTGGTTGCCTTCTTTATCGAACTGATCTTCTTACACCCGGAGTTTGTGGCTCTTCATCTTCTGATTCCTTCTCTGCTGTAGAGTTTGATTCTTCCTCCTTTAGCTCAAACTCTATCTTCTCGGGTTCCTTTGGTTGGACTTCATGTTTAATAACATCTTTCACCTATCTGAACACCACATCTCGGTTGTACACAATCTTCCTTGTTGTTGGGTTCCAAAGATTATAACCCTTTAAACCATCCTTATACCCAATAAAGATGCACTTTTCAGATTTACTATACAACTTGGTTCGTTTCTCCTTTGGAACATGTACATATGCATCGCATCCAAATACCCTCAGATATGAAAGAAAGGGTTTCTTACCAGTCCATACCTCTTGTGGAGTCTTACCCTCCAACACTGATGAAGGTGATCTGTTGACCAGGTAATATGCTATCTCCACCGCCTCTGCCCAGAATTCTTGTCCTAACCCAACACCACTGAGCATGCTTCTTGCCCTTTCCATCAATGTCTTGTTCATTCTTTCTACAACTCCATTTTTCTGAGGTGTATATGGAGTTGTATTATGTTGTGCTATACCACACTTCTTACAGAATTCTTCAAATTCCTTACTTGCAAAACTCTCCACCGTTATCTGTCCTCAGCACCTTTATCTTCTTTTATGTCTGGTTTTCCACCAGAGCCTTAAATTCTTTAAACCTGTCAAAGACTTCAAATTTCTTCTTAAGGAAATACATCCATGTATTCTTTGAGAAATCATCTATAAATGATACATAGTACACAGACTTATCCAATGATGGAACCTTCACAGGTCCAAACACATCACTGTGCACAAGCTATAATATCTGTTTCGCCCTCTTACCATGCTAGGGGAAACTCACCCGATTTTGCTTCCCATATACACAATTTTCACAGAAATAAAAATCCAGAGAGCTATTATTCATACCTTCCACCATACCTTTACCATGAAGTATTCGAAGGCCCTTCTCTCCAATATGTCCAAGCCTTTGATGCCACAGCATGGTCTTCTCTCTAGAGACCACTAGATTTTCTGCTCCACTTTCGGGAACCACAGAACTGTTGCACCCATCAACAACAGTGCTACCTTGCAGCTTGTACATAGTTCTAGTCCGAACTCCCTACATCAATACCAGTGCTCCCCGAACCATCTTGCAGGTATCCTTATAGAACACTGTTTTTACACCTGCATCATCCAACTTGCGTACACAAATCATATTTTTGGCCAATGCAGGAATATGTAGAACACCCAGAAGTGTTCTAACCGTTCCACCTTGCAACTTCAACTTTACTTTTTTGGGACCAACGATTCTAGCCTTCCTATCATCTACTAAGAAGACATCACCACCATCGTATTTCTCATACTCGCAGAACCACTCTCTATGGGGAGTGAAGTGAAAGGATGCACCTGAGTCAATCAACCATGCCTCATGATCTACATGTGTACTTGAAGAGGCCAAGTACAAATCCCCACCTTAAAAATTGGCTCTTAAATCAAAAGGCCAGCAACTAATTAATCTACAATGCTACATTAGACAACATCCTCTAAATTCTTCAGTTGTGTATCATGAAATCAAAGATTTGTATGCCATGCTATATTAGAATGCAGGACTTAAAGCTTGAATTATGAAAGCAAAAATTCCTTGAAGAGCTTCTGCCATAGAGTTCATTTGTAAAATAAGAAAGAACATTATATGTAGAGGCATTCTTCATATTTGTGAAAGAAGACAAAATACGGCTCATCCATCACATAGAAATAAAATCCACTATGTTGCAGACTATATTCTCTACAATCACTGAAATAAAAAATAGTCATGCTCACAACATTCTCAAATGAAAAATTGAATACTTTGGCAAGGGAATTCTATACAGAAGAGAACTTCAAGAAATTCCTTGAAAGAAGCTATGGAAAGAAAAAAAAGCAAACAAACACCAGTGCATGCTATGGAAAGAAGCACTACCAACATTAATTGATTACACATTGAAAAACTTAACAGATCAAGAAGACTTAGAGAATAAGCTCACATGTAAAGGAAATAAATGGCAGCCCAAAGAAAATTGAGCGCTCAAAGTAATTCTGGTATGGAAAGAATGAATTGTTAAAAGAAAGGTAACGCAAGGAAGAGTAACCGCTATGTGGTTAGGGATATTGTTATGACCATTCAGAACTGAGGTGAGAAGAAATGAGAGAAGACAGAGAGACAGATAAAACAAACATTGAATAATTTGCATATAAATCCATTGGGCAACATCGCTTACAATGTTAATTGGCCAACGCTATGCGTTGAGGAAATGTGCAGCAAATTAATTATTAATGCATAGCAGCATTCAGATGGGATTGACATCAATACATGGAATCAATACATGCATCCATTAACAATTTAATACATTTTCCAACTGCGAGAATTTAATACATTCATTGCCAGCATCTGATATAATTAATATTGAAGGGTTTCCAAGTTGTTCGTTGCATTTGCTTTGATTGGGGAAGTTTTAAAATTCATGGAGAAGCATTATCTTCCTAGAGGAGCGTTAAAATTCCTTGGAGCAGCATTAAATTATTTGTCTGGGGCATCAATTATCTAAGTTTTATAATTGGAGCAAGATTTTTTCAAATGAAGTAGAATTTAGGGTTTTATGCCCTAATCTGAGCACATACTAATTGATGCAAAGATGATCCTCTTGAATGTTGCCTACAACTTTGTCCAACAAAGTTAAACGGTTAAATAATAGTGTCAACTCCAGCATTAGTGGTGAATGAACATGGCGTTGAAATGGAATAAATGGTCTACAGTTTTCATATATATCTATATATATATATATATATATATATATAACTGAGCATTGAAATGGAATGAGTTTATTATAAACAACATGAACATGGTGGAGAGGCGTACATTGAGTTTAATTTCTGTGTTAAATTTGATATATATATTAAAGTTTTTTGTGGTGGCATTAGTATATGGTGTCACAATGTTATTACAAAAAGGCCTAGTGTTGATGCCCAGCAATGGCCCAAGGAAGCGTTGATGCCTAGCAATGGCAATACAATCCTCCAATTCCATGCAATTGCATTGGATAAATAGCATATGGGTCAAAATGAGTATAGCATTGGATAAATAGTTTTGGCATTATAAAAACGTTAATATATTAGCAGCAAGGAAGCAGCGTATTGTTTTTGGAGAATATAAATTGTAGCGTTGATATTTCATTTGTATTGCAACGTTTTGATAGTGCAAACAAATGCTCCAACATTAATCTACAAATGCTCCAGCGTCAATATACATTGTAGCGTTGATATTGCATTGGTATTGCAGTGTTTTGATAGTGCAAACAAAGTTGGTAGCAACTTTTTGATAGAAGCGGTTTTGTAGCAGTATTACAAGAAGCATCGAGTTGATTTTGCAAGGAGCATTAAGTTGGTATTAAATTGTAAACAACGTTGGTAAGAGAGGAAAACAACGCTAATATGAATACACTTCTGAATTAAGGTTAATATGAGTTGAGCAATGTTTGAAATGCTATGACTCATATGTGTTCAATATTTTTTTGGAACAATAACAAGCATACACATAAATATACAATCAAGCACAAACAAATACATAATATCTCCATATGGAAATCCTTCACTACATTGCTACATGGAGTAGCCTATAACAGAGCCAACACTCTCATATTACTTATTTATATTTAGCTACTTATTTTGGAACAATAACAAGTTTTTTGGAACAATAACAAGCATACACATAAATATACAATCAAGAACAAACAAATACATAATATCTCCATATGGAAATCCTTCACTACATTGCTACATGGAGTAGCCTATAATAGAGCCAACACTCTCATATTACTTATTTATATTTAGCTATTTATCTGGTCAAGTCTTTCACACTCATGTGTTCAATCTTATGATCAACATATTATTTATTTATTTGGAGCAGCCTATTTTCCAAATGCTTACGAGGAGCAATGTATTATCTCTCCCTTGCCAAAAGTTTATTTAGAACAGCATATTATTTATCTTAGTTATGATTTGAAGCAATATTATTCATATATTGGACAATAGTGGCATCTCTATTGGAGAAGTGAGGTGAAATGGTTTAAATATATTGCAATGTGTTCATATAGTCATACATTTTCATATATTTGTATATTTGGAGAAATAGGGCAACATTTTCAACATATTGCACTTTAAGGGTTTACAATTTGTGTTAAATTATGGTATGTTCTATGCTTAGAGCAGTTTACTTCTTTTCTTCTTATTAGCCACAGATTAGCAATCACATATACATTACGTAAAGTGCAGATAGAAGCCAAGACAAGAGACACAAGATGTGGCGGCTAGCCAGGGACAAACCCCAATGCAGGGAAACCCTTTGATCAAATCTTCTTTTATCTTCAATAGTTCAGCAGAGAGAAATAGTACAAAAACAGAATTCTGTAATTTTATATCAGTAGCAGCAAACCCTAGATCAACAAAGTCAAACTTGGTCAAAATAGTTGAAATTGACCTCCAATATGCTTGGTCAATTTCCAGTCAACTAGCCCTCTAATAGCCTAAAGAAACAACCCTTGAACAACCCCAAAAACACAATCAAATTGTTGTTGACTGAAGTCAACCTACTGCCCAAAACTAGGGTAGTCAACATTGGTCAAACCTGTGGACGGATTGCCTCGATTTTTGTGCTAAAATTTGTGGCCTGCCTAGGAGAGGCAGCCACACCAAAACGCACCCTTGATGAGTCGACACTTGGTCAATGCAGGTCAAAGAGACCTTCAGCAACTTCTGCGTCCTCCTTTCAACATCCTCCTTGCCCTAATGCGTCCTCCTTCTTCCCACATGTGAGATGCTCTTTGTATGACCCAAAGCTAAGGAGAGAGAGAGAAGAATGAGTGAGATGAGATGATGAGAAAATGATCTGGAATTTATCCAGGACAAAGAATTAAAGGTATTACAGACTCATGTGCATGGATGTGCCTATGTTACTTTATGCAATGGATCAATAAGATTGAAAAATACATAGACACTGAGGAAGTTAAAGAAAACATAATAGGAAAACATGTAATACAACAATTTTAATAAGGACTTCACCAAATGCTTCTGGGCTATGTCTCTTGGTCCAACTTTCAGTGGTGGCCTCTCTATTATTTTTCAAAGCAGAGTTTCTTTACAACAGTGAGCTCAATTTGAGTCTCACTCAATAGATACGAATCAATAGGATTGGAGTACACAGACTCTCCTTACTGGTACTTGACCTCTACTAGTCACAGTAGTATGAGCCCAATCTGAAACTCGTACATGACAAGCCTATGCCGAGGAACTCGCTTGAACCTCTCAAGATTTCTCTGGAGTGCACAAACTCTCTGACTCTCTCTGGCTCTGTCGGGCTCGATGCTGCCTGCAGGTCAACTTGGCTTCTCCTCTCTGTTCTCTGCTCTTATATTTCTGCGTCTAACTAACTCCTCTGTGTGTGTGTGTCCTCTGCTTTTGTCAGTTCATGGCTTAAAAGCCAGTCTGCTTTCTGTCAGTTCATTTCCGCTTCCCGGCGTTCTGGTTTTCCTGACTCTGTCCATTTGAACTCCCCTGTTATGTGTCATCATCACTGTGTAACATTTCACAGGGAGGTGGCCACCTATTTTGCAATGGGTTAGGATGTCAGGTTCCTTGGACACATTTAAACGACCATTATTTCCGTTTGCTCCAAGATGCCCGCAAAACACGAATCTTCTGCCAACTCATCATCCATGTCGGACTTCAAATCCCATGTAATCTTGCTTTATAACTTTGTCAAATCCGGTCGTTTATCAGGATGCGCCTCCACTGTTGATATGGGCCCCCCAGATCCTACAGTCGTCGTTCATATCGAGCGGGACTCGATCAAAACTGCTTACCACCTCAAGGTCTTCCGATATCCTACCGGTTTTGTGGAATCCATGGAACTGAATTAATTACTTTTCCTCATTTCATGGTCATTTCGGGTCCAGGAACTTCGGGGCTTTTCCTTCACTGAGGGGGACGCCCTGCGATACGCAATTAGCGCTAATCACGTATCAGAAACCACCCCTGTTTCTTGAATTAGCCTCTGGTTTTTCCAATTTGTGCCAATGCGCGTTACCATGGGCCAACAGTCTGCGTGCTCGACCGAGGGTCCTCGTTGCTCCACGCTGATCACAATTGCAACTATCACGAGGATTCCTTCTGATAGCTTGATCTTTCTAAGACTTGAATCTGTTTGGCATAATTTGAACGAGTTTATGAAATCTTAGAGAGTGTTTAGGATCCAATTCGGATAACGGCCTTCCCACTGAAAAAGCTTTTGGACCACCAAAATTTTATTTTTTAAGCATCAATCAAGTGATGGTATAGATTCCTCACTTGCCCAATTTCTATCCATTTCGCACTGCTTGGTTTTGAACCTTCGAGTCCAATCCTGAGGTACTCAAGATCCCCTCTGCGCGTAGTTCTCACCTTCCTGTCTAGAACTGTATCTTCCTACAACTCATTATGATATTCAGGCAACAGATCATCAATAAAAGGCAATTGACTCTGCTCTTCGGGATCTTCAATTAATGAAGGTTCAAATAGTCTCAAGCTGTCTGCATTAACAACTGAGTAGATGTGCATGTAAGCTGGTAAATCAAGGCGAAAAAAATTCTCATCAATTTTCTCAAGTATCTTGAAAGGTCCATACCTTATTGGCTTCAGCTTCTTACCTTCACCTTGCATTCTGTCTTTTCTGATATACAACCAGACTTGATCACCAAATTGGAAACTATGCTCCATTCGATGCTTGTCATGCCTTGCCTTGTACTTGGCTTGGTTCTTTTCCAGCTGTTCCTGTACTACCTGGTGAATCTCTTGGATTTGTTCGATGAACTTGGTTGCCTTATCCACATCATTGTGTCCATCAACCGCTATGTCTTTACCAAATACAAAATCCAAGGGAGACATTGCTGTGAAACCAAAAAAGGTCTCAAAAGGAGATCTCTGTGTAGAAGAATGTTTATCTCGGTTGTAAGCATGTTGCACATATCATAAATGTTCATTCCAAAGCCTGGGATGCTTGCTGCAACAGCCTCTGAGCAACTAGATCACTGTCATGTTGACTACTTCTGTTTGGCCATTTGTTTGCGGATGAAAATTTGTGCTCTTCTTCAACCTGGTGTCCATCAATTCCCACAAACTTGACCAAAATTTCCCAACAAATTGGGTATCTCGATTAGATATAATGGAAGTGGGTAATCCAAAATGAACCCATACATGTTGAAAGAACAACTTTGCAGTTTGTTCAGCTGTAATCTGTTTGTTACAAGGTATTAAAATACACATTTTGTTGAACCTATCCACAACAACATATAAATAGTCACGACCTTTCCTAGATTTAGGCAGTCCTCCAACAAAGTCCATGGAAACATTTTCCCAAGGATGAGAAGGAACTGGTAGTGGAGTGTACAAGCCTAGTTTTCTATTGTTGGGCTTGCTTTTAGCACACATGGTACACCCTCTTACATATCTAGAAACTGTCTCATTCATTTTTGGCAAATAACAAAATCTTTGCAGCTGTACAACTGTTTTACTTACACCAAAGTGACCTGATATTAGAGAAGTGTGTGCCTCTCGAATTATCTTTACTCTTTCAGTTTGTGGAATGCATAGCTTCCCAAAATGATACAAGATCTGGTCCTTAACATGATAATCCAATTCTTCTACTTGTTTTCCATGACTTAAAGTTGCATATACATCTTTAAAATCTATATCTTGAGCATATTGTTCAATGTAGCTTTCATGCAATATTGAATTATGCTTAAGTATAGTGGATGCATTTATGATTGGTCTGGACAACATATCTGCAACTTTATTGTGTATGCCCTTTTTGTACCTGATGACTAGATGAAACTGTTGTAGAAAACCCATCCATCTATAGTGTCTTGATTGCTACAACTTAGTTTGGGAGTGTAAATATTGAAGTGGTTGATGATCAGTATGTATAACTGTCTCTTTTCCCATTAAGTAATGTTTCCACCTTTTCACACTCTGTACTAATGCATACAATTCTTTATCATATGTGTGATAGTTAACTACTGCATAATTAAATGTCTCAGAATGATAACATATGGGTTTACCGTGCTGCATCAACACTGCCCCCATGGCATAGTCAATGGCATCTGTTTCAATCTCAAATGGTCTTTGAAGGTCGGGCAGTGCTAGTACTGGTGTTGTACTAATCTTTTCTTTCAAGGTGTCAAAGGCTTTCTGCTTTTTTCCTCCCCACTGAAACACCGTGTTCAATCATTTTAAAGCATGTAAGGGAGATGCAATTAAGGAAAAGTTAGAAATAAACTTTCTCCAATACTGTGCTACTCCTAAGAAGCTTCTAACTTTTGTAGCATATTTGGATTTAGGCCAGTTTACAATGACTGCAACCTTGGAGGGATCTATCTTCAATTCTCCACCCCCTACAATATGACCCAAATAATTCAAAGATGTTGTTCCAAATTCACATTTTGAGAGCTTAACATAAAGGTTTTCTCTTTTCAAAACATCTAGAGTCTGCTTAACATGCTTTAAATGTTCTTCCCATGTTTTACTGAATATAATAATGTCATCCAAATATACAATGGCAAAATCATCAAGAAAAGGTCTGAGTACATCATTCATTACTCTCATGAAAGTAGCAGGAGAATTAGTTAAGCCAAAAGGCATAACCAACCACTCATACAATCCCTGCTTTGTTTTGAAAGCAGTCTTCCATGCATCTTGCTCTGTAATTCTGGCCTGATGATAGCCACTATGCAAGTCCAACTTGGAAAAATAAACAGCTTCGTTTAATTGATCCAATAGATCATCTATGCGAGGAAAGGGATAACGATTTTTATCATTATCTTATTCAATGCTTGGTAATCAATGCACATTCTCCATGAGCCATCTTTCTTTCTCACCAAGACAATTGGAGACCCACATGGTGATGTGCTAGGTCTGATGAACCCCTTCTCGAGTAGCTCCTGTACCTACTTCTTGATTTTTGCATTCTCTAAAGTGGACAACCTGTACGTTCCGATATTAGGCAATGGATCATCTTGCTGCAAATTAATATCATGTACTATTTCCTTTTTGGGTGGCAGACCTTTAGGTTCTTGAAACAGTATATCATATTCTGAAACAACTTTTTCTAAATCAGCTTGTTGTTTAGCATCACAGCCCTCAAATACATTGGTTTTATCAGGTTTCTTTTTCTTTACAAACATCAGTAAAAATTGTTTGCTTGAATTTACAATTCATTTCATCTGCCCTGAGTTTATGAGAGTATAATTATTCTTGAGTTTATGAGCTCTTACAATATATTCGATTCCATCTTTAACGAGTTGATACTTGTTCTCAGCTCTATAGAAAATAGTTTTTCTATCATACAAGTAAGGACTTCCTAAAACAATTCCACATATATCCAAAGGAACTATATCTAACTCAACCTCATCTACAAATGTTGACCCAAAAGAAAACCTAAGTTTACATTGTCTAGTCACTTGTAGCTATGCTTTATCACATAACCAACCTAATGGATATGGCTTTTTGTGAGGTGTGGTTAGTAATCCCAACTTCTTTACAATTGCTTCAGAAATTAAATTTACTTGTGAGCCACTATCAAACAAAGTATCAATCTTTTGATGCTTGGAAACAACTCGAATATGAAAAAGCTCATGCCTTTTTCTCTCATTTTCGTCATTATGAGTAGATTGTGTAGAATTACTAGTAGATGCTTCAGAATTTTTACCTTTTATACCTGTGGTTGTGATTGTTGTTTCATCTCCTGAGTCTGACCCCAAATCCTTTTGAATAGCTGCAGCAGTCTTCTTCTTCTTGCCCTCAAACTTCTTGGGTCTTAGCTCTGGATGCAGGATCCAGTAGTGTTCATCATCATGCCCATCCTTCTTACAGTGAGTGCATGAAGACTTGGTCTTTTGTACAGTATTGGCCTTCCTCTCTTTCCATTTATGTTTTCTCTTTTCCTTGCTTTTGCTTGCAGTGGGTTTTGATGATCCCCCAACTTTTGGGTTCACATTCTTTCCTCTAGCCTCTAGATGTGTAGCCTGAACAAATACCTCATCTATGCTAGTGGGATTAAACATGAGAATAGTGTGCCTTAAGTAGTTGTGTAGACCACCTATATACTTCAGCAGAGTTTCAGGTGAGTCTAAAGAAATTCCTAGAATCAAAGCTCTTTTCCTAAATTCTTGAGTGTAACTTTGTACACTTTTCCCTTTTAATTGGCGAAGAGTTTGCCAACTCATCATGGCTTGCTGCATATAGGCTAGTGGATAGAATTGTTTTTTAATTGCAGAAACAAATTCACTCCAGACAGAAAGAATTTTACCATGTTTCTTCATGTCAACTTGTGTCCTGCCTTCCCACCATACCAAGGCAGTGCCTCCAAGGTGTAGGTTGGCCAACTGAATCTTACTCTTGTCTGAATCAATGCTCTGCACTCTGCAATAAACATCAATCTGTCTAATCCAATTATCCAGCTTCTCTGCATTCAACTCTCCATCATATATCGGCAAATCAAATTTAACATCTAATTTAATCAAAGATGTTTTCTTTTTGTTTTCAGGGCTACTAGGAGGTGTGGGAAGTTTTTCTTCTTTCCCTTTGCCTTTAGAGTGGTCATGGAGGAGAGATTATTTTGCTCCTTTATCTTGTTTGGAGTTTGATGAATCTTCAACTCTACCTCTCTTAAATTCTCTATACATTTCCTCCACCATGGCTTTCATGGTCAGGAAACCATCCATGAACTGGGAGTTTGATTCCAAGGGGTTTTCTTCTGACATTTTCCTCTTAGAGTGGACTCTTCCAATTTCAGGGTTAGCTTCAACCAACTCTCCTTCTCCTAATTTAAGCTTTGATCTAGTTAGCATTCAACAAAAAAATCCAGCACAAGCTTGTCTAACCTTAGTAACCTAGAGCTCTGATACCACTTGATCTGGAATTTATCCAGGACAAAGAATTAAAGGTATTATAGACTCATGTGCATGGATGTGCCTATGTTACTTTATGCAATGGATCGATAAGATTCCAAAATACATAGACATTAAGGCAATAGAGAAAACATAACAGGAAAGCATGTAATACAACAAGTTTAATAAGGAGTTCACCCAATGCTTCTAGGCTACGTATACTGGTCTAGCTTTTAGTGGTGGCCTCTCTATTATGTTTTCAAAGAAGAGTTTCTTTAAAACAATGAGCTCAATTTGAGTCTCACTCAATAGATACGAATCAGTAGGATTGGAGTACACAGACTCTCCTTACTGGTACTTAACCTCTACTGGTCAAAGTAGTATGAGCCCACTCTGAAACTCATACATGATAGACCTATGCCGAGGAGCTCACTTGAACCTCTCAAGCTTTCTCTGGAGTGTACAAACTCTCTGACTCTCTCTGGCTCTGTCGGACTCAATGCCGTCTGCAGATCAGCTCGGCTTCTCCTCTCTGTTCTCTTCTCTTAGCTTTTTGCATCTAACTAACTCCTCTGTGTGTGTGTGTCCTCTGCTTCTGTCGGTTCATGGCTTAAAAGCCAGTCTTCTTTCTGTCGGTTCATTTCCGCTTCCCAACATTCTGATTTTCCTGCCTCTATCCGTTCGAACTCCCATGTTCTACATCATCATCACTGTTTCACGTTTCACAGGGAGGTGGCCACCTATTCTGCAACAGGTGAGTGTGTTAGGTTCCTTGGACACATTTGAATGGCTGTTATTTCCGTTTGCTCCAAGACGCTCACGAAACACGAAGGTTCTGCCAACTCATCGTCCACATCGGACTTCAAATCCCATGTAATCTTTCTTTATAACTTTGTCAAATCTGATCGTTTATCGGGATGCGCCTCCACCATTGATCTGGGCCCCCCAGATCCTATGGTCGTTTTTCATATCATGCGGGTAAGTAGCATGATGTTTACCTGTCCGATGTGAGTGGTTTTCTCTCTCTTCCACCGGAAGAGTGTCACTCAGTGTGTGGCATCGTGCGGGACTCGGTCGAAACTACTTACCACCTCGAGGCCTTCCGATATCCTACCGATTTTGTGGAATCCATAGAACCAAATTAATTACTTTTCTTCATTTCATGGTCATTTCGGGTCCGGTACTTCGAGGCTTTTCCTGCACTGAGGGGGACGCCCTGCGAATCGCATATCAGAAACCACCCCCGTTTCTTGAATTAGCCTCTGGTTTTGCCAATTTGCGCCAGCGTACGTTACCATGGACCAATGATCTCTGCGCTCAACCAAGGGTCCTCATTGCTCCACGGTGATCACAATTTCAACTGTCACGAGGATTCCTTCGGATAGCTTGATCTTTCTAAGACTTGAATCTGTTTGGCATAATTTAACGAGTTTATGAAAACTTAGAGAGTGTTTAGGATCCAATTCGGATCAGAAAATGAATCAACCTCTCTTGTATTTATATGATTCACTGGGCATGTGTGCCACACATTTAAATTTTGGCCGACCTTGATAGTTTGTCAAGTAAATACAAATAAATTCATATCTCCATAAATACTTGTGAGAATTAGATGGTCTTTAGATCAATCCTAAACCTCTCGACAAGAGGAATCTAGGAAAAATATAAGCTACCATAAATGAGGTGACCCACATGGAGTTTGGCTCTAGTTTCCAATTTTAACACTCCCTCTCAACTAGGGAGAACTCCATCTGCAATCCATCTGACCGTCGCTACTATCCCAGCCATCAAATGCACTGCCCTGCACTTCTTGGCCCTACTTTGCTTTGTTCTACTCGAACTATGAAGAAGAAGAAATGATCGAGGATGTATCATACCATCCTCCACTGACTCGAAGTCAGTCTCAGAGTGTGTCATACCACTCTCACTAATACCAAATCAGTATCATTGATCCCAGATCAATGGAGGTCATCTGAACATAGGGAGTATGGTAAATACAACGACACGTCCATCGATAGTACTACTAATGATCCCTAACCCCATTTCCCTACTCATTGATCAGATGAGAGGTACTTACCATGAGTCCCAGACTGCATGGGTAGGATGCCTTGATCGAAGAACTAATCATCCTGTCCATAGGAGAACAAATCATCCTGTCTAACAGTCGCCATAGGAGAACTAATCATCCCGGTTCATAGGAGAACTAATTATCCTGTTCCACAGTCACCACAGAGAACTAATCATCCTGGCCCACAGGAGAACTAATCATCCTGTTCCATGGTCACCATGGAGAACTAATCATCCTGGCCCACAGGAGAACTAATCATCTTGTTCCACAGTCACCACACAGCGTCACAAGGAAAGGTTGAACCTTTCACCCTATACATAGTGCACCACCAAGGGATGGTGAGTCGCCTTGTGGTCACATGTTGCTCCAAGAAGTACCCTGCGCCCCCCTAGAGCTCCTAGAGCTCAATACATCATACTCGAACCTCATAAGAGGGTCTCTGAATGACACCAAGTCATTCTCGGAAAGTCAAGAATTTGACCTTTCCTAGGGGCATCGTCAAAATGTCGGCGACCTGTTCATCTGTACTGATATGTTGGAGCCTTATTGCTCTCCATTGCACCATATCCCGAATATAGTGGTACCTGATATCGATATGCTTGAAGCGATCATGAAATACATGATTCTCTGATAAACAAATCCCGCTTTGGTTGTCACACAGGATCATGGTGGTATCCAATGTAAATCCAAACAGCTCACTGAAGAGCTTTCGCAACCAAACTACCTCACAGGAGGCCATACTAGCAGCAATGTACTCTGCCTCAGCGGTGCTCAAAGCCATCGACTTCTGCTTCCTGCTCATCCAGGATATCGAGGCAGATCCCAAAGAGAAACAGCACCCGGAAGTGCTCTTTCGGTCCACCACACTGCCTGCCCAATCAGCATCGGTATATCTAAGTAGTCTCACATCTCCGGCAGTGTATCTCAACCCATGAGTGATTGTGCCACGAAGATATCTCAACAGATTCTTGGCACCAATCCAATGTGTGTGGTGAGGCTCAACCATATGTTGACTCAACGTGTTGACTGCAAAGCATATATCCGGATGGGAGTTCACTAAGAACATCAATGCTCCAATGAGTTGACGATACTCTGTAGCATTTCGTAAAATAGGTATAGTAGCACTACCGCTTAACTTCTTGAAGTCAAGCTCCATCGAGGTAGTCACGGGCTTTCATTCCACCATACCGAATCTCTCCAACATTTTCATCACGTATTTTCCTTGAGATAGGAAAATCTCCCCTGGTTTCTGCCAGACTTCCAGTCCTAGGAAATAGTGCATCAGTCCTAGGTCTTTCATCTCGAACTCGGAAGCCAACTCCCTCTTACATTTTAGAATGAGAGTGCCTACACCTGTTAGAAAGAGGGTGTCAACATACAACACCAGTATGAGAGGTTTTTCATCTTCAACCTTAAAGTAAAGGTTAGGGTCAGCTTCGCTCCTAGTGAATCCTAGCTTCATCAGGTAGCTATCGATCCTCTGATACCACGCTTGAGGTTCCAAATTTAGCCCATAGAGGACTTTCTTCAATATGCACACGTGAGATTCTCAATCATGAATCTTAAATCCTTCGGGTTGCTCCACATAGACCTCCTCTTTGATCGAACCATGCAAGAACGCGGTCTTGATATCCATCTGATGTAGGTTCCATATTTACGAAGCAGCAAGGGCTATGATCGAGCAGATGTGGTATATCAGGAAACAGGTGCAAATATCTCGTCATAGTCTATACCTTCCTTCTCAGAGAAGCCACGAGCGACAAAATGAGCCTTATACTTTTCCACACTTCCATCAACTGCATGCATTATCTTGTAAAGCCATTTCAAAGTGACAACTACTTTGTCTTGGGGCGTGGGGACCACATCCCAGACATTGTTTTTCATGATGGACTCATATTCCTTAGTCATAGCATCCTTCCATACTTGATTCTTGACAACTTCTGTGAATGATGAAGGCTCATTTTGGATGATCGTGCTCATGATGGTCAAGTATCCCTAATACCTGGTCGATTTCTTACTTTCTCGGAAGGTTCCCCTAGGCGCAACGTGCCCTTCAGCATCATCAAGTGTCCCCCTTAGCCATGAAGGCCTCTTCCTAGAAGAGGAAGGCTCTTCCGGAGGGGGATCAATAGGATCCATAGGTTCTTCCACATCGAGCATCGCCTCATCTTCCTTTTCCTTTGGTTCCCTAGTGTCAGCTTCTTTAGATCCCCTTTGAGTAGGAAGATTGTCAACTTTGCTAAGAGCCATATATTCGTCAAAGGTGACATCATGGCTAATCTCGATTTCCCTTTGACCAGCCACATAGATTCTATAGCCCTTAGTGTTTTCGCTATAGCCCACGAAGATTCCTTTCTTTCTAGATGCACCCAATTTATTCCTCTTCTCCTTTGGCACATGAAAATATACTGGACTTCCAAAAATTCTAAAATGAGATACGTCAGGTTTCTTACTAGTGAACATCTCTTTAGGAGTCTTGGAACCCAATGCCTGATGAGGGCATCGGTTTTGCACATATACGGCGGTATTCTCAGCTTTAGCCCATAGAAACTTCGGAAGTCTTTGATCATGAAGCATAGCACAGACAACTTCCACAATTGTACGATTCTTCCTTTCTACCACCCCATTCTGCTCAGGAGTATATGGTGTTGTATTCTATCTCTTAATGCTAGCTTCTTTGCAAAATTCATGGAACTCATTGGATTCATACTCAGTCCCATTATCAGTCCTTAAGATCTTGATTTTCTTTTCAGTTTGATTCTCGATCAAGGCTTTAAAGTGACGAAACCAAGTGAAAACTTCATCCTTCTTTTTCAAGAAGTATATCCAAGTCTTGTGAGAATAGTCATCTGTAAAAGTGAGGTAATATAAATATCCTCCCAAGGAGTTCATAGGCATCATACCAGATATGTCTGAGTGAACCAACTGCAATATATCAGAGGTCTTTCTTAGGCTTGAGGGGAATGGTCCCCTTTTGAGCTTCCTTTCGGCACATCTCGGACATACACCTTCTTTCTCTACTCGAAACTCGAGCATTTGTGTCACCACTTGTCTTGCAATGGGTAGAGCTTTATAATGAAGGTGAGCAAACCTCCGATGCCACTGAAGTGATGTGTCACAAGACATGACACCCAGCGGACTTCCTCCAACCCGATATAATGAATCGACTCGAAACCTAAGAGTGAAAGCTTCTTTAAAATTCTTTTTCCATACACGTACCTTGCCATCGATGAAGGTTACCTTGTAGCCTTTGTCTTCCATTTCCAAAACAAACACCAAGTTCTTTTTGAGATTAGGTACATATAGGACTTCTTGCAAATGGATTGTATTACCCTGATTCAAATGGATATTTTGCGTTGTCCCCAAGAACAATTTTTAGGTTGGTCTCCTTCTCTATCAGATTAGAGAGAGCTTCTTTGAAACCAGTGAAGTGCCTTGAGGCACCACTATCAATAAGCCAATTTCCCAGTGTGTTCAGGGAAGCAGTAGTATAGAGGGTCGCTGGTAGACAATATTCATCTTGCTTATTGTTAACAACGTTAGATTCATACCTAGAATTTCTTGCCTTCTTGAAGGGTTGTCCTCTTCCTTCATTTCCGGCATTTGTTTTACCTCTGCCATTGGACCTGCCATTCCTTTGATTGCCTTGAGAGTGATTTTGTTCATCGTCATAGTGTGAGTCCCTTTTATTAGGGCACTCCTTCGCATAGTGGCCCATTTTATTGCAATTGTAACATTGCCCTTTTCTTCCAGCCTTTCCTTTGGATTTAGCCCCAGAATTGTGTCTTCTTTTAGCATGAGAAGAAAATGCAAAGGGATGGCCTTTAAGTGCAAGCATTTCTTGCTCTTCCATCCTTGTCTCTTCTTGAATACATCTAGCCATCAAATCCTCAAATCTTGGGATGACATTATTGTTGAGAAGAGTAGTCCTGAATATATACCATTCAGGTGGCAGTCCTCCAAGAGTTGTGATAGTGATGCGAGAGCATCCAGCTAAGGGAACCATGACCGGGTGTTGGTCTCCACCAAGGTGGAAAGATTTATAAGTGATTGGTTTCTTTATGTTTAATTGGTCAAAGCAGAATGTAGGGACTTGTTGTTTGTTTTTAATTTCTGTATTAGTTAGGGAACAGTATAGTTAGTTAGGGTCACTGTCACAATTGTCTGTCTTTTAGTGAGTAATTATCTTATAACTATTTCTTCCATTTAGAACAAAAAAAAAGGAAATCCATGTAAATTGTAAAATCTTGCAACGCAAGAAGAACCGAATGAATTAACAATTATGTAACTAATAAAAGAAACAACTGAAGCGTAATTGTGCACAGTTCAGGTAACTGTGGGAAAACAGTACAAATATGAAATGTAAATCATTCTAAAGGGTTCGATGAGAAGAGAGGAACAGTAATATAAATAGCAGAAGACATTGTTAAACAAAACCCTGAATCTGAATCCATATGTAACAGGTAATCTTTCCTTTTCATTTCATTTCTATTAAATGACTAAGTGTGATAAAATTAAACAACAAATTGAATTCATGTGTTTTCTAGTAGACCTATCCTAACAGGCTGAGACAAATTTTCCCACATTTGAACGACGAACAGAAAGCAGAGTATCCCAAAGAACGAGACAACGGTACCAGCAATCAACATTACTATCAGTATTACGGTGCATACAACTACAAAGGCAGAGAGCAAGCAGGATGCGAACTCAGTGGAAATTCCCCACGACAGAGGTAACCATTGTAACAAACATTTCTCCATTTCCATTATATAAAAACAAATCAATTTTGGCACATAGTAACAATTTAGAGTCCTCAAGAGTATAAGACAACAACTAGACACCAGAACGTCTTCCGCAGTGACAAACATCAAGGCTAGGGTTCGAGACCCTATAGGACTATATTGTTGCCGAGAAAAACAATAAGACAATTTACAAGCTATAGCCGAAGCCACTGAACACAAAATAGTAATCAGAGGAGCCAACCCACGCATTGCAAATCTATTGGCTATCTATATTAAAAGAACAGAGAGGAAAGACTACAATCGGGGTATTCATAGCAGAGAACGACCCTACCCATTCCATTGACAGAGTCTGGGCCATGAATCACTCCAGAACCAAAACCCCAACCTGCAACCGTAGCAACAAAAGGAGTCAGTAATCCTTTACCAAAAAATGAGGGCATAAAGCAACAGAATACTGTGGAAACAGAAGAATTTTTTGACTTACCAAGGGATAGTGAACACTGGTGGCTCAAGTTCGAACTTGGGTGACGAATACAAACGGAAACCCTGCTCACAAGGAGCAGCAAACATTAGCACCACTAAAAAATTGAGCATGTAAGTATATCAAGGAGGAGAGAACATACCTGATTGGAAATCAGATGAAACCAAGCCCAGGGTCCATTGTGAACGCGACCTGGAAACAAGAACATCGACAACAAGTTAAATCGGAATGCAACCACAGCGAAAAGTGTAAAGACAGTTGAAAAAATGACAAAGACAGTAGCATCCACGGAGCAAAGTATTAACCAGGTAGAGGAAATCACAACCAGAGGCAAACAAAGTGCCATTCTACACCAAGCCATTGTTGCATACAAACCCTCTTCGCAAATCAAACCTTCACTGTAAACACTTTGCGGAGCAAGAAACAAAATGATCGAATACCAAATGCCAAGGGTTTTGCAAACTTCAACGAGCGGGAAACAATAACCGAGGTGAGTACATCTAAGCCAACAACGTTAAAGACTGCCATAAATGCTTCCAACAAACCTCCAGAAATATCTGATCGATTAGTGTTAATCATATAAGCAATGATCTCGGATTATTGTCAATAATACATTTGGTAATCACAACGCTGGAGTATTAATAATAATAGTCATAAACCAAAGTACAGGTTGGTCCAATCATAGTGGTATCAGAGCAGGATTTAGTGTTTTTTTTCCTGAGAAGAGCAGGATTTAGTGTTTTTCCTGAGAAATGGAAGTTGGAAGACGAGGACGTCGAAGAGGTGCTCGAAGAGCAACAGATGAAGGATTGCGAGAAGAAATCAAGATCCTTACTAACCGTTTGGAGGCAGTTGAAGCATGAAGGAGAAGGGATCCAGAGGTAGGTGATGACAGCGAAGAAGAAGCCTTAGCAACAACAGATGGATCAGATGAAGAAGGGCCGGAAATGAGACTGTTGAGGTCAGTCCTATTGGCGAGTAGCAAGCCTAAACCAGAAATCCCAAATTATCGCAGCAGCTTGTCCACAGAAGTTCTGTTGGACTGGATCAGCGAACTGGACAAGTATTTTGAGTGTGAAGAGGTCAGTGAATACTGGAGAGTCAAGTTCACTATGACAAAGTTGAAGAGACACACAACCTTGTGGTGGGGCAGTGTCCAAGCGGAGAGAAGGAGGATGAACACGTTGCCGATAAAAAAATGGTCAAGGATGGTGGCCAAACTGAAAGGCAGATTTATGCCCAAGGATTACCAGATTGCACTGCATCGACAAGTGCAGAATTTGCAACAAAAAGGGATGACAGTAAGAGAGTACACTGAAGAATTCTACCAGGTAAAATTGAGAGCTAGTTATACAGAGGATACCCCAGAGAAAATAGCCAGGTATGTGAATGGTTTGAGATTAGAAATATTAGATGAAATAAGTATTCTTTCTCCGAAAATATATAGAAGAAGCATACCAGAGTGCTATGAAAGCAGAGGAAAAGATTGCTAGAAAACAAAATGCTAGGAGAGGACGGGGAATCAGTAGAGGAAGAGGACATTCTTATGGCAGAGGGTGAACTACCAGCAGTAATGAAGAAGGCAGCAGTTCCAAAGCTTCTGGGACAGCAGAAAAAGGTGACAACACGAGAGGTGGCAGGCCATATCAGCGAGGCAGGGGAAATGGCTGAGGCAGAGGAGCTAACTATCAGTGCTACAGGTGACACAAGTGGGGCACTGATATTTTGAGTGTCCTGAGGCAAAACAAGCTGGACAGAGAAGTTTGTATGTCACACAACCAGAGGAAGCAGAGGCACCTCCCCAAGAAGCAGAAAATTTGATGGAAATAGGGGAAGCCTTAGTTTTGAACAAGGTGTTGTTGAAACCAGCCAAAGAAATAGTTGAACAAACTCAAAGGAAAGCTTTGTTTTGGACAGTTTGTAAGTCACATGGCAAATGTTGTAAGATGATTATCGATAGTGGGAGCACAGACAATCTGGTTGCCATGGAGATGGTGGAGAAGTTGGGGTTGAAGCACCCTACTCCTTACAAGGTATCATGACTACAAGAAGGCCATCAGTTGTTGGTGGATGAGCAATGCAAAGTGGAGTTCCATGTTGATAGATATGAGGATAAGGTCATTTGTGATATAATGTCGATGGATGTATGTCACATACTGCTAGGCAGGCCATGGTAGTATGATAGAAAGGTGGTACATGAAGGGAAGACAAACTGTTATAAGTTTGTCAAAGATGGGATCAAGCACACGCTTGTGCCCATCAAGGAAGAAGAGACAGCGGAAACAAGCAGGACGAGAGTGTTTTTAATGGGCGGAAAACAGTTTTTAAAGCAGATTGAAGACAGTGAAGTAAGTTATGTTGTTGTAAGAAGAGCGAAGACAGTGCTGCTACACACAAAGGTGTCAGATTTTCCTGCGGAAATTCAGCAGATGCTGCAGGAGTTCAGCGATATAGTAGTGGATGACTTGCCAGATAAATTTCCTCCCAAGAGAAGTATAAGTCATCATATTGACTTTATACCCACAGCAAGTCTACAAAATAAGGCAGTGTATCGGATGAGCCCCAAAGATAATGAGGAGATCAGAAAACAAGTGCAGGAATTGCTAAATAAAGGGTTGATAAGGGAGAGTTTGAGCCCTTGCACAGTTCCAACAGTTCTCGCTCCCAAGAAAGGAGGAGAATGGCGGATGTGCACATATTCAAGGGCCATCAACAAGATTACCATCCGGTACAGATTTCCACTACCACGAATGGACGACATGATCGACTGCCTGAGCGAGGCAGCATATTTTTCAAAGATTGATTTAAAGAGTGGGTATCATCAGATTCGAATTCGAGAAGGGGATGAGTGGAAGACAGCCTTCAAGACCAATGAAGGACTGTATGAGTGGCTGGTAATGCCATTCGGACTGAGCAATGCACCCAGTACCTTTATGCGATTAATGAACGAAATGCTGAAAGAATACATTGGGAAGTTTGTAATAATGTACCTGGACGATATATTAATTTTCAGCAAGACCAGAGAGGAACACTTTCGACATGTTTGAAAAGTGCTGGAAAATTTCCAGCAAAATAAGCTGCTGATAAATCTGGAAAAAAAGTGTATTTTTCTGCAAAAATAATTGGTTTATCTGCGTTTCGTGATTGCAGAAAACGAGTTGAAGATGGACCTAGAGAAGATTACAACAATTTTCAACTGGCCATCCCCAAAAAGTCTGTTTCAGGTACGTAGTTTTCATGGGATGGCAAGTTTTTATCGAAATTTTATAAGAAATTTCAGTGAAATCTGTGCACCTATGTTGGACACTATAAAGAAGGCAAGTCAGCCTTTTCATTGGACCGAGGCAGCAGAAAGGAGTTTTCAGCTACTGAAGAGGAAGATCACAGAAAGACTGATCCTGAGATTGCCAGATTTTAAAAATCTTTTTCAGGTTCGCTGTGATACAAGCGGTATGGCCATTGGAGCTGTACTTAGCCAAGAAGACAAACCTATTGCGTTTATCAGTGAGAATTTGAATGAAAGCAGGCAAAAGTATTCATCCTATGACAAGGAATTCTATGTTGTCGTCCAAGCATTGAAGCACTGGAGACACTATTTGTTGGGGAATGAGTTCGTTTTATTCTCAGATAATTCTGCACTGCAATATGTGATGCAACAGCATAAGCTGAATCACAAGCATGCTAAGTGGGTTGAATATTTGCAGTGGGTTGAATATTTGCAGAGTTTCACCTTTGTGTTAAAACACATCAGCGGGTAGGCCAACAAGGTGGTGGATGCGTTGAGCAGAAGAGCCCTACTCTTGCAGGAGAGTACTAAACAAGTACTGGGCTTTGAGCACTTGAAAGACTTGTAACAGACTGACACGGATTTCAAGGAGGCATATGAAGCCTGTCAGAATCCGTTGGTGAGAGACAATAGTATGTGGTTGGACTATAACTTGCAGGAGAAGTTATTGTTTAAAGGGGGATAGTTATGCATTCCTGACTACTCAATGAGAGAGAATATCATTCGGGAGAAACACAGTGGAGGTCTAGCTGGACATTTCAGTATAGACAATATGTTAGAGCAGCTCAGCCATTTTTATTTTTGGCCAAGAATGCGAAGGGATGTGCAGATATTTGTGACGAAATGTAAAGTGTGTCAGTTGGCAAAAGGACACAGTCAAAATACGGGACTTTACACGCCATTTCCCATTCCAAGTAGACCATGGGACTCAGTCAGCTTGGACTTCGTCTTGGGTCTACCAAGGACACAGCGGGGTTATGATTCGGTGATGGTAGTAGTGGACCGGTTTTTGAAGATGGCACATTTCATCCCTTGCAGAAAAACCAGCGATGCCACTCACGTGGCCCACTTGTTCTTTACAGAGATCGTCAGGCTACACGGTCTACCTAAGTCCATTCTCTCTGACAGGGACGTGAAGTTTACAGGGAACTTTTGGCGCACCCTGTGGAAGAAGATGGACACGCAGTTAAGTTTTAGCTCTTCTTATCACCCACAGACCGACGGGCAAACAGAGGTGGTAAACAGAAGTTTGGGGAACCTGCTACGAAGTTTGATCGGTGAAAATTCGTGAATGTGGGATCGAGTACTTGCCCAGGCAAAGTTCACTTATAAAAACTAGCCCAATTGCAGCACAAGTTACAGTCCTTTTCAGATCCTGTATGGCATGCATCCTCGCAGAGTGCATGAGTTGCGAAATCTAGGACAGCAGGAAAGACGGAGTGTTGATGGGGAAGATTTCGCAAATGCGATGAAAGATTTGCACGAGTAGGTGAAAATCAAGTTGCAAGACAGCAATCAAAAATATAAGCAGTGAGCAAATTTGAAACGGAGAGAAGTTCAGTTTAATGTGGGGGATGAAGTCCTCGCGCATTTGTGCAAGAAGCGTTTTCCTAGAGGTGCGTATAACAAACTAAAATACAAAAAGATAGGCCCTTGCAAAGTCCTCCAAAAATTTTCAGCGAATGCCTATGAAATACAGCTGCCACCAGGAATAGGCATCTCGCCCATCTTTAATGTGGCAGACCTATTTCCATACACTACTGATCCAAAAGAAGATAGTACAGCACAGCCTACACGGGACACCCAGGACAGAAGTAAGACTTGGATGAGACAAATGCCTTACATTCAACCCCCCGAGATCGAGAGGATCCTCGACACTCAGGTGGCCAAGCGAACTCGGTGGAAAGAGTATCTGCAATATCTGGTCAAGTGGAAGAACCGTCCTATTGAGGACAGTTCGTGGCTTGATGCCAGGCAGATAGAGCAGGCGGGTTATTCAGTCGAGAAGCTCATGGACCAGAGTCATGATTTCTTTTTACCCCGGGAGCCTGATGCAGGAGCATCCAACTAAGGGCACCATGACCAGGTGTTGGTCTCCGCCAAGGTGGAAAGATTTATTAGTGATTGGTTTCTTTATGTTTAATTGGTGAAAGCATAATGTAGGGACTTGTTGTTTCTTTTTAATTTCCGTATTAGTTAGGAAACAGTATAGTTAGTTAGGGTCATTGTCACAATTGTCTATCTTTTAGTGAGTAATTATCTTATAACTGTTTCTTCCATTTAGAACAAAAAAAAGGACATCCATGTAAACTGTAAAATCTTGCAGCGCAAGAAGAACTGAATGAATTAACAATTATGTAACTAATAAAGGAAACAACTGAAGCGTAACTGTGCACAGTTCAGGTAACTGTGGGCAAACAGTACAAATATGAAATGTAAATCATTCTGAAGGGTTCGATGAGAAGAGAGGAACAGTAATATAAATAGCAGAAGACATTGTTAAACAAAATCCTGAATCTGAATCTATCTGTAACAGGCAATCTTTCCTTTTCATTTCATTTCCATTAAATGACCGAGTGTGATAAAACTAAACAACAAATTGCATTCCTGTGTTTTCTAGTAGACCTCTCCTAACAAACTGAGACAAAGTTGCCCACATTTGAACGACGAACAGAAAGTAGAGTATCTCAAAGAACGAGACAACGACACTAGCATTCAACATTACTTTCAGTATTACGGTGCATACAACTACAAAGGCAGAGAGCAAGCAGGACGCGAACTCAGTGGAAATTCCCCACGACAGAGGTAACCATTGTAACAAACATTTCTCCATTGCCATTATATAAAAACAAATCAATATTGGCACATAGTAACGATTTATAGTCCTCAAGAGTATAAGACAACAACTAGAGACCAGAACGTCTTCCACAGTGACAAACATCAAGGCTAGGGTTCGAGACCCTGTAGGACTATACTGTTGCTGAGAAAAATAATAAGACAATTTACGAGCTATAGCCGAAGCCACTGAACGCAAAATAGCAGTCAAAGGAGCCAACCCTCGCATTGCTAACCTATTGGCTATCTATATTAAAAGAATAGAGAGGAAAGACTACAATCGGGGTATTCATAGCAGAGAACGACCCTACCCATTCCATTGATGGAGTCTAGGCCACGAATCACTCCAGAACCAAAACCCCAACCTGCAACCGTAGCAACAGAAGTGAGTCAGTAAACCTTTACCAGAAAACGAGGGCGTAAAGTAACTGAATACTGTGGAAACAGAAGAATTTTTTAACTTACCAAGGGATAGTGAGAACAGGTGGCTCAGGTTCAAACCTGGGTCGTGAATACAAATGGAAACCCTACTCACAAGGAGTAGCAAACATTAGCACCACTAAAAAATTGAGCATGTAAGTATAGCAAGGACGAGAGGACATACCTGGTTGGAAATCAGACGAAACCAAGCCCAAGGTCCATTGTGAACGTGACCTGGAAACAAGAACATTGACAACAAGTTAAATCCGGAATGCAACCACAGCGAACAGTGTAAAGACAGTTGAAAAAACGATAGAGGCAGCAGCGTCCACGGAGCAAAGTATTAACCAGGCAGAGGAAATCACAACCAGAGGTGACAAGTCGCCATTCTATAGCAAGCCATCGTTGCATACAAACCCTCTTCGCATATCAAACCCTCACTGTAAACACTTTGCGGAGCAAGAAACAAAATGACTGAATACCAAAACCCAAGGGTTTTGCAAACTTCAACGAGCGGGAAACAATAACCGAGGTGAGTACAGCTAAGCCAACAACATTAAAGACTGCCATAAATGCTTCCAACAAACCTCCAGAAATATCTGATCGATTAGTGTTAATCATATAAGCAATGATCCCGAATTATTGTCAATAATACATTTGTTAATCACAACACTCGAGTATTAATAATAATAGTCACAAACCAAAGTACGGGTTGGTCCCATCAGATAGTCATTTTCCTGTTAGGAACTACTTCCCCAATAGATAGGAGAGCATTCTTGATCTTGGTGATCCTTAAGAAATATGCTTGCATACTCTCATATTTGCCCTTCTTAATTTCCTTCAGCTTATTTATAAGGAACAGAACTTGATTTGCATCATTAACTTTAAATAAACTCACCAGTCTATTGTAGATTTCCTTGGAGGTTGTCATCTCGAAAATGTAGGCAACCAAGTGCTTGTCGATAGAGTCCCAGATGATCTTTCTTGCTTTGAATTCTCCCTTGGACCACTTGCTTTTGGCAGCAGCGGGATGCATTTGATGGAGGCACAACAACATTGCCTCTCACATGGTCCAACACTTCCTAATCTTCTAAAGTTAGATCGAGAGACATCTTCCATCCGTGATAGTCATACTTCTCACGGAGCTTGTCTTCGGCGGGGAAGAGTGTTGAAGACCCCATGAAGTTTTTAGGATAGCCTTGCCAACCTTCTCTTCAGTGATTACTCTTGCTCTTGCTCTTGCTTGGGATTTGTCTTCACCTTAGCTCTGATACCAAGTTAAATTATGGTATGTTCTATGCTTAGAGTAGTTTACTTCTTTTCTTCTTATTGGCCACAGATTAGTAATCACATATACATTAAGTAAAGTGCAGATAGAACATTAAACGATCAACATAAAACAAGCCAAGACGAGACACAAGATGTGGCGGCTAGCCAGGGACAAACCCCAATGTGGGGAAACCCTTTGACCAAATCTTCCTTTATCTTCAATAGTTCAGCAGAGAGAAATAGTACAAAATCATAATTCTGTAATTTTATATCAGCAGCAACAAACCCTAGATCAGCAAAGTCAAACTTGGTCAAATGAGTTGAAATTGACCTCCAATATGCTTGGTCAATTTCTAGTCAACTAGCCCTCAAACAGCCTGAAGAAACAACCCTTGAACAACCCCAAAAACATAGTCAAACTGTTGTTGACTGAAGCCAACCTGCTGCCAAAAACTAGGGCAGTCAACGCTGGTCAAACCTGTGGATGGATTGCCTCAATTTTTGTGCCAATATTTGTGGCCTGCCTAGGAGAGGCAGCCGCACCAAAAACGCACAATTGATGAGTCAACACTTGGTCAACGCAAGTCAAAGAGACCTTCATTAGCTTCTGCGTCCTCCTTTTAGCGTCCTCCTTATTCCCACGTGTGAGTTGCCCCTTGTATGACCCAAAGCTAAGGAGAGAGAAAGAAGAATGAGTGAGATGAGATGATGAGAAAATGAATCAACCTCTCTTGTATTTATATGATTCATTGGGCATGTGTGCCACACATTTAACTACTGGCCGACCTTGATTGTTTGTCAAGTAAATGCAAATAAATTCATATCTCCATAAATGCTTGTCATAATCAGATGATCTTTAGATCAACCCTACACCTCTCGACAAGAGGAATCTAGGAAAAATATCAGCTTCCATGAATGAGGTGACCCACATGGATTTTAGCCCTAGTTTCCAATTTTAACAATTTGGAGCAGTGCTCACAATGTTAATTGGGGAAAATTTTATAATTAGAGAACACCACATTGCCCAGCATAGACCATGCATTAATACCTGGCACTAATAATGGATGTTATTTTATGGATTGAGGCCTTGAGTGTTCTTATGAATTACCCTTGTGATTTTTAAAACCCCTTGCCATTGATGTCAAAGGGGGAGGTAACAGAGGTATTTTTTTTCTAGAGGTAGAGGTATAAACAAAGGTATTCCCTGACAAGCAAGATAAGGAATTGTTTTGTTTCCATCAATGCCAAAGGGGGAGAATGTTGGTAATATTGACATTGATGTCATTGATCACATTGGTGATAATTTATGTTGAATGTGAAGTGCACATGAATGTTGAATGTTGAATTGGTGATAATTTATGCTTGAATGCAAAAGGTTGAAAGTGATGTGAAGTGCAAAGGCTAAAACATTAATAAATATGTTGATTGAATTGGAAAATGGCTCTTGACATAGCTGGTTGGAAAATGTATGCTTTTATTAATCATTAAACAGGTAACTCATACAAATCTGGAAAATGTAACCAATACAAACTAAGAAGTTTCAAGATTTGTCTTATCCAATCATTATTGTTAACCCATTTTATTGCAGTTTTATTTATATTACAAAATTATGATTTTCAGTATTGAAAATGAAGAGGCAGATTGTGAATAGTCTTGGCAGATCAGGAGACAACTTCTCATTTCATATTCTTGTAGAGAATACAAAAAACTAAGAAGTCGTGCTTTTAAAATATACATTGTTGAAAGGAAAAATGACTTTTGATGTTAAGTAGTTTGTATGAGAGCAGCATAAGAGGAACAGAATTGAAGAGGATAATTAGTGAGGATGTGCAGTAGACTTGAAAACGGAAATTTATATCAGGGAACCAAAACTCTTGACTTGGTATTGTGATTGAGATATTGTAGTCCCTTTTCAAGTTATAGCTTGATAAAGAACATGTTGAAGCATGTTGAGGTAGTAGCCTCCTGTGGGTTGTAGCCTGCAGAAATTTGTGGGAGTTGGAGCTTCCTTTGAGGTATGAGTCTCTTGTAGTTTGGAGCCTATGAAAATATGATTTAATGAGGAAGTAGGAGCTTTCCTTGACATCACTTATATCCTTTATGGGTTTCCACTTATATTTGGTGTCTTCATGTGTTGTTTCTTTAATATTGTGTGAATTCTCTTGAATTCTGAATAAGTATATTTTCAAATGTCTCTCTCTGGTAACTGTAAAAGGAAACCATTAATAATTGAGTATATACATAAATCATGAGCTGCATAAGAAGAAAGTTAATTTGAGAAAAAATTAAGGTTTAAAATTATTGATTCACCCCCCTCTCAGTAATTTCCAAACATAAATATCAAAAAGATCCAAGTACATAGTTATAATGTGTTCGATGTGTGTTTGCAGGGGGGTAGTAGTCCCCCTGCATGGGGTGTGGGACAGCGCCCCGGGAAAAAAAAAATATGTGGACCCAATATAGTTGGGAAGACCTAAGGATCGGGTTGGACCCAAAGATGGTGGGCGGACCTACCCATGGTTTTGTGCATGATTTTTGCACATGGTTTTGAGCATGACGGTTTCCTACCCATGGTATTTTATAGATTTGGTTAAGGGAACTACGGTTATGTTCTAATCCATGGTTAGTGTATATGGGTTTATGAATTCTTCAGCATGTATATATATGTATTGTCACACTGAAAGGAACATAATGAAAAATTAGTCTGGTGGTCCCGGTTTTGGGATCCAGGGGAAAATCTCTGTGTATATTTGTTTTATGTTCTCTGCATTGTATATTTTTTTGTTTTAAGAATTTGTTTGCAACTGATTTCCATACAAGGTTAAAACCTAAGCAATGATGATACACTAGTTCCAATACTCGAATATTAAGCCACTTCTTTCTTCTCTAAAGAATGATCCTCTACTCTATCTAGCTAGAGAAGCCAAAGCTACATCTCTAAAGTCTAAACCTAGAAGATCCCTTTGCTTGGGTTATGAGGTTTCTTTTATAACAAGAGGTGTTAGCACTCCGTAAATTTCTCCAGCCTGAGGAGAAATCCTAGAGGTAACCACAAACCAATTTTAGGCTAAGGTCCATCCCCCCTAGCCTTGAAGAGGGATCTCTCTCTATGTTCTTCTATAAAGAAATTGAATGACTGATGGGATTTGGGTTTTACGCTAGTTATAATAATCAAAATGAAAAAGTTTTTAAAATTGTGGCTAAAAGTTGAAATAGAGATTCCATTGGGCATGGAGTCAAAATAATATTTCAGTAACCAATCACAATCAACAGAGCAATTTGAACTAGGGCAAGGTAGGCAGACTTCTGGATCTAAAAAACTTGTTGTAGTATAGCTGAGATGAAATTTGAGTAAGGATACATTAAATATAAAGCATGCATAAATGAATCGTATATCTAACTTTAGAAGAAAACACTAAAATTTCTTAACAAGCATGAGCAAGTTATAAGTGTAAAATTTGCAGCATAATTTTCTTTCAAACAATTAAGAAGCAAAGGCACATGTGAAAACTAGAAGGTAAGACAAATCACAAAGGGAGGCACATCACCATTATGTCTGACACAAGAATCCTCGAACAAAAAAGTCCATGTGTTGATATATTGATCATTTCTTTAAAACTTTCTCCACTATTTACATATTTTTTCCCTTTTCACTCCCGAATTCCTTTTTTTTACATGTCTTTACATCATTAAATACAATAAGGAATTCAAAATTACCACTCTATGTGGTCGAATTCACTTCACAAAAGTAGAATAGTCTAGATGCAATGCATTTGTAGAAAAGAAGGAACTACCATATCAAAGTTATCACAGTTTAGAAACATCATTGATTTAAAACTTACAATATTTTAGAAACATCATGTCCGGAAACTAAACTAAACTAACTTATCCACACTTATCCAACAAAAAAAATCACTTATAGAAGGTCCAAAAATACAAATTTACGAAAATAACCATGACTGATAAACTTGTGCATCAGAGGGGACTGATACGTTTGCGCAGCAGTTGCGCAGAAGAGGGGACTGATATGTTTGTGCAACAGAAGGGACCGCATTTATGGGAAAATAGGGTTCAAAGATGATCTCATATATCTTGAATCCTAACATATGTTACAAAACCGAAGGAGGTTTTTGTAGATGAGGGTGTCTTTGAGAGAATGTCTCTCAGTTTCCAAATATTCTTCTCCAGCTCTTCACAATCTGCACCCAAACATCATAACTAATATAGGAAAAGCCAAAACCTGAAAAATATATTGTAAAGATGCATTTGACTATTTCAATCTATGAAACCTGTGCATAAACTGAAGGATGTTTTTGTTATTTAGCTCGTGCTTGGAAAGAAGCTCTTTCAGATTTCCAAAATTCAGCTCCATTTGGTCGGAAACAATTTTTGAAAATGATGATAAAAACAGTCAATTTCGTAGCAAATTCTTAATGATGTCTTTCACTTTCAACTTGCTCTAGAGCTCAAACCAAACTTTGGATGAGATAAAATAAGAGAAGTTTCAAACAATTTTGAATTTTTAAGCTACCCAAAACCCTCTCATGTCATGATGATGAAATTTGAAATCATGGAGGTATGAGAGATATAAACCACTAACATACCCATGACATGACCCCTTCCACTCTAATAATGAACCCTCATAGACTATTAAACCTTTCCAAATTCGACCTTTATAAGTATTTTGACATTTTTACCCAAGGAACTCTTTAGACTATGACATATAGTGACTCATAGGCTAAAATTGACAAACAAACCTCCAAAATGAAATAGTAAAATAGGCAAACACTTTGAATCCTAGACTATAGGACCCTAACATTGGCTCCAATGGAGATGGAAACCTCCTAGTGAGGTGCCAAGAACGTTGTAGTATAGTATCCTTAACCATTGGGCTTATTGACTGCTTGACCGAACTTCAAACTGACTGAAAATTGATTATATTTATTACAAAGCTCAAAACCTATAAAGGAAATTGATATAAAATCACCAAAGCCTTAGGGCCTTCTCCTCGGCATTCAAACTCTTACGATAGTTGTCCACACCTGTTGAAGATAAATATACAATCATGTGTAATGATCCTTCCAATGTAACAAATCCAGCAAATGACTACTTGACTGATGTTTGTATTCAGCTCCACTAGGCATAAAGAAAAAATCAGAAAATGGCAACTCAAATTGTAACTCAGACTGACAGCCATAATCCATAATTACAAGAAAATCCATCTTCCTTGATGACTGAAACAGATTGGCAAAAGGGTCTTGGATATCATGAAGTCCTTGATTCACTTGGTCCTTTTCAAATTGAAATGCAACAATTTGTTCTTTCCTATCATCCAAATGAGAGACAAGGCTCGTATGTTCTTTCAAATCTTCAAATGAGGTAGTCACATCTTGAAAAACAAAAGTGTATACATCCATGGGGTCTAGAATGACCTGCTCTTCTTTATTATCTTCTCCAATGTTTGATATTTATTTTCTGTCGTAATTACATTGTCTGAAACATACACACATGCCAATTCGAAATTCTGATTTACACAAATCTGCTCTTGAAATAACGCTTCAGAAAATGGATAAGTTGGAGAGGCATATGGGTGATGAATGTCCAGAGATCCTTGTTCATTCATTTCATCAGAAACCTCATCTTTGTCTTCACATACCTGGTCTTGAAATAAAAACCCAAAAAAATAACAATCTGAAAAAACAAATGAATGGCTATCTTCGTACCTTTGATCATACAAAGACTTACAAGCCTACTGCAAATTTTCATCAATTTTAGAAAATAGAACTTGACTGCCATCATTTAAATCCTACTTAGTTTCCCTTTCATCCAATCTATCATCCACCATTTATTTTTGGTAATGAAGAGGTTTCTCGTTCAAATCTTCCAAACTCTCTTCATCCATGAATTCTTCCTCGCCATATTTATTTTTCAGATTTCGATAAAACCCTCAAAGTGTTCACAACAATTCTCAACCAAAGACAAAGAAGGATGAGATTCTATGTATTTTTCAAAAAATGTCGAATGAAAATATTTAAGAGAATAAATACTAGCACATGGCAAACCTTCATACCAATAACTTTCTTTTTCCTCCAAGGTAGCCATGAACATTTTCATCAAGCAATCTTCATGAAATTGAACCTTAAGTCTATGCATGTGAAACTTGACCAAATGAAGAGCAACATCATCTCCTTTCTGATTTGTGAATTTTGGAAAATAAGTTTATCAATCTACACAAGGCATGCGACTTGGAAATATTGGAATATGAATGTGATGAATTGGAGCATACCTTGCTGATCTGTGATCCATATCGAACCAATATAGTTGCTAGTGAAACCCTAATTTCTAGATCCTGCTGCTAGAGGAGTCTTTGGATCAGGTTGAAATTTTATTGGAGTCACCAGGTGAATGGTTCAACCTTCATATGTCTAACTGTTGTCCAACATCAATAACAAGATCTGAAACTTTGATGATTTTCCCTAGAGAAGATGAAACCTTTCGTTCCCTGACAACGGCACCACTATGTTAGCACTGTGTAAATTTCTCCAGGCTGAGGAGAGAAATCCCAGAGGTAACCACAAATGACTTTTAGGTTAAGGTCCAGCCCCCCTAGCCTTGGAGAGAGCTCTCTCGCTATGTTCTTCTATCAAGCAATTGAATGACTGATGGGATTTGGGTTTTAGGCTAGTTATGATAATCAAAATGAAAAAGTTTTTAAATTGTGGCGACAAGGTGAAAGAGAGATTCCATTGGGCATAGAGTCAAAATAATATTTCAGTAATCAATCACAATCAACAAAGCATTTTGAACTAGGGAGAGGTAGGCAGAATTTTGGATCTACAAAATTTGTTGTAGTATGGATGAGATGAAATGAGAGTAAGGATCCATTAAATATAAATCATGTATAAATGAATCTTATATCTAGCTTCAGAAGAAAACATTGAAATTGTTTGACAAGCATGAGCAGGTTACCAATGTAAAATCTGCAGCATAGTTTTAATTCAAACAATTAAGAACCAAAGGCACATGTGAAAACTAGAAGGGAAGACAAATCACAAAGAGAGGCACATCACCATTATGTCTTACAATAGAATCCTGGAACAAAATATTCCCTATGTTGATGTAATGATCACTGCTTTAAAACTGTCTCCACTGTTTACAGAGTTTTTTCCCTTTTCATTCCTGAATTCCTTTTTTTTACATGTCTTTACATAGTTAAAAACAATAATGAATTAAAAACTACCACTCCATTTGGTTGAATTCACTACACAAAAAGTAAAATAGTCTAGATGCAATGCATCTGCAGAAAAGTATGAACTACCATATCAAAATTATCATAATTTAGAATCATCATTGATTTAAAACTTAAAATAATTTAGAAACATCTTGTCTGGAAACTAAAATAAACTAAATTTCCCACACTTATCCAGCCATAAAAATAACTTCTAGAAGGTCCCAAAATAAAAATTTACGAAAATAACCATGACTGAAAAAGTTGCGCAGCAGATATGTTTGCGCAGCAGAGGGGACCGAATTTCTAGAAAAATAGGTTTCAATGACGAGCTCATATATCCCAGAACCTGACATATTTTACAAAAATGAAGGCATTTTTTGTAGCTATGGGTGTCCTTGAAATAAAACTATCTCAGTTTCCAAATACGCTTCTCGAGCTCTTCACAATCTACACCCAAACATCATAACTAAAACAGGAAAATCCAAAACTTGTAAAATAGAGTGTAAAGATGCATTTCAATATTTCAATATATGACACATGAGCATAAAATGAAGGATGTTTTAGTCCTTTGGCCCATTCTTGGAAAAAAAATCTTTCATTTTTCCAAAATTCAGCTCCATTTGGTTGGAAATAGTTTTTGAAAATGATGACAAAAACAGTCAGTTTCGCAACAAATTTGTAGTGATTGTTTGAACTCAACCTGCAACCTCTCCTTCAGCTTTCTCAATGATATCTTTAACTTTAAACTTGATCCAGATCTCAAACCATAAATTGGATGAGATAAAATGAAAGAAGTTTCAGACCATTTTGAATTTTTACGCCTTCCAAAACCCTCTCATGTCATGATGATGAAATTTGAAATCATGGAGGTATGAGAGATATAAACCACTAACAGACCCATGACATGACCCCTTCCACTCTAATAATGAACCCTCATGGACTATTGAACATTCACAAATACTACATTTACAAATATTTTGACCTTTTTACACAAGGGACTCTTCAGACTATGACACATGGTGACTCATAGGCTAAAATTGACAAACAAACCTCCAAAATGAAATAGTAAGATAGGCAAACACTTTGATTCCTAGACTATAGGCCCCTAACAAGAGGAATGACCTTTCATCTCCCCTTATGACTTTTTAGCTACCCTCATGACTCTTGGACTCCTAAATGACTTTTTAACTTCTATTAACTCTTTGGTCCACATGTGACTTTTCATATTCCACATGTGACCCTTGGACTTTCACACATTTACATTTTTTCATTTTTCTTTTGATAATACATAATTACATACCACATCAAGACGCAAGACACATGGACACATATGACATTATGATGACACTTTTATAGTCCATGACTTGGCATTGATGACATTTAACTTCATGATGACATGGAAATGCCAAGCACTTCTCTTTGTTGTTATGTCTAGAATTATTTATGGTAGATTTGATCAGCACTTGATCTTCACCCTCTAAAGAGTCTTGGATCAGCATTGAGACCTTCTTAGTCATCATGAAATTTATTCATTATGTCATAGCGCAGGCTCTCTTCATGTCTTTATGATGGTTCTTCTTTGTGCTTCCTCTCTGAAAGTGCTTCTTTGTTTCTTCTCCCTAACATATTCGTTGAGCATCTCCTTGCCATGTTGATATGGTACACCTACAAATGAAGTTCAATCATCACAAGGCAATATCAGTCTTGAAATCATCTATTTATCCCTACTTTTCTCTTGGAAGTTGTTGTTAATGGGCCTATGTGAGATCTAAAAGGGAGACGCCTTTTGGGAATGGTGCAGTTGAGCTCAGCAGTAGCTAAGCAAGGCACCGCTACTCACTAGAAATACACCATGTGTTATGAGGAGGAGCTCTTTAGGGTCCATTGCATTGGGAAAGTGCAAGGGACATTGTGATGAGTTTTTTTACTATAACTATGCCATGCGCTACGCTTAAGGGAGAAGGAGACATTGATAGCACAGTTGAGCTTCACAGTGACTTAGGGAGGCCCTAAATATGGACTAGAACTATGACATGTGCTCAGGAGGTAAGGTAGGAATCAGTGACTTCACAGTGAGGGAGTCTAGAAGACAAGGGTTTATAGATTGCTTACTAAAACTATGACATGCATTATGACTGAGAGGTAGACTTTAGGAAGAGTGCAATTTTCTTTAGTAGTGATTGATTGTACACTAGAAATGTGACATATGCCAAGGGAGGCTAAGTAGATCAAGACATGTCACAGTGAGGGGTTGCAGTCAGTAACAAGAGCAGGACTAAGCATTACAATTGCGACATGTATTGTGCTTGAGAGTCAGACTTCTAGGCTAGCGTAGTTTACCTCTATAGTGGTTGATTGTCCAACAAAAATGTACCCTGCGCTCAAGAAGGCCTACTGGAAGAGGAGATTGTGTAGTTGGCTAAGGAAAGTAGCAAAAGGTCAAGTCACCTTGCTAGGAAGGTGCTCACTGCATTGTGAGAGGGAAGAGACGTGTATTTCATAGTTTTCTTTTGCGGAGGGTCACTAGAAATGCTCCATGTGCTATACAAATTAAATTTTCTCAAGTCTTAGTGTAGTGAGTCAATGTATGCAAAAAGGGTTAGGTGACTATGCTCTGAGGGTTCTCAATGCATAGTGATAGGAGTTAACCTTAAAGAGGACTCAGTGCAAAAATCTAGGATGAAGAGATCTGATCAATAAGGCTCCTGAATAAGCTATGCTCATCACCTCAGAGATAGTTCATGTATTCGAAATTTGCACTGTGCAAGAGGACCAAAAAGATGTAGGTTTTAACCCCGTACAGAAATTACCTGCATACGAATTCTAAACATAGAAAATAAACATTATGAGAGCATAACAAATAAAACACATATACACGGAGATTTCCCCAAGATCCCAAAACCGGGACTACCAGCTTGATTTTTCATTATGTTCCTTTCAATGTTACAATACATATTTATACATGCCGAAGCATTCAATACCATGGACCTGTTAGAGTCGGTCCTTACAGCCCTCCATCAAAGATCTGTTCGCTTTTTTGCATATCATTCTTAGGTGTCTTGCTCATTCCACTTCGTTGCATTTCGCTAGGGGCGGGCCATTGACTGACGAGAGGGTCTGGTCGTCTTGTCTTTCCTCATGCTTGTACCTGCAGGGCTAATTAAAATTCCTAAAAAATCACTGAAGTTCAGGTCACGTCATCACGGTCCCAAATGATTATTTTCATTAAAAAGAGTCTTTAGTCCTAGAGTCTAGGGTTTCAAGTCTTTGGATACATGTGATAAAAGCTCGCAGGCCATGAGGTTGGTTTCGAAAGTTTCCCATTTCATATTTTTAGTCCCAAAAACATTTGAAGACATTTTTAGTTCAAAACTCTGTTTTGAATTGGAAACTGTCAAATTTAGTTTTTGTAATATTGATGTATTTGTTTCACCATAAGAAGTTTCACAGCAAGCCTCTGATGTTTGCCAAAGCCAAATGCCAAAACCTCTGCAAAAAATCAAAACATTTCATCAGTCCAAGATTCAGAAAAAGAGTGAAAAGCCAAAGACAGAATTGCATTAAATGGTAAAGTTCCAAAAGCCAAACATTATAAAAGTGGGTTATGATTTAATGAGATATTTTGCAACCCATATAAAGCATGGAAAACAAATCATTTTCACAAATTTCCCAAAGCAAGACCAAAATAGAGTGTTGAAGACAAAGTGGAATAGTTTCAAGGTTGTGGAGTTGAAGGAGAAGTGTGCGCTATGCATAGAGAAGGCGCGCTACGCATTGGGCGCGCGCTACGCACTGGGCATCACCAGCCTGTGCAAAATTACATGCGCGCTATGCATTGGGAGCGCGTTACACATTGGGTAAGCGCGCTACACATACAAATTCAGAGCCAAAAAAAAATTTCTCCTTCGTCCGGATCCACGCCAAATCGCCTCCAACTGTTTGCAAGTAGATCCTTTATGATTGATCAGTGAATTTTAGACATGGTTATGGTGTGTTGAATGTGGAGGAAAAAGTGTGAAATGTAAAACCCTATGTTGATTTCCAAATTCACTTCTTAGGGTTTGAAGCAAATGAAGCCAAAAACTTCTTAGGGACTGTGTGGTTTAATTTATGCCTGTGTCATCTATTTTCAGTGGTGTTCATGCTTATTATTAACCTTGGCCTCACGCCCTCTCTTTGCCATTACATCACTGCTGTCATTATTACGGCCTTTGTCATTTTCACACTGTTTTTTTTGGCAAACTCATTTGACAAAACTATTCTCATTATGGTTTTCCTATGATACTTTGATACACATGTGACACATTTGAGTAAAGCATAAACTGGGATTTTTGCCTTCACTATACCTATATCAGCATACACTTTGCAAACAGTCTGATTTCAGCACAATGTCAGAGATGGATTCAGATTATGAACAGGAGTATGACAGTGATTCCACAGCAGAAATTAATGTGCCATAGAGGTCTCATAAAAGTGGCAAAAGTGGTAAGCAACTCAGGGAGGAACCTACTTCTTTGGCTCAATTGCATGCTTGCCCGCTTGCAATGGATTGTTTTCGCTATCAGTCATGCTACCACTATTGTGAGTTGATTTCACAAATTCAGCATCATCATGAGCTAGCTCGTCTATTTGTTCTACACTTACATGATGGCCATGTAAATCTTGCCGGAGTAGATTTCATTCTGTCGCCAGAGACCATTGCTCAGGCCACCGGAATACCACACATAGGAGAGGAATGGAACAAACGACAGCATCTAGAAAAATCCTACTATGAGCCATACATCAAACCTGGGTTTATAAGGTAGCTAAGCAGGGTATTTCCATTCAGATTTCTAAAGGATAAGTTTGCACCCTTGATGAAGCTTATCATTCGATATTTCAGTTGTGAGGGCAGATTCTCGCGCCTCTATACGTACCATATTCGTTTGTTGATGCATTTCACGAGGGTACGTATGATGAGCATTCCATACTTCATGTATCGCAATATAGAGAGGATGACATATCTTGTACAGAGGAAGACCCCAGCACAGCAGCATAGAAGTATATATCATTACGCGCTGATCAAAATCATTGTGGTACAGCAGCTCACACAGCAGGGCATTACGTGGGAGGATTTCATCTCACGTGAATTCTTCACAGCGCTAAAGCCGCCTCCCGAGGTTGTTCATGATGAGGGAGAGCCTTCACATCAGTTTGACATTCCTGAGACCGAGCATATTAGTGCTCCAGTGTATGTGACATACCAGCGAGGCCACAGGGCCTTATTTGCAGCTACACGACGAGTACTATCTCCACATGGCATGGAAGGGGTCTCGCCTTCTTCTTCAGCACAGGTACAGGCTCAAGACAGAGACAAGAAGCCGATGGATGAGGAGAGCCCATTAGAAGGCCATGATATTGATGTTACACTCAGTGATGTGGATGGGAGCTATTCTGGTTTGAAACTGAAAGAGATCATCCAAAAGCAGAAGGTTGAGATTGACAGCTTGAATGAGAAGTTGTTGAAGGCAAAATTTCTGATCAAATATTTGGAGCAGCGAAATAAGCAGCTAAAGGACCAGCACACACTTTTAGAGCTGCGACAAATCCGTGAAGACCGAAAGTTGGCCCGGAAAAGACCTGGCGATTTGACACCTTTTGAGCGGTAATTTTGGCTTGAGAAAATCAATCGACATCTGGAGTAGTTTTTGGCGAAGGCCAATAGAGACAAAGACATGCTTCGTCATATGAAACATCACTATTGGGCTCACATGCACGTCGGCAAAGCAAAAATAAATATTTTGAAAAGGAGGTTGAGCAGAGCACTAAAACGGCGAAAGAGGCCTAATCCACTTCGGATTTTGGCTGAGGCTTCGGTGGCTGGGCATGATACATGATGGAAGGTATTCACTCCGAATTTGAGCAAATTTGGAGAAATTTTTGTCATTTTGAAATTTTTGGCTTGCAAAACAGGTTTTTCAGCCCAACGCGTAGCGCGTCGACGCGCTCGCTTATGATTGGGACACTTGTTGGAGGAAAACTTTATAGTTTTGGATTTGTCATCGTAAGATATGCATGCTCTAGTATGGTCGAGGCATTTCATCAAGTTCTGGATGATCAAAAGGGTCAAAAACACCATGAAAATCACCTTTCTGCCACCTTTTGCATCAACAGGAAGTACTTGTGGGAGAATGAAATTTTGAAAGGGAAAATGAGCTCCAAATTGGGAAATTCCACTTGGGCTAGATAGTATACATCCAGAGCTTTCCAACCAGATATTGTGAGCTTGATTTTGATGTCGGGAAGTGCACCAAAAATAGGATGAAAGGCGCACTACGCATAGAGCTCAGGCGCACTACGCATAGAGCTCAGGCGCACTACGCATAGAGCTCAGGCGCACTACGCATAGAGGTTTTTGGTCAAATTTTCATCCTCCAGCTCAGGAATTCAGCCAGTTTTCACCAGTTTCACCTTTTGATGTAATATGTGACTTATTTTGATGTAATTTGATGTATATGATGTAACTTTGGCACTTATTTACCTATTCTAGATGATTCACTCACAAAATAGCAAAAATTTAATCTAATGAATCAGTTTCCCTTCTTTTAGAGGCAGGTTGTTTAGATGCCTAGTTTTCAGCTCTATGTTTGGAATTAGTTCAAACTGCTCCTAGAAGGAGGAGCTTGACCCCTAGAGGCTAGGAGATAGGTTTGCATGGTCTATATTATGTAGATTTTTAGTCAGTAGCACGGGTTGGACCATTGGGAAAGTCTTGGCACACTATTGTACATATCTTCTGCATTTTGGCTAAGGAAGATCAGAGGTTTTGCAGCACTTGTTGGGATTCATGTGGTTTTCAGTTTTGATAGTGTGTTCTCTCAGTTATTTGTAAGTTCTTTAATGTTTTAATGTATGCCATTCCCTTCTTTTTCTTCTGAAACTAAATGAATGAGTAAGTGAGGTCGAATCCATTGTTTTCAGTGCTTTGCCTTTAAATTTGTTTAGTTTTATATGTTTTCACCAGTTTGGAGAGGATTCCTATTTCCCCTTGCCCTTTTCAGCTCCTTGTCATTCTGATCCATCCATACATATGATCAAAAACATTAAAGCTACTACCTACCTTGCCCCAACTCGAATTCTACAAATATCTTATCTCATCCCCGAGCCCAAATTTGTTTTTTTTCCTTTTCTCCAACAAAACCCCAAAAAAAAATTTAAATCAAACCTACCTATCCATTTACTAGCCTAAAATCAATATCCATTACAAGTCATCTCAGCTCCTTTGAAGAATTTTTGCCGAGATAGACCCGGAGAGATCCCTCTCTTGTCCTCATAGGGCTAGCTACGAGGCTGAGCTTGGTTTGATGCGGCCATGACTCTTGCCTTCCCTCAGCCTAAGGTAGATTCCAATGCTAACAGGACCAAAAACCATCACATCCAAAACCATGTGCGAAAAATCATGCACAAAACCATAGGTAGGTCCGCCCAACCTAATATAAGGTCCAAAAACAAAATTTTCTAGGGCGCTGCTCCGAACCCCATAGAGTGGGGTTACCTGCACCCCTCAAATCCCCTGTGACTCCCCTCGCTATGTAATCGGTGCAACAAAGGGGGGACTCCACCCCCCTTCTAAACCCCCGGTTAACTAAGTGGGCTAGTCATAGAAATAATATAACACAACCCAACATTCTCCCACTTGTTGTTTTCTTTCCACAGGGGGCCACAAGAGAGCTTAGTCATTTATCCAGACCTACAATGCCCATTGTTTCTCTACACCAAGAGAACTTCTCAGAGCTCATAGATTTTCTCAATGCATCTGTAGTATTCTTCAAAGTGTCCACATTTACCAGCAACACCTTTTTGTCTTCTATCATATCCCTCACAAAGTGATACTGAACATCAATGTGCTTTGTCTTTGAATGATATGCAGGGTTCTTTGCCAAGAAAATTGTACGTTGGTTGTCACAGTATATCCTTATAGCTCCCTGTACTAACCCCATACTTGAACACAATCTCTGTAGCCAAACTTCTTCCTTGCTTGCATGAGTGGCTACCATGTATTCTGCCTCTATAATTGATAGTACCACTACATATTGTTTCTTACTCATCCAACTGACTACACCTCCAAATAGGTTAAACACATACCCACTTGTAGATCTTCTCTGATCCAGATCTCCAGCTCAGTCTGCATCAACAAAGCGACGAATATCCAACACTTTGTCCAATCCTGGTCTTCCTTGGTAGCACACACCATAATCACTAGTGCCACGCAAATACCTAAAAACCTGCTTCACTAGTGTCCAGTGCTCCTTCCCTGGTTTTGATATAAACCTGCTCAATACTCCCACTGCATGTGCAATGTCTAGTCTAGTATAGACCATTGCATACATTAGGCTACCGACTACACTTGCATATGGAACACGGGACATGTCCTCTTCCTCTTCTTGTGTCTTGGGACATTGTTCAACAGATAAATTTACACCTATAGGAATAGTAACCTTCACTGGTTTACTATCCTGCATATTAAACCTCTATAATATTATCTCGACATACTTCCTCTGGTTTAACCAGACCTTCCTCTTTGTCCAATCTCTTTTAATTTCCATGCCCGAAATATAGTTTGCAGCACCAAGATCTTTCATGTGGAATTTGGAGGACAAATGGGTCTTCAAATCCTGGATAATTTCTTTGTCATTTCCAGCCAACAACATATCATCCACATACAAGACTAGATAAATAACACGGTCACCAATTAATTTAAAATACACACGGTGATCTGCTTTGCTTCTAGTGAATCCAAGCCCGTATAAATGTATCGAATTTATGATACCACATCCTTGGTGACTGTCTTAACCCATACAAAGACTTCTTTAACTTGCATACCAGTTCTTTCTTACCCTTCACCGCAAAGCCTTTAGGTTTCTTCATGTAGATATCCTCCTCCAGACCCTCATGAAGAAATGTTGTCTTCACATCCATCTATTCTACCTCAAAATCAAAAGCAGTAGAAACAGATAAAAGTAATCTAATAGAAGTTACCTTGGCAACAGGAGAAAAAATATCACCAAAATCAATTCCCGGCACCTGGGAATAACCTTTTGCTACAAACCGAGCTTTGTATTTCTCCACCTTTCCTTTTGCATTTGTCTTCTTCTTGAACACCCATTTACTGCCAATGGGTTTCCTTCCAGCCGGCAACTCCACTAGATCCCAAGTCTCATTTTTTTTGCAAAGATGCCATTTCATCAACCATGGCCTCTTTCCAGAGTTTTCCATCCTATGAATCTATTGCTTCCTTCACAGTCCTGGTATCATCATCAGTAATAGATAAAGAAAATTTTGAACAGAAAGCAGATGGACTATACCTTTCTGGCTGCCTCCTTTCTCAAGCCGATCTTCTCACACCTAGAGTTTGTGGCTCTTCATCTTCTGATTCCTCCTTTGTTGTAGAATCTGATTCTTCCTCCTTTAGCTCAAACTCTATCTTCTCAGGTTCCTTTGGTTGGACTTCATGTTTAATAAAATATTTCACCTCTCTAAACACCACATCTCGGTTGTACACAACCTTCCTTGTTACTGGGTTCCAAAGCTTATAACCCTTTAAACCATCCTTATACCCAATAAAGATGCACTTTTCAGAGTTACTATCCAACTTAGTTCGTTTCCGCTTTGGAACATGTACATATGCATCACATCCAAATACCCTCAGATTTGAAAGAGAGGGTTTCTTACCAGTCCATACCTCTTGTGGAGTCTTATCCTCCAACGCTGATGAAGGTGATATGTTGACCAGGTAGCATGTTGTCTCCACCGCCTCTGCCCAAAATTCTTGTCCTAACCCGGCACCACTGAGCATGCTTCTTGCCCTTTCCATCAACGTCTTGTTCATTCTTTCTGCAACTCCATTTTGCTGAGGTGTATATGGAGTAGTCTTCTACCATGCTATACCACACTTCTTACATAATTCTTCAAATTCCTTACTGCAAAATTCTCCACCGTTATCTGTCCTCAGCACCTTTATCTTCTTCTCTGTCTGGTTTTCCACCAGAGCCTTAAATTCTTTAAACCTATCAAAGACTTCATATTTCTTCTTAAGGAAAGATATCCATGTATTCCTTGAGAAGTCATCTATTAATGATGCATAGTACATAGACTTACCCAGTGATGGAACCTTCATAGGCCCAAACACATCACTGTGCACAAGCTCTAATATCTGTTTCGCCCTCTTACCACGAGAGGGGAAACTCACCCGATTCTGCTTCCCATATACACAATTTTCACATAAATCAAAATCCAGAGAGCTATTACTCATACCTTCTACCATACCTTTACCATGAATTATTTGAAGGCCCTTCTCTCCAATATCTCCAAGCCTTTGATGCCACAGCATGGTCTTCTCTCTAGAGACCACTAGATTTTCTACTCCGCTTTCAGGAACCATGGAATTTTTGCACCCATCAACAACAGTGCTACCTTGCATCTTGTACAGAGTTCCAATTCGAACTCCCCGCATCAATACCAGTGCCCATCGAACAATCTTGAAGGTATCCTTCTAGAACACTGTTTTTACACCTGCATCATCGAGCTTGCTTACAAAAATCAGATTTATGGCTAATGCAGGAATATGCAGAACACCCGGAAGTGTTCTAACCCTTCCACCTTGCAACTTCAACTTTACTTTTTTGCGACCAACAATTCTATCCTTCGTGTCATCCCCCAAAAATACATCACCACCATCATATTTATCATACTCGCAGAACCACTCTCTATGGGGAGTGAAGTGAAAGGATGCACCTCAGTCAATCAACCATGCCTCATGATCTACATGTGTACTTGAAGAAGCCAAGTACACATCCCCACCTTCATCTGAGGTGGTTTTCTCCTCTACAGAAGGAACATTATCAGATCTCTTTCCTTTATCAAGAGCTTTAGATTTACAGTTCCTTTGGTAGTGCCCTTCCTTTCCACATTTCTAGCACACCACCTTTACATGTTTTCCTCGAGATTTAGATCTCCCTCTAGATTTAGATCTCCCACTCGATGAATTATTTTTGTTTCTGCTCTGGGACCGTCCTCGTACAAACAAGGCATCATCATTCTAGCTCTTCATATTTTTCTGTCTCATCTCCTCTATCAGCAAGGATGAGACTATTTCATCAAACTGCAAGGTAGTTGTATTGCTACCTATTGCAATAACCAGACTATCCCACGAATCTGATAGAGAACACAAAAAACTGATGCACTTATCTTCATCTGAAATTTTAATGTCAAGAGATAATAACTGACTTACCACAGTATTAAATGCGTTCAAATGCTCTGTCACCGAGTCTCCATCTTTCATCCTCAGGTTATACAACTTTTTCCGCAGGAACAATTATTCACCAGAGACTTAGATTGGTACAAAGTCCCTAACTTGTCCCACAAAGCCTTAGCCGTAGCTTCCCCTGATACATTCAGCAATACTGAATCTAAGACACACAATCGTATTGTGCTCTTTACCTTCTGATCTAACTTCTTCCATTCTTCATCGGCCACTCTCGTTGGTTTAGTACCTAGATCTACAGCGATCCACTTATATTTATCCACCAACAGATCCTCCATCTTGAGTTTCCACAACTCAAAACTCTGACCATTGAATTTCTCGATCTCTATCTTTCCACTACTCGCCATCTTCTTTCACCACCGAGAACAATATTGCAAATATCCCACTGAACAGGGTCTATCACAGGCCCGAGCGAAACCCCTCAGCAACAAAGGCATCCCCTTGAAGCCAAAAAAACTCTGATACCAAATGTAGGTTTTAACCCCATACAGAAATTACCGGCATACGAATTCTAAAACACAAAAAATAAACATTGCAAGAGCATAACACATAAAACACATATACACAGAGATTTTCCCCTGGATCCCAAAACCGGGACTACCAGCTTGAGTTTTCATTATGTTCCTTTCAATGTTACAATACATATTTATACATACTGAAGCATCTAATAACAGGGACTGAAAACCATCGCGTCCAAAACCATGTGCGAAAAATCATGCACAAAACCATAGCTAGGTCCACCCAACCTAATATAGGGTCCAAAAATAAAATTTTCCAGGGCGCTGCCCCAGACCCCATAGAGTGGGCTTACCTGCACCCCTCAAACCCCTTGTGACTCCCCCTGCTACACAATCAATGCAACTAAGGGGGGGCTCTGCCCCCCTTCTAACCCCCCGGTTAACTATGTGGGCTAGTCATGGAAAGAATATAACACTACCCAACAGAAGAGATCAAAAGTAGCTAAGTGTGGGACCAATAGAGGAGGAAAAGGAAAAGCACCCAAATAAGACTCCAAAATGGATCACACACATGAATTCCATCAATAAAATCCATGGGGATGCATAGGACTCATGAACAATAATCACACCTTGAAACGACAATGAAGCGACACTTATTTCTAAGTACAGTTGAAATGCCACATTGCGACACTTAGAACTCAAGTTGCGACAAAAGTGTCGAATATGATCATAAATTGCGCTAAGTTTTAGGAATGTGTCTAGTGCATTTCCTTATGATATATAGGACCATCTAATGTGGAAGAGTGCTTTAGGACTACCTCTAGTGTTGTGCAAAGGTGGGACACATACAAGAGTGGAAATCGTTAAGAACAACACTTACAAAAGTAAGAAAAAATGAAAATGACACTTGCAAAATCCAAAGAAAGTGAAAGTGACACATGTTAGAGAAAAGATAACATGAAAATGACACTTGTTAAACAAAAATTGATAGTTGCAAAGGAGAAAGTGACACTTATGAAAGAAAAAATGTGCAAAATTAACAGTTGAGAAAACTCACTGGAATAGAAGTACAATTGCAAACAAAGTGAAGAATACTGTCAATGGAGAGTCTGCACTGACTCTCAACATGAGTTCTGTAGCACACTATGCTTATGGATTATGTAGTCATCATGAATAATGATTGCACAGGCCTTACTTTCAAGAGTTGTGCAATTCATATATGGGCTTGCGTAGAAAGAAGTATTTTTGTGAGTTCTTTAAGGAATGAGCATGTGCAAGCAAGTGACTTTTCCACATAGACTCTAAGAAGAATACTTGAAATTTTTTCAAAACATCAATTGACCGTGAAGTGACCATGATACACATGGAATGATAAATCGTAAGATCCTTAGTAGGCTCCAAAGTTCAAGTGTAGGCAAAATTTTGGAGGGTGTTGATCACAGCGTCAACACTTGGAGACATACTAGTAGAAATTAAACTTCTTTGTTTAGGTTTACCTTTGAGAACAAATTCTTAGTCCTTTAGGAAGTATTTATTCATCATGTGGATTACCTAGGCTTCCCCATTTGACCAAGTTATGGATGTAGTCTCCTCTATTCCTTTACTTGGTTAAACACATTAACAAGGCTTACCATATCTAACTGTTTCAATCTGGGAGAAGGTTAGTATATATTTGTGAGTTTAAGATGTTCATAGTTTTAGTTCCATCTCTAGTGTTTCTCTGCTACTAGGAGGCCTATACAGTACCCTCATGGAGTCACTAATGGAACACAAGAATCGCTTCGCTACTAACAAGCATGATTAGTACATCAACAAAGTTGCTTGCTTCACCTCCCTGTGTAGGAAGCAATTCTCTTATGTTGCCATTTTATTTAGTTACTAATAGAATGTCCAAACATACTTCTTTATTTTGAAGCTGGAAGAGGGATCCTAACTTATTGAGAACAGAAGAAGTTGTTCCTTTAGAAACGGTTATATATACTTCTGAAAGTGATATTCTTGTTATATATTTTCCCCTTTCCCTTCTTGGATCGACAATAAAAACACCATTTAATTCCAATACCAATTTAAGGAATGGGGGTGCTAAAATAGATGTGGGCCTCATGGTTCTCCTTATGGATTTTTGGGTCGATGGATTGTATTTTCCATTCAGACACCATTGACTTAAAAAACATGTAAACCAAAATAGAGAAGAGGGTAACATATTAGCCAAGCATTGTTCTTCGTCACAATAGCCTTTTCAAGATTTTCCACATTGTCTTTTGAGCCCAAAGGAACATCTTTCATGCAAAGGTATTATTAAACAAAACAATAAAGAAAAGACATGACAAAACCAGAAAACAAGATCAAAAGAAAAAAGCAGATGTGTGACAAAAATAAGAAAACAAAATAAATGCAGAGCTTAGATGGAGAGCAAGTGCAGGATGAGGGTACAAGGGAAACTAGAATTCAACTATACCTACTCTTAACCTAACAAGATAGAATGTTAGGTCTAAGTGTAATGAAATTTCTAATGCAACCACTATAACTACTCATGACCTGCAAACACGGAGATGCGAACAATTAAAATCAATATAAAATAATGTGCAATATACAAGATAAGAACTTGAATATCTTGCACAAAATATTGAAGGTCTTGCTTGTAGGCTGAAAAATGTGTCATAATAACTAACCTTAACCAACCATAAACTTTGCCTTTTCGATTAATAGAAGAGCAATCAAAGAAACCTCAAAAATCTTCTCGTGAATGTACCTTCATTTTCATTGTCCTTGTTATAGGCCATTTTATCACATCCGATCAGTGAGCCTCCTAATGGGATCAATCAACATCTTATTCCCACTTGTCACAATCTTGCACAAATCCCTAGAAATGTTCCCTTCATCCCCCATAATATCAACCCCAAACTGCATCATCTGAGCTAGTTTGATGACCAACACTACATGTAAGCCTACCGGGAAGCGTTCACCTACAGGTTGTTCCACCATGGCCTGCGTTGGTCACTAATAGGTTTCTCCCCTTTGCACCTGCATCGGTTCTAGAAATCTGGGAGAATGATTGGGATTCTAGAAGCTTACCCTTCTAGGATTTTCTAGAAGTTGTTTTAACTACTTACCTTGGATAAAACATTCAGATCCTATCCTTCCCTACTTTGGAGTTTTCACCACTTATCCTTTGATCCTATCCCTCCATCAAAGGTGGATCTCTTACCCTAGATTGGTAATCGGATAAGAACTCCCAACTTACCTTAGTTATCTATATATTCCCAGCCTTCTATGTGGTTGGGGATTGGATTTTGGAGAGTGATTTTGCCCTTATGCTACTGCAATGAGTGGATATTATCTCATCCATTTAGGGTGCTTGGAGGTGAATATTGTGACAAGGAAAGGATAAGTCAACAACTTGGAAGAGCTCTTCTACAATATCAACTTCTACTTATGGTTTTAATCTCCTTGCATTTATATTAATGCAAAAAATTCATCATTTTCATATATGTGATGTCGTTATTTAATTTATTTCAATACCATGTTGATCTATTGAATGAAGTACTTATATGATATTGTATAGATCTCGTAGTTTCTTTGCTACTGTGAAGGTTCTAATTTTGGCATTCGGTACTGGAATTGGAGCTTCTAAGATAAAGAAGGAGTGAAGTGCACAAATGATTCCAGGTAGGCATCACTCCATCGTCTATTGACTTTAAGGAAAAGCATTATGTTATTTGTCTCTCTATTGTTTTAGGTTAGCCACCGACCTAGGGGAGATAGTTTTGTTCGCAATTGTAAATCTCGTATTACAAATTGGTGACTCCACTAGGGAACAGAGTATTACCTTGGTGGTATCCTTGTCCATTGTGTTTGATTACCTCCTTGACAGACTTTTGTTGTATCATCCAACCAAGAATAGACCTAGGAAGTGATTTCATTGAGCCTTCTTTGCAATTTTTTTGCCGAAATTCTTTTTCTCAGGCCCAATGCACCCCCTATGCCTTTGACAAGGAGTTTCACCTCACCCTGGCCCAGTCTACACCAGCGTTGCAATGCACTGGTGCCTCTTCTGCACCAGCATTGACCCCTATTTTGCATGAATTTTTCCTCAGTTAATGAGCCTCTTTTTGGTCAACCTACTTCCAACTGAACTTCCTTGAGTCTTCAATGTCTTGTGGTCTCTCTAAAGCCTCCATTTGGTTTGCATTTGTGTTGTTTTCCTTTGGTAAGAATTGGTTTTGATTTTTCTTTGTTCTTATCACTTGGTCACTTGCAAACTGATTTCGTTTGATTATTGATCGCTTGGATGAATTGTTGTTTTAGTCCTCATTTTGAAAAGTGTAATTGAATCAATAATTGAACATTTTCATCTTAGTTTTCTTCATTTTGAAAATTAAGTGTGGTGAAAAGAAAAAAATTGCATCAGCATTTAGGGTTTTGTATGTGCATTAACATAGGAATAGTTGCATCGGAAAGGAAATTGCATCTTGCATCTTGTTTGTTGCATATTGTGTGCTTCATCTTGATTGTTTCTTCCCTTCCTTAGCTAGATTTTCATTGAAAGAGAAAGGATTTCTATTTTCTCATGCTAGATTTTCATTTTAGGATATTCAGGTGACATTCGTGGTGAGCCCTAAAATTGAAACATAATCAAAGATAAACAATAAAATTTATTGAATCAACCTAAGGAGCATTTGTAACATTAACACAAACATTTAGAGGTCTAGGCTAGAGACATGTTCTGACGTCGTTAAACGTAGGAGTTGTCATTGTTTTCCAGCATTGCATCCCGGGGTGAAATCTTGTTCCACGTATGTGAGTGTATAGGATCGTACTCCATGTACCTTCGGGTATATTGGTGGCGCTCCACACACAAAAAGTATATGGGAGCGTTCTCATTGAAGGGTTATGCATTAGAAAATACTACTACGAACTTCACTCTCACATATCGTCACATGTATTTTGGGAGTCCTCAATAGGTTGTTATCCATCCATAGGTAACAAAGTCTTCCACCTTGTATACCATGATACACTGAACACAATATTCAGGGAGATCGACTTTCGTATGTTAATTCCTTGGTTTGCCAAGGTGTATATTGTAGTTCATGGTTGCTTAGTAATCCTTTATGCCTACATTACCCTCTTTTTGATTTATTTCTTTTTGTGTTAATAAAATTTATTATCCAACGTGGAAGAACAAAATACCTCTGCCTGTCATTTGCATAGAATGCAAAATAACCCTCCTCTTCCTCCAAAGTCTACTCCTAACCATCGTCCAAAGCATAAGAAAACACAAGCTACCAAATCAGGAACATCAAGAACTACTTCTGTCCCTCCACCCGATATTGACCAGCCAGAATCATCTGTCCCTTTGAGTTTTGAACCTGATATTACATCTATTCTTTTTGGTAACACTGACACAATTGAAACAGAAGTCCTTAGAACCTTGTTACCTGAGGTCATTAAAGCTAATATCCCTGAGTCAAAAACTTTGTTTCTTGATTCTATTGAACCCGAGGAGCCCCAACCATCTTCACCTGATTCTTTGGGACCTTCCTCCTCTCTTCCTTTGTCTCAGACAGAACTGTTATATTCTGGGCCTGACGATGAACCTCTTCCATATGGACTTCTCAGTATTGAAGAGATACCTAAAGAAGAGCATCGTCCTTCTACTCTCGTTCATTGGGAAGGACTTAAATTTTATCAAACTGGTCCTCTTATGTCTCCTCAACCTCAGACACAATCTCCTTTACCTGATTCTTTAGGCCTACCCACATAACTCTTGCGGAAATCTTCATTGGGATTGTTAACCATGACTAGAACTATCTCAAACTCCTAGCATGTGTCCACCACTATGGTTGATACATCTAGTGTCGCTTCCTCATCCATGTTTGTGACATCGCCAGAAACTCATTTATACGGTTGCCCATTCATCCTGCCTGGTTATTAGTCGTTATCTAGTACCTTTTCTAGTGTGGCTTCTAGTCCTTGGACCTCTCCCATGTCATCGAATTTGGTAATAATGTCTAGTACTTCTATTATGAATGCTATACAGGCTTCTCCTCTTCCTCCATCTATAGCTACAATAGAGCAGCAAGCTGGCCCTTATATTAGTGGGAAAATCTACCCTCAACAACCCAACCCTCCTTATGTTGGGTACCCTATATCTGGATCGTAGTTTCCTCCATCATCCCCTCCTCCCATTGCAGGGTGCAACTTGTTGTTGGTATACCTCAATATGGTAACCCACCTAGTTATATTCCTCCTTATCTTGGAATGGCTTCTAGTGTTTGGCAACCTACTTTACCCATTCAACCTGGTTCATTTTGGGATCGATTGTTGAATCCTCAACTGTACCATCTTCGTCAGAAATTCCTACCTATCTGTCAACACCTCAACAAGCTCAAATACATGTGAGCCAACCTTTACAACCCATTCCAACAGTGTCTGGTTCTCCCTAGATCTTGATTCATCAACATGTACAAGGTCCCTCACCTTCTCAATCGCTTGCACAAGGTACTCCTCAAGTTTCGGTAGGTCAAATTATTCAAAATTTGGTACAGTCTCAATCGAACCCGTACCAGGGAGCAATGCAAACCCCAATCAGGAAATAGTATGGATCACATCAAGTGTCTTTTCAAGGCCAACAAATCCAAACCCAACCATTCCAGTAGCTTTATCGCCATCCTGGGGTTGGGCAACAAACTCACTTGTATGCTGGCTATCAAAACCCTCCATATTCTGGTAACCAAGTTCCTTATTATCATAACCCTCAATATCCAAGAATGAAAGGGCATGTTGCCTAGGTTATCCCTTCATATCCAGGTCATCTGCATCTGGAATTTAATCGGAAGTTTCCTTTTGTGGCTACTCTTGAATTATTGGATTTAACTTAGCTTATTAATGACCCCATTTCTCATTCGCCATGGTGACCAATCATTCCCACTAAGTTTCCTTATGATATCCCAAAATTCGATGGGAATCCTGGAGAAGATCCATCGATGCATGTTATGACGTATCATATATGGTGTTCATCCAACTCCCTTAACGATGATTCCATTTGACTGTGTCTTTTCCAATGAACTCTTACAGGTACCACAGCTAAATTGTATATTGAGTTACCTGGAGCATCATTTCACGACTTCAACACCTTAGCCACTACCTTCCCATCAGATACAAAACTAGAACGGAACTATTGACTAACTTTAAACAATCAGACTATACTCACATTGTGGATCACATTCATGAGTGGATGTGTCATCTCAAGTTTCAAGACTTATGTTCCCAATAGGTTGTTAGTAGAATGGTTTGTCAAATCTCTGTTAGCTCCCATAATAGAAGATGTGTCCAAGGTTGGAGTCGTGATCGAAGAGAAACTTATTTCTCATGCTTAATATTTAGACTTGTTTTATACCCAATTAGACACACTCTATCATAATATACTAAACGCTCTGATACCCTCGAATATTGTTCCTCTTCGACCTGGTAAATAATCTCATGTTTCCAATGGAATTATAGGTTCAGCCAGTTCGCAGCCAGCAAGTAAACCATCTGATATTGTTCTTATCACTCTTGCACAAAACCCTCCATCCCATCCTTCTGTGGCTTTCACTTATGAGATAAACATTGTCTCATCTGATAAAGGAAATTATCAATAGCAACTTGGAAGCAAGAAGAAAGGTAAAGGTAAGAAAAATAAAGACTCCTCACCGCAGGATAAACAAACAAATTTTTCTTCCGATGAGAAACAAAAGCCTCGATACCCATGCTTGATTTGTAACGAGGATAACTTTACATGTGATTGTCCACACCGTGTTGAACTGAATCAATTTCTTAAATCATCCACTTCTCATGTTGCGTTGACTAACCCATTTCCTAATCAAGAGATTCATATGGTTGTCGAGGATGCTTCTTCCTCTAACTTAGTTTTGATGCTTTCTTCCTCAAAGCTACAATTTCATGTCATGGAGGCCACTCGAAATAAGGAATATGGTAATGAAAATCCACCAAATGGTCAGGCTACTGATCAACCTGCCAATTTGGTACCACCTTCATCTCATCGTGTTCCACCTCTAGTTCCTATAAAATTGACTATCAAGCCTCCAAAGGGTGTTATCCATAAGTGTGCTTTCAACCCTCATTTGAGAGCCTCTCAAAATTATAATGTAGTTGAAGATTTGGCTCAGTCTCCATCAGCTATGTCAACTCTTGAGGTGTTGCAAAATTGTCCCACCAAAAATAAGGCCTTGTTGTTAGCTATCGGATGTTTGGATACATCGGATTCCAACCTAGTTGTTTTCTCTCATGAAGACTATACCCCTTGACTTTCGGCTCAGTTATCTTTTATTATTTAGGTCGTTGTCCATGGTAATATCATTCATCGTTCTATTGCGGATGAGAGAGCCTCAACCTGGATTATGTATTTGTCTTGTTGGAAGGTGATTAGTTCACCCCAACTGAGTCAATCGACCACGTCATTAAAATCTTTTGATGGAAGGGCATACAAACCTTGTGGGATTTTGAATTCCCTCTACGTGGAACTAGGGGGAAAAGTCATCCTTGTTGAATTAGAAGTTATTGACAGACCTCTGGATTATAATCTTCTACTGGGACGTACATGGGTTTATGCTATGGTTTCCATTGTTTCAAATTACTTTTGTATGATCTCCTTTACTCATAAAGGTGGGATTGTGGCCATAGATAAACTTACCATTTTCACCTTGGATTCCCATGTTACTAGAATTGTCCCTCTTGTAGGGGAAGCCCTACATTCCTATCAGCATGTCGAAGTTGTTTTATTGAAGGATTCATCTCTTATGGAAACCTTTTCACTTCCTCCCCCTCTCCTTCCCATCTCCTCCCCTTCAGTTGCTTATATCAACATGATATCATCCTCTACAATCTCGGTCGATCCATGGATTGTACCTAATGAAACTGACAACAAGAGTTTTGGAAACCCAATGTCGCTTAGCCCTATTGAGAAAGATTAAAAATCCATCTAATCGACTTGTGCGTCCCATATTGTTTCTTTAATCAATTGGGTAGATCGATCACTAGATTATGGCATGCCCTCTGATCCTTTCTCGTGTACATTCTCTACCGATGAAGGCATCATGGAGATCATGATGTCAGATGATGCGTCATGGGACAAACATCATCATCGTTCCTCCTTCCGATATACCATTGAAGATAATCTCATTGGTGTAAACCTAACTAATTTTTTCAAACCCTTTATGAATTATGTCTCCATTCATGAGATCAACTCTGAAAAAAGCCTTTCGAATATCAAAGAAACGGTTCCTCTCAATATTTCAATTAAACCAGGAATAGTCAAAAAATTATACATTGGAGTATCTTGTTCTTCATCTAAAATCGAGATTTATCGAGCCCTTTTTTGTGAGTTCAAAGATGACTTTGCCTGGACATATGAAGAAATGCTAGGTGAAAACCCAAACATAGTGGTGCATGAAATCAAGACGTACCCTAATGCCAAACCCATCTGGTAGTGCCTCCGTCTGGTCCATCCCAAGAAGGTTGTTGGGATAAAAGCTGAAATTGAAAAGTTTCTTCAGGCTAGTTTCATATGCCCTGTTCCTTTATCTGATATGGTATCGAACATTGTCCCTATCATGAAGAAACAAGGCATGACCCAAGTATGTGTCGATTATCAAGACATAAATCGAGCTTGTTCAAAAGACAACTACATGACCCTATTTATTGACCAGATTGTTGATGATTGCACTAGCTGTGAGATTTATTATTTTATGGATGGATTCTCAGGCTATAATCTAATCAACATTTTTCAGGTGGACCAACCTAAAACTGCATTTATTTGTCCCTCGGGCACTTTTGTTTATACAAAGCTCCCTTTCGGTTTAAAGAATGAAGGGGCCACATTTCAACATGCGATGGATTACACATTCCACAACATCAATCATAGCATGCAACCCTATTGTTGGGTGCAGGATCCCCCAAGGGCAGTTTTGGGGCTAAAAGCCCATATTTTGGTCCAATTTTGTAATCCAAGTGTAAAGACTCCACATTTTGTGATCGTGGAGTGCGTAGATGTTAAAGAGTCATAAGGTTGTCCACCCTTATTTTGGTAATGTAATTTCGGCTATAAAAGGTCTACCCATGGTCCGCGGACCATGGGATTGTATAAATAGAGCTAAGCTCTAAGTAGTAGGAATAAATCAACAAAGGAATCAATGAAGATATGATGTATGATTGATAGCTCTGAAGTAGAAGTCCAAGTCTTGGGTCGTAGTGTAGGTAGAGGCTCTGCAGCTAAGTGCGCAAAGGCCTAGAAGTCTACAACTGAGTGCGCGAAACCCTGCAGCTGAGTGTGCAAGGTGGGCCAAGTCTGTAATCATTCGGAATTATCAATAAAGAGAAGTATTCTACAATTTATGCATCTTTAATTCTTGTTTATGCATCTGTTATATTGGGTATGAATTTCACTTATAATGCTTATATGATGCGGGAATGTATGTAAATGTATTGGTTAAGTGAACACAAGTAAGAACATCTGTTTACGCGAAGCTAACTAAGATATGTTAATAAGATAAGAAAACCACTTAGCCTAGTTTGGGAGATATCGCAGTTCGTTGCCCTAACAGCGCAAAGGTATCTAAGCCGCAAGTTAGGGCTGCACAAAAGCCAATTGTGCCATTTCGTGAAGGTATTGAAGGGTAGAGCATAGGGATAAGCAACATGCGTGAAGGCAGGTATAGTTGGAATAAACCGACATCACAACCATCTCAAGGGTGTGGAAACTTGGTTCCAGCATCCCCCCATACTACTTCAGGTGAGACTTCAGTCTGCGCTCCGCGGGCTGATGCCGAAAGGGCCAGTAGTGTAGGGATTTGTTTGGCTAACTAATGCTGAACCTGGGTCAGGCCCCCTTAAGCCAACAAATGGTTTTGTTTCCAGGACCGGAATCTACATAAGAGATGTGTGATGTCGTATCACTAGAATCCAACTAAGAAAGAAATCGAAGCCTGATTGGACAGAAGGATCCACGAGTTCGTGGCACAGGAATATATAAACCCACGACTGTCAAAAGAACAATGGCTAGATAGGTACGTGTATACAGAGATCCATGAAATATTTTTCCTTTCCTACTAAGCTATACGAGTGGATCATGAAGCTAGCAGATAGCAAACGAAGGTAGAAACTTAATGGTCCTATTGTGTGGACCCTAGAGCTAGTGCGAAGGTTGGAAGCATTAGAGGATAAGATCGCCCCCGCTGTTGATCATTGTCTGGATCACGTCATAGGAGGATTTGTGACAGAATTCGTGGTCAACACCTCAGTCAGCTATAGCGAGGCAGAGCGACGCTTTTTCAAAGGACCGCAAGGTAAGTACGTGAAATCTTTGAATACTTGGATTAAAATGTTGTCATGTGAAAAGCAGGTTATGTAGCTACCTTGATGTTCAGGGCTATGCGAAGCGTAATATTTTAAAGAAATGAAGGAAATAAGGGTCCAGAGCATAGCCCCTTGATTTCACCTTCACGAGGGGATGAGGAAGGGATCGCGAAGGTCTCTCCGTGAATTTTTATTCAGTTGATAAAACAAGGATTCCCGCGAATACCACCTCTGACTTCACTACCATCACCTCCAACTTCACTCGTACCACCTCCACCACAATTCAGTATGGCGAATACAGTGAAGTTTTCGTTGTTCAAAGGCTTGGGAAATGAGGACCTGGACCAATTTTGGTTCATTGTGAGGGCTTTATGGGAGGCTCAAGGTGTTACAAATGACCATATAAAGAAAGTCACACTTGTTAGCGCTCTACAGGATTGTGTGCTATCCTGGTATATTAGGTACTCCAACGATTACCTGAATGCTAGAGTAGCGGACATCCAAGCAACACTAAATAGGGAATTTAGCAGGCCTAAATCTGAAGCACAGGCGATTGTGGGATTCAAAGAGATTTCGATGCAACCAGGTGAGACGCCTTGGGAACTAGATCAGAGGTTGAAATGTATAATTCACAAAGCCAACATGAATTTGACAGATGGACAGAATCATGAGTGGTTTGTGGCTTCACTACTACCACACTTAAGGAGTGCATTGTCGCAGCAGAAGATAACAACTCAGGCAGAGGCCTTGGAGATCACCATGTGACTACATGAGACTCTGATGCAAGATCCTAATCTAGGAGTCTAGCAGATCCATGCGCAGCTGAAGAATCTGTGCCTTGAGATGCAAAATCTGAAGCAGGATAGAACGGTTCAACCTGAGGTATGAGAAGAGATATGGTGTTTGAAATGCAAGAGTCGGGGTCATGACAAATACCATTGCCCGATCTTTACAAATTACCTTGTAGGAGGAGGACCGATGCCTTTAAGGCTGGAAGCTCAAACAGGGCCTAGCGTGGCACCTGCTTTAGGGTGTGCTATCTGTCAGGTAGTCGGAAAACATGCCACGGACAACTGTCACTTGCTACAGAAGTATGCGCAAACACCGCAACAGTTGTTCTGCAACTTTTGTAGGTTGGTAGGACATGATGAGCGTACTTGTAGGAGCTCTGAATTAATGATGGACAAAACTCCCACCTACAGGGTTCAGGCCAAAATGAGGCCCCTTGACCAGAATGCAAGGATGGCAAGGACAGGATTTCAGGGGTGCAAACAAGGCTGAGGTGGAGGAGGACCTGGTAGAGGCGAGGACAGTTGATTCGGTACAATTGTGGAGGGCTAGGACACTATGCCCACGATCGCACTAATCTAACGTGCCCATTGTGCAAGTATTGCACGTTGTTTGACCATGAAATATAAGATTATCCTACGTTGATAGCTAGGATACGTGACAAAGGGGCACTACCACATCCCCCAACTCAGAACCTGCAGACGATGAGGTCTGAGTCGCACGAGGAAGATCTTAACATACATATAGTGCTTCGGAGTGGAATCGTGATGGGAGATGACAAGGGGAAACAGCCAGAAAACAGTACCTGGCTTTGCAAAGCCCCAGAAAAAGAGGCAGAGTTCGATTTGGAGCGCGCTCATGAAAAAGTCATGGAAGCTAAGAGGAGCTTTGTTGAGGCCTCCACTTCAGGGAGCAAGGATAAACCAGAGCCGAAGATGGACCCCTCTATGCTCACAACTTTCCTGGAAACCTGTATGAAGTTACTGTGCGACAGTAAGGATGTGAAAGGGTTACAGGAACTCACCAATATATGCGTTGGGACCATGCGTAGTCTGGAAGATTGAAAAGCATAAGACAAGGACGGGGCGTGAAATGCGACTCATCACACATATCGAAGAATACAAAATGGATCAAGTCATTCTGGATTTGGGATCAGATGTGAATGTTCTACCGAAACAGACATGGAAGTGAATGGGGAGACCTGTGCTGCAATGGTCTTTGATTCAGCTGAGGATGGTGAATCAACAGAAAATCATACCCATGGGGTAGCTGCAGGGAGTAACCGTGGATATAGAGATTGTGGATGATAGCAATCCCTACCCTGCGCTCTAGGGAATCGACTGGGCTGCTGATATGAACAGGGTAATCAATTTGAAGAAGCAAAAGATGGTATTTGAGAAGAAATCACTGCGTGTAATAATACCCCTGGATCCTGCTAAAGGATCGCACTATACGAAACCAATCCGCGACTATGAGAGTGATGATGATTTGGACTGCATCTATAAGATAACAACACAAGATGAAGGCTGGGTGAATCCCACCACAGATGGGCGGATTACATGGGAGCGCGAGAATTCATGCACTTAGGACTCCGATGAAGAAATAGAACACTGGCAGAATCGGTTACATGAAGTAACTACATTGAATTGCAACATGATGACCCGATTGTTGCGCTGTGTGTCGTCAGAGGAAAGGGATATGCCTACTTATGATTGTCTAAATGAGGTAGATACCTTTTTGGATGCATTTGAAAGGGAGGTACTAGAGAAGCAACGCTTCCAGGCCTTGGACTGGGTACTGCACGCTACGCCTGCCAGATGGTGGGGAACACACAAGGGAAGCTTTGGTGATTGGCGTGAAAGTAGGAGGATGATGAGAGCACAATTTGGGAAGCCTAAGATGTGACTGAAAAACAAGTATGATGAGTAGGATGATCCATATGCTGTTGGGTCCCTATAATACTAGTGATTACCCCATTACTATTGTAGTTATACCCCTTATTTATATTGTTGTGCCCCCATTGCCCCCATATTGTTATTAATGTGCCCATAGAATCCCTCTATTGTTATTTTTGTGGCTTTATATTATTATTGTTAGGTCGGCTGGATTATATTGTGACTCCTTAGACTCCTATATATAGAAAGGAGGCTTTGTCATTTGTATCATCCAAGAATTGTTCATTTATGTAATGTAAAGGAGGTTTCCCCCTCGAAGAGGCTGAATTCTAAGGCGTTGATCTATATTTTCTATCTTTTCTTGAGCTGGTTTCATAACATTTGGTATCAGAGCTTTGGATTCTAGGGTTTCGCTGCTCCAAACAGGTCATCGTGGCATTTTCGCTATAACTTTTTTTTCTGTGACATTTCAGAAGTCACAAAAAAAACCCATTTGAGAAGAATTCGTGATGAACCTTGGGTCCAAATTTTAGAGCTTTTCGCGCGATATTTTCGGAGATATGATCTGAGGAAGTTGGTCTTTTTGCAGACTCCTGAATTACACTCAAAACAGGTGACCTGGGGAAAATCGTCATAACTTTATTTCTGAGCATCGGATTGAAATTTCGTAAGAAGGTACAGAAAGAGGACGGACTTTAGTTTTATTTTATATATTTTTCAGAGTCAAAGGTTGAAACAGTGACACGTGGCACTTCATACAAGTTTGCTCTACTGAACTAGTCTATAATCAGGTCACTGCGGGAGATTGTGCATAACTATTTCTTGGAGAATCCAATTTGGATCAGACTAGTGGCATTGGAAAGAGGACATAGAAGGATACTACAGGTCACAATTTCAAAACTGGATGATTCGAAATTACAGAGATACATCAGATTCAATATCAGGCTTCTACAAAGTAAAAAAAGGTGTGTAGTTTTTATTTTTATTTTTGCATAAGCTTGGTTTGAAGGAATTCAAAGGGCATAGTAAAGCATTATTATTGGTAACTGATGCCCCGAGGAAAGAAAATGCAAACACCTAGTAAGGAACCTGAAAGCTCTAGCATGACTCATGAAGAAGAGGAAGAAATGCTACATGATATATCAAAATTACAAGAACAAGTGCAACAAATGTCACGCTCACAAAAGCTAACAGATGCTAAGATAAATGGCGTGGAATCTAAGATAAAGGGCATGGAAGCTAAGATGGATGATCTGAAGACAGATTTGAAGACAGACATGGCAGATTTGAAGACAGATTTGACAAATTTTCTACAAGAAATACTTACTAATGGTGAAAAGGTTGTAAAGGAAACTCATGATGTGAACAAAAGAAATGTTAATCATGATTCCATAGACTCTAATGTTGGATCGAAGACCCACCATATTCCAAAAATCGATATGAGGAAGTTTGATGGCAAGGATCCCACCACATGGATATTACAGATGGAGCAGTTCTTCGATCTCAATAATGTGCAAAACACACAAAAGGTACGTATGGCAACTTTATATTTGGAACCAAATCAGTTTGTATGGTATCAATGGCTTTGCTCTCGTAAACAATTTATCACTTGGGCAATTTTTACGGAAGAATTGATAGCACATTATGAGGATACAAAAAGCAACACTTTTTTTAGCCAATTGATAAGTCTCAAACAAAAGGGTTCAATAATGGAGCACATTGAGGAGTTCCAAAAATTGAACATAAGGGTAAAAGTATTCCAGAGGAGCATAGGATTGATGTGTTCATAGGGACTTTAAAGGATCATATCCAACATGATGTTTGACTTTGGGACCTGATTCACTAGAGAAGGCATTCAGGTTAGCAAGAAAAATGGAAAGCAAAATTATGGCAACCAGGAAGCATACCACTCACAACTATAAAGATGGAAGTGTTGTTGCCCCTAGTCTTCCACAACCTATAAGGTTGACACCACAACAATTGGAAGAAAAAAGAGCAAAAGGGCTTTGTTATAGTTGTGATAGCAAATACACTAAAGGTCATAAGTGTGCTGAGAAGAAATTATTCTACATAGATTGTGAAGAGGAAGAAGAAAAGGAGCAAGAAAGGTCAAAAGAAGAGGATATGCTCCAGGAACAAAGCCTAGATGAAGAAAAAATAAATCCGACCATATCTTGTAATGCATTGGCAGGAATTACCACTCCTCAAACCATCAAGATAGAAGGACAAATCAAGAAGAAAAAGGTAATAGTGTTGATTGATTCAGGAAGCACCCACAATTTTATTCATTGTAGGGTAGCAAAAGAATTGAATTGCTTCCTATATCCAGCACCAGAGTGTCAAGTGATGATTGCAAATGGAGGAACAATAAATTTCTCTGGAAAGTGCCATAATATCAAGCTATCCATGGGAGAATATGTATTGACTAGCCCAATGCTTTCCATTCCAATGGGAGGTGTTGATGTTGTACTAGGAGTCCAATGGCTACAATCCTTGGGTACAATAGCTTTTAATTTTCAAGAACTTTTCATCAAATTTTCTACGAAGGAAAGGAAGTTGAATTAAGGGGTATTGCAGGGAAACCAGGAAAGATAATCAGCTCTAATGGTATGACAAAGCTTCTAAAAAAGGAGCAAAGAGGTGTAATTGCACAATTATGTTCGCTAGATGTTTCCACATTAGAATCATCTATTTCTCCAGATCTCCAAAAAGTCCTGGACAATCATTCCAAGGTATTTGAGACTCCCAAAGGTCTCCCACCTATGCGTGATCATGATCATGCTATTCATCTGATTCCAGGAAGTGTTCCTCCAAACATCAGGCCGTACAGATATCCCTATGTCCAAAAAAGTGAAATTGAACGTATGGTTGCAGAAATGCTAGAGGCTGGTATAATTCAACCGAGTCAAAGTTCTTTCTCTACTCCAGTAGTATTGGTGCACAAGAAGGATGGATCATGGCGCATGTGTCCGGATTATAGGGAGCTCAACAAGCTCACTATTAAAGATAAGTTCCCCATTCCTGTCATTGATGAATTACTGGATGAATTGCATGGATCAATTTACTTCACCAAGTTGGATCTTCGTTCAGGATATCATCAAATCAGAATGAAGATTGAAGACATTCCAAAAACGGCATTTAGAACTCATGAGGGTCATTATGAATTTTTGGTCATGCCTTTTGGCCTTACCAATGCACCTTCAACATTTCAAGGTTTGATGAATTCAATTTTCAAACCATTCCTTAGAAAATTTGTGTTAGTATTTTTTGATGATATACTTATCTACAGCAAGTCTTGGAAGGATCATGTTGAACATGTTGACAGGGTGCTACAACTATTGGAGGAGAAACAATTATATGCCAAAAGATCCAAATGTTTCTTTGGAGTCCAGGAGGTGGAATATTTGGGTCATATTGTATCTCATGAAGGAGTTAAGGTAGACCCTAGCAAAATTAAAGCCATTAAGGAATGGAAAATTCCCACATCCATAAAGCATCTGCGAGGATTTCTTGGGTTGACAGGGTATTATCGCAAGTTTGTTAAGAATTATGGGAGAATAGCAGCACCTCTAACAACATTATTGAAGAAAGATGCATTTTCATGGACTCCGGAAGCAACAAAGGCCTTTGAACATCTTAAAGAGGCAATGTGCCAAGCACCGGTCTTAGCTACACCGGACTTCACAAAAACCTTTATTGTGGAATGTGATGCTTCAGGAAATGGAATTGGTGCTGTTCTAATGCAAGATGAAAGACCCATTGCTTTTGAAAGTCGTCCAATCAAGGGAAAGTTTTTAAGCAAAGCTATTTATGAGAAGGAAATGTTGGCAATACTCCATGCACTTAAGAAATGGCGACCCTACCTAATGGGAAGACACTTCAAGGTAAAAACGGATCATGATAGCCTTAAATACTTTTTAGAACAAAGATTATCCTCTGAAGAGCAACAAAAGTGGGTCACAAAGATGTTGGGTTATGACTTTGAAATCATCTACAAAAAAGGGAAGCAAAATGTGGTGGCAGATGCACTCTCAAGAAAGGATGAGGATGTGGAAGCATTGTTGTGCGCCATTTCTATTATCCAACCAGATTGGATAAATGAAGCAAGGGAGGAATGGAAGAATGACGAAGAAGTGTGGGCACTTATTCGAAAGCTACAACAAGATTCCAGTACGTCTGATACATTTAGCTGGAAAAATGATTCGTTATGGTACAAAGATCGCTTATACCTCTGTAAGAATTCCCAGCTAAAACAAAAGATTCTTATGGAATTGCACACTTCTCCCTTAGGAGGGCACTCAGGATTTTTAAAAACTTACCACAGGGTTAAGAAGGAATTTTTTTGGGATGGCCTTAAATCAGATATTCAAAAGTTTGTGGCAGAATGTTTGGTTTGCCAACAAAATAAAGTTGAAACAATTAAGACACCGGGTCTATTACAACCTTTATCCATTCCAAGCCAACGTTGGGAGGAGGTTTCAATGGATTTTATCACAGGTTTACCCAAGTCTGAGGGAAAGAGTGTCATCATGGTGGTAGTTGACAGACTTACCAAGTATGCACACTTTTGTGCATTATCACATCCATTTAAAGCCAGTACAGTTTCTACTGCATTTATGGAAACAATTCAAAAGCTACATGGAAACCCAAAGATTATTGTAAGTGACAGAGATCCCATTTTCACTGGAAATTTTTGGACAGAATTATTTTCTTGTCTTGGTACTCAGTTAGCTCATAGCTCATCTTATCATCCTCAATCTGATGGGAAAACTGAGATAGTAAACAAATGTTTGGAAGGATATCTTCGTTGCTTTGTATCTGATAAACAAACACAATGGGTCAAATGGTTGCCTCTGGCTGAATGGTGGTATAACACTTCCTTTCATACAGCAACAAAAATGACCCCATTTATGGCACTTTATGGGTATCAACCACCATCCATCACATCATATTTAAGAGAAAATTCTAAGGTTCAGGCAGTGGAACATCACATCGAACATCAACAACAAGTCCTCCAACTCTTAAAGGATAACCTCGTGTTGGCACATAATAGAATGAAACAACAGGCAGATCAACATCGCAGTGAAAGAAGTTTTGATGTAGGTGATTGGGTATTCCTACGGCTACAACCATATAAGAAAATGTCCCTCAAGCAAGCTAAGAAGGATAATAAATTATCACCAAAGTATTATGGTCCGTACAAGGTGTTGCAAAAGATTGGTACTATGGCATACAAATTGGAGCTTCCTGCAGCTTCTCGATTGCACCCAGTTTTCCATGTTTCATGCTTAAAGAAGGTTATAGGCGACAAGCTCCCAGTTCAAACAATATTGCCAGAACTTGACGAGGAAGGAAAAATTATATTGGAACCAGAAGCAGTTATAGAAACAAGAACTCGACAGCTACGAAATCGATCAATTTCAGAGTATCTTATCAAGTGGAAGAACTTATCCATTGAAGATTCCACATGGGAGGATGAGAATTTTATGCAGAAGTATCCAGAACTAATCAAGCATTGAGGACAACACTTTTTTGAAGGAGAGGGGCATGTTGGGTCCCTATAATACTAGTGATTACCCCATTACTATTGTAGTTATACCCCTTATTTATATTGTTGTGCCCCCATTGCCCCCATATTGTTATTAATGTGCCCATAGAATCCCTCTATTGTTATTTTTGTGGCTTTATATTATTATTGTTAGGTCGGCTGGATTATATTGTGACTCCTTAGACTCCTATATATAGAAAGGAGGTTTTGTCATTTGTATCATCCAAGAATTGTTCATTTATGTAATGTAAAGGAGGTTGCCCCCTCGAAGAGGCTGAATTCTAAGGCGTTGATCTATCTTTTCTATCTTTTCTTGAGCTGGTTTCATAACACATGCACATCTGGCCAAATGGATGTAGGCCTATGGAGAAGAACGCAACCTGAGTGGGTGCACCTGTTCTATCATACCCTGGATGTTATCCCAATGAATTGGTATATAGAAATAGAGCTCTGCCATGGGACAGGTGAATGGGATATCCTGCGCGAAGGATTCATGATGACATTCAGTTTTGAGGATGGGTTTGATAGTATTGATGAAGCGCTACAAGATGTGAAAGCAGTCATCTTTAGGATACCATAGGATCCTTTAGCCCTTGATTCAGCCTAAATGGGCTACTTAGCTGAGTCGGGCGCTGGAATGTTATAATGTAAATGTTGAAGAGGAGGATGAGGATCCGTGGAAGATTAACATTCCAAAAACAAAAGGCCACCGTGATGTTCAAGGGCCACAGATTAAGAACCCTGATGTAACCGTGACGGTGAAAACTAAATAGGTGAACATTAGTACAGAGGCAGAACCCAAATTCACAAAGACTGGAGACTACTGGGACGGTGGATAAGGTCACTGAATTACTCCGCAAATATCATGACTTATTCCTGACCAAGTTTACGGATTTGAAAGGAATAATTGGAGATCCAGGAGTGGCAAAGATCACGTTAAATCCTGACATGAAGTTAGTTAAGCAGAGGCCTTACTGCTTAAATCCGAAATACAAGGAGAAGGTCCACTTAGAGCTAGACAAAATTCTTGCATCAGGCATCATTGAGCCTATGGAAGAATCCGATTGGGTAAGTCCAATGGTGGTGCACGAGAAGAAGCAGAAGAGTGAGATAAGGATATGCGTGGATCTTAGAAAACTGAATGACGCTTGTGTGCATGATCCTTTCCCAACTCCATTCACGGATGAAGTGTTGGACAATGTAGGTGGTCAAGAAGCATATTATTTCACTAATGGGTTCTCTGGGTACCACCAAATCAAAATTGCGTCAGAGGATAGGAGAAAGACAACCTTCACAACTAAGTGGGGTTGCTTTCAATGTAATGTAATGTTTTTGGATTGAAGAATGTGCCTGCTATCTTTTTGCTCGTGGTTGTTGCGGCATTCAAGGAATTTATTCGTAAGTTCCTGGAGGTCTATTTTGATGATTGGACTGTATTTGGGCTGGTTAAGTGCCATGTAGCGAGCTTGCACTTGATGATGGATACCTGTCGAAGATACCAAATCATGCTCAACCTCAAGAAGTGTCTATTTTGAGTTCCTTTCGAGAACCTATTGGGGCATGTGTTTCGCTGACAAGGGCTGATGGTAAACCCTGCGAAGATCACGGTGATTCTGAACTTGGAAGCACCGAGGAGTATGAAACAGTTTCGCGCTACTCTAGGACACATGGGATATTACAAAAAGTTTATCAAGGGCTATGCCCAGAACACCGCGCCAATGGAAAAATTGTTGAAGAAGGATGTCACGTTCTGCTAGAAAAATGACTGTAAGAAAAGCTTCGATATATTGAAAGAAAAGATGGTTACTGCGTCGATTGTAGTCTTCCCAAACTGGAAGAAAGAGTTTCATGTACATGTCGATGCGTCATGTATAGTGCTGGGGGCAGTATTAACACAGGATGGCAAAGAAGGCTTGGACCACCCTATCACATTTGCAAGTTGCAGATTATCCAAAGCATAGAAGAACTATTCCACCACTGAGTGCAAGCGGCTAGCTATGGTATATGTGCTCCAGAAGTATCGACACTACTTGTAGGAGGCCACTTTAAGATGTATACAGATCATTTCACACTAAAGTACATGGTCAATAGGCCTATGTTGGGGGGGGTGAATCTGCAGATGGCTTGTATGAGTCCAAGAGTACGATTTTAAAGTTGTTGTGAAGCCTGGACGATTGAACGTGGGACCAGATCACCTGTCATACATCGAGACAAGGGAGGAACCTACTAATTTGGAGGAAGGATTGCCTAACGCGCAACTCTTTGTTGTGCACGTCGCGGATGGACATTTCGAGGATATAATACACTTTCTAACAACTAGAACTGCGCTAGAAGGATACTCTGTCCAGCAAAAGAAGGAATTAGTGGTGCACGCGGCAGATTTATCTGTCATTGCTGGGCATATATACAATATGGGGAATGATGAAATACTGCGAAGGTATGTACCTAAGTTTGAACGAAGCAGCATCCTTGTGGACGCTCATGGGGGCACCGCAGGAGGACATTATGCAAGGAGAGCAACCACGCAGAAGATTCTATGCGCAGGGTTGTGGTGGCTAACCCTTCATCAGGATTCAAAAGCATATTGCAAGGCATGTGATGTATGTCAAAGAAAAGGCAAGCCATTGCGAAGGGATGAAATGCCTTTGTATCAACAAATGACATTGCAACCTTTCAAAAAGTGGGAAATAGATTTTGTAGGACCCATTCAACCTCAAGGGAAGACAAGTGCAAGGTATATTATCACTGCGATGGATTATTTGATTCGTTGGGCAAAAGCGCAGCTGGTAAAGGATTACACGGGCGCAACTACTGCAAAGTTTCTATTTGAACATGTACTAATGTGAGTTGGATGTCCAAAGATCTTGATGAGCGATCGTGGTATGCACTTCCTGAATGAGACGAACAGTGCACTAACAGAGGAATTTCAGGTGTATCACCAAAAGACCACACCTATCACCCACAGGCTAACGGGACAGTGGAGGCATTCAACAAAGTGCTTGAAAACATGCTGACCAAGGTATGCAATTCTTAGCGAAGTGATCGGGACCTACACATACCTGCAGTGTTATGGGCTTATCGAACGACATGCAAGAAACTGATGGGACAAACTGCTTTTAGTCTTGTCTATGGTGTGGAAGTCATAATTCCTATGGAATACACCGTGCCTAGTTTTTGCATAGTAGCGCTTACAGGTATGACGGATCGTGGAGCCCTGGAAGAGAGGCTCGTGCAGTTGGATGAGCTTGAATAAGAAATATTTTTGGCTGGATTTCACCAGCAGGTCCAAAAGCAGCATGAAAAAAGCGTGGCATGACCGACATATTAAGTTGCGCACCTTTAAGGTGAATGACTTGGTGATGTTGTATGATAGTAAGCTTGATAAATTTCCAGGGAAATTCAGAATGGACTGGCTGGGGCCTTATGTTATTAAGGAGATTACCGACGGAGGCACGGTACAGCTGGTCAAGTTAAATGGCGAACCCTTCCCAGGAAAGGTGAATGGCAGTCACTTGAAGCCATACACCGGTGATCCGGCCATTTGACTATATGAAATTAGCACATGATTAGTGCTCCAGGCAGTTGAAAGGAGGCACGAGACTATAAACTACACTGCCCGGGTTGGGGAGCTGCACGATGTCAGGACTGCGCGAAGCAGTAAAGTGTCACAGGGTCCGCGACAACGCGAAGACAGTTGTGCTAGCGTGCAGGTCCGCCAGAAAGTGACCGTTAAAGTCACTATTCATGATTTGATGGTTGGTTTGAGGCCAAATGGAGCAGGCGGTAAGCATTTAAGGTGAAATTTATGGATTAGATTCTTGGAAATCTGCCACCAATCTAGCATTAATGGGTCAAATGTGGGGGGAATGGTCGAATTTGAATTCAAAAAGCCCTATAAATTACAAGTGGTTGTCTAGTGAAAAACACTTGGAATTTTGAAAATTTAGTTGTTATGCTATCAAGTGTGTATGGACCTTATGAATTTTGAGTCTTTGAGAGAAACTTCAATGTTTGAAACATTTCCAAAGTAGACCCAGGACCTCCTAACTAGAATGATGTCGACACACAAGGAAGTCATGCAGGAAATGGCGGTAGTGGAAGCCCTAGAGAGCGCTGAAGCGATAGTTGAAGTCCCTAAATCACCCAGAACACTGAGACCTAAGAAGGATAAGCAGGCTATGATCCCGGTGTGCTTCTCACCAAGAAACCCACAGAGGACCAAACTCACCTCACAGGAAAAGGGGAAGGCCATTAATCTGGAGGCCGACAAGGAAGAATCTGAAGAAATCCTAGTGGATGAGGAGGACGTGGAAATGGAAGTTGAAACCCAAGGTGTGGACCCTATTACCAAGTTAAATTAATATGTTCCTCCATGCAAGGGAAAAGCCAAGGTGCCAAAGGACATAGATGCGAGCAAGAGCTCTCTGCAAAGTCTACTGCTCCCAAACGACATTTTTTTTGAGGGGTTGCACTTAGGGCGAATTCCTGTACTGAAGTTTAAAGATTAGGACATCGAAGACCACGAGAAATTCCCACATTTAGCAACTGAGCAGCTAATGTGCTAGCGGATTGATGCGACTACCGAAACGATTCAATTGGAGCCGCAGACATGGCTCAAAGGTGTAGAGAAAGCCGGGTTTCTTAACCTGCTCTAGGTGACGCATTACCACCATGCCCCAGTGACCGTATTCATCATCAGGCAGCTACTCTGCTTGGTGCATGATAGGCGTTTGTGGCTGGAGGAGCCCATTCCCATCACAAACCACTTGATCCATCAGATTACATGGCTGCCTTACTCAGGGGAGGATCCAGCCAATATTTCAGAAGGAAAAGGTGGCGAGTTGGGCCTTGCGGAAGCGATGAAGAAGAAGTTCAAGTTGGAGAAGAAGAAGTGAGGGTATGCCATCTCTAGCATTAACAACCCTACAATCAATGTCGGAACACAAATAATAGCAGGGAAGGTTATGCGGAAGTGTCACGCGGATGAGGTTCCCGCGCCTGTGATTGTACTAGCGGCCCAATGCTCTAGTTCAACTGGGGGAATTATATTTGCGGCGAGTTCCTTGCGAACTGTCGCGAGGCATAGGAGTAGGGCAAGACGTTCCACTACACATGGCTCTTGTTCTCGATCGTAATGGTGGATGGGAGCTACCCGAAGATGGCCAATTCCCTTCGGTCGTGCAGGACCTTCCAGACACAGCGAAGTATGCTTCGTTGTGGACGACAAAGGATGTGAATCATATCAAAGAAAGCAAGATCTTTTGGATCTTGATGGAGATGCATATTTGGCTGGGGATCAATCACAAGCCATGGTTGTCGCCCATAGTATACGCCAGTTTGTAGAGCTTTGCAGAGTTCACTGCTGATTTCGACCATGTCTTTATCAGGGCGCAGAAGGACCCTAAAAAGACATGACTTACCATATCTGGTGACTGATGATGTTATTTTTGTAGTCCTCAAGTCTTGGCCACCGGAGTGGTGCGCTCCAACGGGCTCTGTGATGGAAACAGATAAGTCCGTTGTGCAACGTAAGAAGGAAGAAATAAAGCTCCGAATGGCACAGCTGGCTAAGAAGTGTAGAAAGGAGGAAGCAAAGGCTAAGGCCCATGCAACACACGATGCTGCGAAATTGGCCGAACAACAGAAGACAGGAGGAGAAGAGTGTGAAGGATAGAAGTCACCTTCACCCGGGACTGAAGCAGAAATAGAGACAGAACAAGGTGTCGCGGACCCGCAAACGACGTCCACCCAACTCAAGCGTCTATGACCGCGAGAGCAGGCAGTGCCACGAAAGAAAACTAAGGCATCAAAGACATCCTTCGACCCAATCACTCTCACTGAGGGGGATTTGCATGATATCGGAGAAACGGTGAGGGATGTCACCATAGAGGCCCTCCAATAATTTGAAGAACAGTAGCAGTTGGTATTGGGGGCTCTCCGAACATAACTGCAGGAGTTGCAGGTTCGCACTCCCCAGGCTGGTATAGTTTATACCAGCCTCGCGATAGGCACTTCAGCTGCCAAGGAGATGTTGTGCACACTGGTGACCAACATGGTAGTGCTACCAAATGGGGCACTTACTACAGAGAATGAGACCGATAGGACCACAGTCAACAGTCTGAAAGGGGTAGAATTAAATATGGTCGCGCTCCCTTGGGAGACACTCTACCTCTTGTAGGATGGAGTCACCATGGAACTTCGGGCCTGGGAGAGTCACGCTCTACAGGTGATGAGCAAGCAGCGCATCAACATTGAGCAGTTGGGCCTGTAGCGAAATGAGGTAGCGAAGCTGAATAAGCAAATAATTCAGGTAGTGGAGGAAGCATATCGGATGGTCCCGGAGTTGGACATTAAAGTAGAGGAACCGGTTGAGGCATGCGTCCGCAAGTTAGCCATAGGGGTGTGCGACGCTCAAGCAAAGATGGCCAGGGTTCAGCTAGAGCTGAACCTGTAGATCGTAGAATTGCAGTTGAGGGCTCAGCCTTCAACTCCGCCAGAATTCAGGGAAAAGCATACCACCACTGTTACAACAGCAATAGCGACAGTTGACAGTGTAGTGGCAGACTGCATGCATCTTTTTGAACAGTCATTCGAGGTATTAACCACCCTACAAGAGGACCCGAATGTAGAGTTCCTAGAGAGAGAGGCGTGCGAGCTACAACAAAAGTATGACAAGGTCAAAGGGACCACGCAAACGGTTTCCCTTACATAGAGGCTCGCAAGGATGCAGGAGGTAAAGGCGCTCAAGGAACAGGTGGATGTCACTCGACACAAATAAGCGGTATTAAAAGCGTGCCTACAACCATGGATAGACGAGGCTTATGCGATCACAGCCTCCATTGAAGGAAATATTGTGCAACTGCAGGAAACTCAGCAAAAGATTTAGGGTAGCAGTTCAGCATCAATCACCGAGCAGCGAGTGGAAGAAGTCCAGCATGCAGTCACTCAGTGCGCTACCGAGGTTGTGGCGATCCAAATGGCGCTGGGAGGTCTTCGTGCTAAGATCTCCACACCTACAGAGTGACTTGAGGGTGAGTCACGATGTTTGTGTTGAGTCACGATGTTTGTGTTGGGGGCCTGTTGGGCGCGGCATCGCCCAAGGGAAGTTTTGGGGCTAAAAGCCCATATTTTGATCCAATTTTGTAATCCAAGTGTAAAGACTCCGCATTTTGTGGTCACGGAGTGGGTAGATATTAAAGAGTCATAGGGTTATCCGCCCTTATTTTGGTAATGTAATGTCGGCTGTAAAAGATCTACCCATGGTCCGTGGACCATGAGATTGTATAAATAGAGCTAAGCTCTAAGTAGTAGGAATAAATCAATGAAGGAATCAATGAAGATATGATGTATGAGAGATAGCTCTGAAGTAGAAGTCTAAGTCTTGGGCCGTAGTGTAGGTAGAGGCTCTGCAGCTGAGTGTGCAGAGGCCTAGAAGTCCACAGCTGAGTGCGCAGACCCCTGCAACTGAGTGAGCAAGGCGGGTCGAGTATGTAATCGTTTGGAACTATCAACAAAAAGAAGTATTCTGCAATGTATGCATCTTTAATTCCTATTTATGCATCTATTATATTGGGTATGAATTTCACTTATAATGCTTATATGACGTGTGAATGTATGTAAATGTATTAGTTAAGTGAACACAAGTAAGAACATCTGTTTACGCGAAGCTAACTAAGATCTGTTAATAAGATAAGAAAACCACTTATCCTAGTTTGGGAGATATCACAGTTCGTTGCCCTAACAGCGAAGGTCCCTAAGCCGCAGGTTAGGGCTGCGCGAAAGCCAATTATGCCATTTTGCAAAGGTACTGAAGGGTAGAGCAGATGGATAAGAAACCTGTGTGAAGGCAGGTATAGTTGGAATAAACCGACATCACAACCATCTCAAGGGTGCGGAAACTTGGTTCCAGTATCCCCCGATACTACTTCAGGTGAGATTTCAGTCCGCGCTCCGCGGGCTGATGCCGAAAGGGCTAGTAGTGCAGGGATTTGTTTGGCTAACTAACGTTGAACCTGGGTCAGGCCCCCTCAAGCCAAAAAATGGTTCCATTTCCGGGACCGGAATCTTCATAAGAGATGTGTGATGTCGTATCACTGGAATCCAACTAAGAAAGAAATCGAAGGTCGATTGGACAGAAGGATCCATGAGTTCACGGCACAGGAAAACAGAAACCCGTGATTGTCAAAAGAAAAGTGGCTAGACAGGTACCTATATATGGAGATTCATGAAATCTTTTTCGCCTCCTTTCCTACTGAGCTATACGAGTGGATCGCGAAGCTAGCAGATAACCGAGAAATATGGAAACTTGAGGGTCCTATTGTGTGGACCCCATATCTAGTGCGAAGGTTTGAAGCATTAGAGGATAAGATCACACACGTTGTTGATCACTTGCTTGATCGTGTCATAGGAGGATTTGTGACAGAATTCGAGGTCGACACCTCAGTCAGCTATAGCGAGGCAGAGCGACGCTTTTTCAAAGGACCACGAGGTAAGTACTTGAAATCTTTTAAGACTTGGATTAAAATGATGTTTTACAAACAGAGGGTTATCCAGCTACCTTGATGTTCGTGGCTACATGAAGCGGAAGATTTTAGAGAAATGAAGGAAATAAGGGTCCAGAGCATAGCTCCTGGATTTCACCTTTGCGAGGGGACAAGGAAGGGATCATGAAGGTCTCTCCACGAAGTGATATTTAGTTGATAAAAAAAGGATTCCTGCGAATACCGCCTTCACCCACACCACCTCCGACTTCACCGCCATCACCTCCAACTTCACTCGTACCACCTCAACCTCCACCATGATTCAGTATGGCGAATATAATGAAGTTGCCTTTGCTCAAAGGCTTGGGAAATGAGGACCCAGACCAATTCTGGTTCGTTGTGAGGGTTGTATGGGAGGCTCAAGGTGTTATAGATGACCATATCAAAAAAGCGACAGTGGTTAGCACTCTGTAGGATCACGCGTTAACTTAGTATATTAAGTACTCCAATGATAGCCCAAATGCTAGAGTAGCGGGCATCCAAGCAGCACTAAATAGGGAATTTAGCAGGCCTAAATCTAAAGTGCAGTCGATTGTGGGATTCAAAGAGATCGCGATGCAACCAGGCGAGACGCCTTGGGAACTGGATCAAAGGCTGAAATGTACAATTCATGAAGCCAACATGAATTTGACAAATGGACAACATCGCAAGTGGTTTATGGCTTCGCTAAGGAGTGTGATGTCACAGCAGAAAATAACAACTCAGGTATAGGCCTTGGAGATCACCATGCGACTACATGAGACTCTGATGTAGGATCCTAATCTAGGAGTCCAGCAAATCCATGCGCAACTGAAGAATCTGTGCCTTGAGATGCAAAGTCTGAAGCAGGACAGAACGGTTCGACACAAGGTACGCGAAGAGGTATGGTGTTTGAAATGTAAGACTCAAGGTCATGACAAAGACCATTGCCCGGTCTTTACAAATTACCTTGAAGGAGGAGGACCGATTCCTTTAACGCTAGAAGCTCAAGTAGGACCTAGCGCGGAGCCTGCTTTATGGTGCGCTATTTGTGAGGTAGCCGGAAAACATGCCACATACAACTATCACTTGCTACAAAAGTATGTGCAAACACCGCAACACTTGTTCTGCAACTTTTGTATGTTGGTAGGACATGATGAGCATACTTGTAGGAGCTATGAATTGATGATGAACAGAACTCCCGCCTACAGGGTTCAAGCTGAAATGTGGCCCCTTGACCAGAATGCAGGGATGGCGTGGACAAGATTTCAGGGGTGTGGATGAGGCCAAGGTGGAGGAGGACCTGGTAGAGGTTGAGGACAGTTGATTTTTTACAATTGCGGAGGGTTAGGACACTATGCCCACGATTGCACTAATCCAACGTGCCCGTCGTGCAAGTATTGCATGATGTTTGATCATGAAACAAAAGATTTTCCTATGTTGATAGTTAGGATACGTGACAAAGGGGCGCTACCACCTCCCCTGACTCAAAACCTGCAGATGATGAGGTCTGAGCCGCGCGAGGAAGATCTGAACATAAATATAGTGCTCTGGAGTGGAATCGCGACGGGAGATGACAAGGGGAAATAGCTAGAAGATAGTACCTGGGTTCACAAAGACACGGAAAAAGAGGTTGAGTTCAATTTGGAGCACGCTCGTGAAATATTCATGGAAGCTAAGAAGAGCTTCGCTCGAGCCTCCACTTTAGGGAGCAAGGATAAACCAAAGCTGGAGATGGACCCCTCTACACTCACAACTTTCCTGGAAACCTGTATGGAGTTATTGCGCGATAGTAAGGCTGTGAAAGGGTTATAGGGGCTAAAGTGATGGCCACATTTTAACAACACTATTGAAACAACTGCATATTTTTTCTTCAACCATGTGATTGCTAGGTTTGGTGTTCCGCAAGTCATAGTAATAGATCATGGGAAGCACTTTTGGAATCATATGATGACTGAATTATCTTCCAAATTGGGACTTTCACATGAAAATTACTCTCCCTATTATCCTCAGGCTAACATACAAGTTGAGGTGATTAACAAAGTTCTTAATACTATGCTTAAACGCATGATACATGTCCATAAATTGAACTAGCACTTTCTTCTATATGTTTCCTTCTAGACACACCTAACCTTAGTTAGGATTGTTACCAGATTCACACCCTTCCAACTGGTGTATGGTCTGGAAGCGATCACCCCCATCTAATGCGAAATTCCATCGTCAAAACTAGCTATCGAACTTCTTCCTACTACTTCTACAGGGGGGGAGTGTCTTTTACATCTAACTCATTTGGATGAAACCCAGCGCAATGCACATTAGCCAATGAAGCTCATAAAATACGCATCAAAGAACTATATGACAAAAGTGTCAAGCCTAGAGCCTTCTCATAAGGGAGATTTGGTTCTCTTATATGACCAGTAGGTCGATAAGTTAGGTTCAAGAAAGCTCCAGCCTATGTGGTTGGGACCATATCCTTTCAAGAGAGCCCTTGCAAAATGGTCTTATGAGTTAGTAGACCTCGATGGAGTTCCATTTGCACAGCTTATAAATGGGTTGTGCCTCAAAAAATACTATGGTTGACCCCATGCATAGTACACTGTGTACATAATGTCTATAGATGTGTTAAGTGTGTTTGCAGTGTTTGTTTTTCAGAGTTTCCCATGGTTTCTGTTGATTCTTTTTACTTTTGGATTGTAGATGTCAACCTCTCTCAAACCATATATTGGTTATGCCAATGGTGTTAGTCGTAGTACTCGGAACCTATCCTCTACAGCATGGGCTATCTTTGCTCCAAATGGAGAGCTAGTGAGCATGCAAGGGATTTTCATTGGTCACTCTACTAACAACATCATTGAGTATAATGTAGTGGTTGAGCTACTATCTAATGCTATTTCACATGGTATCTATTGTATAGTCATTAGACTTGACTCGCATCTCGTAGGACTACAACTCGCTAATATCTATTTAGTGATCAATCCTGCCATTCTTCTCCTGGTTTTGAGAGTGCATCTTCTAGAAAGACATTTCGATTTCATACGATATGAACATATTTCTAGAAATCTTAACACATTAGTAGATTCCCTAGCTAATTTTGTTTTAGATCAACATTTGCAACGAATGTAAATAAATTTCAATTCACATCACATCATATTGAAAGCAGAATAGGAACTAGGAAACACTGAATATATATATATATATATATATATATATATATATATATATATATATATATATATATATATATATATATATATATATATATATATTAAGTTTGGTTTTACAAAATGTGTGCCCCAAGACACATATGGCTACATCTCCCATATAAAAACTACATGCAAAACATCTAAATAGACAAATTAGTGGTTCTCATGATAAAACGACATTGCACGAGCTATCTTACGCAGTAATCGACCAATACGACTGGGCACTCTGATTGTGTGTCACAATGGAAGTTGATCGACCACTGTCTCATTAATCCTATCTGTCAATCCCTCCATATGTTGCTCCACCTCTAATCGGATCTCAACTACTTCAAGATCTCGTACCGCATCCCATCCTACCGCAGTGACCTATAATAGTCCCACTACTTCCTTCTATGGTTGTCTCTCTATGTGACAGAGATATGTAGCACCTACTATGATCTAGGTGGATGTTTGTGGCCACCCACCTATCCCACTTGGACCCGCACAACTATCTCTTTAAGTTTTTCAGTTTCCTTAATTGTAGCACAGTTTACTATTTTTAGTAGTTTTTGCAGGTCCTAAACTTCCAGAGCCATTTGGAGGCCCTAAACGACGTTTTTTTGGAAATATACTGCTAGCTATTTTTTGTTTAAAATCAACTTTTTCGTCATAGTCCTCGGAGAGATATTTCCAATGGGTTATCATGCGCGTCAAACAGAGATAATATGACCAAGTCACGACCCCAAGAATTTGGTTGTCCAACTCACCCCAACGAGGCCCATAAACTCTTGGTGTTACATCTCCTCGGGTTAGGGTTTTGGTTTTTTAGGGTTTGCACTTATTGTTAAATAATAAAAAGGCCCTTGAGCCTCATTGTAAGACAGTTGAGAGGCATGTAGCTGCCACATCTCTTCTTAGAGATAAGCTACCATCGCCCTAGCTGGTTTATTTCCATTTCTGTTTGTAAGCATATTTCAGTATTTTACATTAATGAAATGAAGTATTATTTCTGCTACATCTCTATATGTATGGTTATCTCTATAATTTGTTGCATTCTTGTTTAAATCTGGATCAGTGGTATGAGAGCAGTCTGCTTTTTCTCTGTTTTTCTTTGCATGTCCCCAACGAGGTCAGGATATAAGGAGTTAGGGCTTGAACTGGTTGAACCTTTGCAAGACCAGCCTTGCAAATCCCGGCGGCCTCCCATGGCGAATGAAAAGAAAGACGAGGGGGCAAGAGATCCTATCAAAATCTTGCTCGAAGAATCCCTCGAGCGACAAAGGAGTGCGATGATGGACAATTTTTCCCAGATCCTTCAATGCCTACCCAGAGGTGACGCATTGGCTTCCAACAGCTACTCTGGAAACACCACACCCTTTAAGGTACAAGATAGTTTTGAAATCCCCACATTGAGGGTCAAATAGATGCAGATGTCATAGATAAATTGTTAAATCTACTAGAGGGTTAATTTTTTGTTCATGATTTTTCGAGTCGGGAAAAGATTATTTTCACTCTTCTCAAAGCAGCCCCCCACGTCAAGGACTGGTGGGAAACCTACTGCAAGCAGAAGGATGAAAGTAAGGGCTCACTATTTTCAGCTGCACACACTTGGAATTCATTCTGGGACGCCATTAAGAAGCAGTATTACCCTATCAAAAGCTATGATGACAAATACATAAAGTGGACCACACTGCGGCAAGGAAGGGACCAAGATGTGTCGGAGTTCACAAAAATTTTTCATACCCTTCGCACACAGTCGGGTATCAAGGATTCTGAGCTACATTTGGTACTCAAATACCATGGCTGCCTACATAGATACATCCAGGAAGAGATGGAGTTCTTGAACATCTCCTCGCTCAGTATAGTGTACCGATACAATGTCAAAATCGAGCATAAGTTTAAACAAAAGAAGTGAGACTTTGGATCTGCAAATCCGAAGAACAAAGTACAAAGCCAATGTGGGGTGACCCAAGACAACCCGTCGAAGCAGCAAGAAAAGAACAACACCACGAAGCCAAAGAAGGGCACAGGAAAGTGGTGTGAGTTCCATAAGAGTCCCACTCATAACACAAGCGAGTGTCGGACCAAGCAATCGCTGGTGGACGAGTTGAAGGCTTCAGAATCAGATGCATGTTCCGACCCTGAGTCAGAACCCAACAAGGGGAATGGCAAAGGGAAGAAAATCATTAATGCGAGGCCCAGCGCCACTATTGCCACTGCCAAGATCTAGAAGAATGAGCTCGATGATCCATAGGAAGGGGAGAATCGTTTCCACTCACAGATGTGGGTGAAGGGTTCGGGGCTGCAATTCATTGTTGACAGTGGCAACCAAAAGAACCGCATTTCAGCAGAGGTCGTGAAGCGGTTGGGCCTACCGACTACACCACACCCGCAGCCGTACAGTATCGGGTGGCTTCACCAAGGACGAGATCTCCGAGTCTGCTAGCAATGTTGCCTTCCCTATAGCATCAATCCCTTCACATATAAGGTATTGTGTGATGTTTCACTGCTTGATGTTTGTGATGTCTTATTAGGCCAACCATACTTTTGGAGGCGACATGTTGTGTATGAGTCAAGACCTCGCACTGTTATTATTTCTTTGTGTAATTCATTATACAAGATACCGGAGGTATCCACACCTACCGCCACTTCTTTGACCTCTGCTAAGAAATGCAGTAAGATCATCTCACAGACTAGGAAATTTATTTTCTGTCTAGTCCACTCCCAAAGTAAGGGGAAGATTGTCACCACATCCATGACCCCTACAAAGGGTTCCTCCATTCAGCAGAGGGATATGGTCATGAAAGAACACAAGAACAACTTCTCCTCACCCACAGGGGTACCACACAAGTTTCATATGGGCGACAAAGTCTGGTTGCGTCTGCAAAAAGAACGCCTTACAAGAGCCCATCAGAAGCTCAGACCACTCCGACATGGTCATTACACCATTACCAAGGCTATGGGAAACAATGCTTTGGAGCACAAAATTCCTCATTCCTTCACCTGCATCAAGTGTTCAATGTGGAACGCCCTCGACCATGCTTCCCACCATTACTGGACACATCAGAGATTGCAAAACAGCTCACCAGGGACGAAGTTAGCAGATGGAGGAACTCAACGCAATGGGGACCATTGCTTCCTAAGGGGGGAGGAATGATCCAGGTGGATGTTGGTGGCCACCCACGTATCCCACTTGGACCCACACAACTGTATTTTTCAATTTTTCAGTGTCCTTAATTGTAGCACAATTTACTATTTTTAGCAGTTTTTCGAGTCCTAAACTTCCGGGGCCGTTTTGAGGCCCTAAACGACGTTTTTTTGGAAATATACCGCCAGAAATTTTTTAGTTACAATCATCTTTTCTATCATAGTCCTCGAGAGATCTTTCCAATGGGTTGTCATGTGCATTAAACGGAGATAATATGACCAAGTCATGACCCCGGGAAGTTGGCTATCCAACTTACCCCAACAGGGCCCATAAACTCTTGGTGTTACATCTCCTCAGGTTAGGGTTTTGGCTATTTAGGGTTTTCTCTTATTGTTCAATAATAAAAAGGCCCTTGAGCCTCATTGTAAGACATTTGAGAGGCATGTAGCCGCCACATCTCTTCTCAGAGATAAGCTACCATCGCCCTAGCTAGTTTATTTCCATTTCTATTTGTAAGAATATTTCAGTATTTTACATTAATGAAATGAAGTATTATTTCCGCTACATCTCTATATGTATGGTTATCTCTCTAACTTGTTGTGTTCTTGTTTAAATCTGGATCAGTGGTATGAGAGCGGTCTTTTTTTTCTTTGTTTTTCCTTGGATGTCCCCAACGAGGTCGGGATATGAGTTAGGGCTTGAACTGGTTGAACCTTTGCAAGACCAGCCTCGCAAATCCCGACGGCCTCCCATGGCGGATGAAAATAAATATGAGGGGGCAAGAGTTCCTATCAAAATCTTGCTCGAAGAAGCCCTTGAGCGATAAATGAGAGCGATGATGGACAGTTTTTCCCAGATCCTTCAGCGGCTACCCAAAGGCAACGCATTGGCTTCCAACAGCTACTTTGGAAATGCCACACCCTTTAAGGTACAAGTTAATTTTTAAATCCCCATATTCGAGGGTCAAATAGATGTAGATGTTGTAGGTAAATGGTTAAATCTTCTAGAGGCTTATTTTTCTATTCATGATTTTTCGAGTCGGGAAAAGATTATTTTCGCTCTTCTCAAAGCAGCCACCCACGTCAAGGACTGGTGGGAAACCTATTGCGAGCAGAAGGATGAAAGTACAGGCTCACTATTTTTAGTCGCACCCACTTGGAATTCATTCCGGGATGTCATTAAGGAGTAGCATTACCCTGTCAAAACCTATGATGACAAATACATAAAGTGGACCATGCTGCGACAGGGAAGGGACCAAGATGTGCCGAAGTTCACAAACATTTTTCATACCCTTCGCACAAAGTTGGGTATCAAGGATTCTGAGCTGCATTTGGTACTCAAATACCATGGTTGCCTACACAGATATATCCAGGGAGAGATGGACTTCCTAAACATCTCCTCTCTCAGCACAGCATACCAATACACTGTCAAAATGGAGCATAAGTTTAAACAAAAGAAGCGAGACTTTGGATCTGCAAATCTGAAGAACAAAGTACAAAGCCAAGGTGAGGTGACCCAAGACAACCTGTCAAAGCAGCAAGAAAATAACAACACCACAAAGCCAAAGAAGGACACAGGAAAGTGTCTGAGTTCCATAAGATTCCCACTCATAACACAAGCGAGTGTCAGACCAAGCAGTCGCTGGTGGCCGAGTTGAAGGCTTTAGAATCAGATGCATGTTCTGACCCTGAGTCAGAACCTGACAAGGGGAATGGCAAAGGGAAGCAGATCATTGATGCGGAGCACAGTGCCATTGTTGCCACCGCCAAGATCTAGAAGAATAAGCCCGAAGATCTAGAGGAGGGGGAGCATCTTTTCCACTCACAAATGTAGGTGAAGGGTTCAGCGCTGCAATTCATTGTCGAAAGTGACAACCAAAAGAACCTCATTTCACCAGAGGTCGTGAAGCAATTGGGCCTACCGACTACACCACACCCGCAGCCATACAGTATCGGGTGGCTTCACCAAGGATGAGATCGTCGAGTCCTCCAGCAATGCCGCCTTCCCTACAGCATCAAGCCCTTCACATACTAGGTATTGTGTGATGTTTCACTGCTTGATGTTTGTGATGTCACATTAGGCCAACCATACTTATGGAGGTGACATGTTGTTTATGAGTCAAGACCTCACGTTGTTATTATTTCTTTGTGTAATTCATTATACAGGATACAGGAGGTAGCCCCACCTACTGCCACTTCTTTGATCTCTGCTAAGAAATGCAGTAAGATCATCTCATAGACTAGGAAATTTGTTTTTTGTCTGGTCCGTTCCCAAAGTAAGGGGAAGATCGTCACCACATTCATGACCCCCGCGAAGGGTTCCTCCATGTAGCAGTAGTAGGAGAGGGATACGGTCATGAAAGAACATAGGAACAACTTCTCCTCACCCACAGGGGTACCACACTAGTTTCAGATGGGCAACAAAGTCAGGTTACATCTGTAGAAAGAACACCTTACAAGAGCCCATCAGAAGCTCAGACCGCTCCGACATGGTCATTACACCACTACCAAGGCTATGGGAAAGAATGCTTTGGAGCACAACATTCCTCGCTCCTTCACCTGCACCAAGTGTTTACTGTGGAACGCCCTCGACCATTCTTCCCACCATTACTGGACACATCAGAGATTGCAGAATAGCCAAGGACCAAGTTCAGTGGATGGAGGAACTCAATGCAATGGGGACCGTTGCTTCCTAAGGGGCGAGGAATGATCCAGGTGGATGTTGGTGGCCACCCACCTATCCCACTTGGACCCCCACAACTGTCTCTTTCAGTTTTTTAGTTTCCTTAATTGTAGCACAGTTTACTATTTTTAGCAGTTTTTCTGGTCCTAAACTTCAGGAGCCGCTTTGATGCCCTAAACGATGATTTTTTGGAAATATACCGCCAGTGATTTTTTATTTACATTCCTCTTTCAGTCGTAGTCCTCAGAGATATCTTTCTAATGGGTTATCAAGCACATCAAACGGAGATAATATGACCAAGTCACGACCCCAGGAAGTTGGTTGTCCAACTCACCCCAACAGGGGACCATAAACTCTTGGTATTACATCTCCTCGGGTTAAGGTTTTGGTTTTTTAGGGTTTACTCTTATTGTTCAATAATAAAAAGGTCCTTGATCCTCATTGTAAGACAGTTGAGAGGCATGTAGCCGCCACATCTCTTCTCAGAGATAAGCTACCATCACCCTAGCTGGTTTATTTCCATTTCTATTTGTAAGCATATTTTAGTATTTTACATTAATGAAATGAAGTATTATTTCCATTGCATCTCTATATGTATGGTTATCTCTGTAATTTGTTGTGTTCCTCTTTAAATCTGGATCAGTGGTATGAGAGTGGTCTGCTTTTTCTCTGTTTTTCTTTGCATGTCCCCAAAGAGGTCGAGATATAAGGAGTCAGGGCTTGAACTGGTCGAACCTTTGCAAGACCAGCCTCACAAATCCCGACGGCCTCCCATGGCGGATGAAAAGAAATACGAGGGGGCAAGAGATCGTATCAAAATCTTGCTCGAAGAAGCCCTCGAGTGACAAAGGAGCGCGATGATGGACTGTTTTTCCCAGATCCTTCAGCGGCTAGCCAGAGACGACGCATCGGTTCCCAACAACTACTCTAGAAATGCCACACCCTTTAAGGTACAAGTTAATTTTGAAATTCCCATATTCGAGGGTCAAATAGATGCAGATGTCATAGATAAATGGTTAAATCTTCTAGAGGGTTATTTTTCTATTCATGATTTTTCGAGTCAGGAAAAGATTATTTTCGCTCTTCTCAAAGCAGCCCCCCACATCAAGGACTGGTGGGAAACCTACTACGATCAGAAGGATGAAAGTAAGGGCTCACTATTTTCAGCCGCACTCACTTGGAATTCATTCCGGGATGCCATTAAGGATAAGTATTACCCTATCAAAAGCTATGATGACAAATACATAAAGTGGACCACGCTGCAACAGGGAATGGACCAAGATGTGCTGGAGTTCACAAACATTTTTCATACCCTTCGCACGCAGTTGGTTATCAAGGATTCTGAGCTGCATTTGGTACTCAAATATCGTGGCTGCCTACACAGATACATCAAGGAAGAGATGGATTTCCTGAACATCTCCTCGCTCGGTATGGCGTACCGATACGCTGTCAAAATCGAGCAGAAGTTTAAACAAAAGAAGCGAGACTTTGGATCTACAAATTTGAAGAAAAAAGTACAAAGCCAAGGCAGGGTGACCCAAGACAACCCATCAAAGCAGCAAGAAAAGAACAGCACCATGAAGCCAAAGAAGGACTCAGGAAAGTGGTGTGAGTTCCATAAGATTCCCACTCATAACACAAGCGAGTGTCTGACCAAGTAGTCATTGGTGGCCAAGTTAAAGGCTTCAGAATCAGATGCCTGTTCCGACCCTGATTCAGAACCCGGACAAGGGGAATGGAAAAGGGAAGTAGATCATTGATGTGGAGCCCAGCGCCACTGTTGCCACTACCAATATCGTGAAGAATGATCCCAAAGATCCAGAGGAGGGCGAGCGTCTTTTCCACTCATAGATGCGGGTGAAGGGTTCGGTTATGCAATTCACTATCGACAGTGGCAGCCAAAAGAACCTCATTTCACCAGAGGTCGTGAAGCGGTTGGGCCTACCAAATACACCACACCTGCAGCCGTACAGTATCAGGTGGCTTCACCAAGGACGAGATCTCCGAGTCTGCCAGCAATGTCGCCTTCCCTACAGCATCAAGCCCTTCATATACGAGGTATTGTGTGATGTTTCACTGCTTGATGTTTGTGATGTCTTATTAGGCCAACCATACTTATGGAGGCGACATGCTGTGTATGAGTCAAGGCCTCATGCTATTATTATTTCTTTGTGTAATTCATTATACAGGATAACGGAGGTAGCCCCACATACCGCCACTACTTTGATCTCTGCTAAGAAATGTAGTAAGATCATCTCACAGACTAGGAAATTTATTTTCTGTCTGGTTCGCTCCCAAAGTAAGGTGAAGATCGTTGCCACATCCATGACCCCCGTGAAGGTTCCCTCCATGTAGCAGCAGTAGCAGAGGGATACATTCATGAAAGAACACAAGAACAAATTCTCCTCACCCACAGGGGTACCACACAAGTTTCAGATGGGTGGAAAAGTTTGGTTACATCTGCAGAAAGAACGCCTTACAAGAGCCCATCAGAAGCTCAGACCACTCCAACATGGTCCTTAAACCATTACCAAGGTTGTGGGAAACAATGCTTTGGAGCATAGCATTCCTCATTCCTTCGCCTGCACCAAGTTTTCAATGTGGTACACCCTCGACCATGCTTCCCACCATTACTAGACACATCAGAGATTGCAGAACAGCTCACTAGGGACCAAGTTCAGTAGATGGAGGAACTCAACGCAATGTGGACCATTGCTTCCTAAGGGGGGAGGAATGATCCAGGTGGATGTTGGTGGCCACCCACCTATCCCACTAGGACCCCCACAACTGTCTCTTTCAATTTTTCAATTTCCTTAATTGTAGCACAGTTTACTATTTTTAGCAATTTTTTGGGTCCTAAACTTCCGGAGCCATTTTGAGGCCCTAAATGACATTTTTTTGGAAATTTACCAATAGCGATTTCGTATCAAAAATCGTATTTTCTGTCATAGTAATCAGAGAGATATTTCCAATGAGTTATCATGCACATCAAACGGAGATAATATGACCAAGTCATGACCTCGGGAAGTTGGCTGTCCAACTCACCCCAACGGGGCCCATAAACTCTTGGTGTTACATATCCTCGAGTTAGGGTTTTGGTTGTTTAGGCTTTGCTCTTATTGTTCAATAATAAAAAGGCCCTTGATCCTCATTGTAAGACAGTCGAGAGGCATGTAGCCGCCACATCTCTTCTCAGAGATAAGCCACCATCACCCTAGCTAGTTTATTTCCATTTTTGTTTATAAGCATATTTCAGTATTTTACATTAATGAAATGAAGTACTATTTCCGTTGCATCTCTATATGTATGGTTATCTCTGTAATTTGTTGTGTTCCTGTTTAAATACAGATCATACTGGTCGAATAGGTCCAATATATGCATGAAAACATAAAATAGTTTAGTATCGGGTGTTAGTGCCTGTTAGTCATGTAAGTCACCGGTGATCAAATGTGCTCTTACAAAGTTTTTTACTAGGGTCTTAGGTCAAATTCTTACTATTTCAAATAACTTTTCAATAAAAATTTGGTCATTGGCTAGTGTGTCTAGGGCTATTTCCACTCTCTCAATAACTTCATATGCCAGTCACTTTCATCACTCATCATGGCCATTGTCTTATTCAAGGTATCGTATCTTCATTCAAGTGTTTTGGGTCATGAAATGGTTAAATTCCTCATTTTAGGTCATGGTCTAGGGTTTTCACTCCATGTCTCATCATGATACCATATGTCAAAACAAAAAACATGTCCATCATGTGAGTCAGTGGATAAAGGGAGTTAGCATCTTATGGAAAGCAAAATAAAGGTAAAGGTAAATTTTTTATTTTAAATAAGACAATGTTGCAGTACACTACCTCGTCTCATCATTTCTCATAGGGACATTTTTTCTTCAAAATATGTTTCTGACCAAATGGAGAAGCATTTTACAAAAGTGAAAGAGGTTTTTGTCAATGATAGGCCAAGGAACAAAAACCTCCTTCATTTTATGCACGGGTATTATGATTTCAGAGAAATTCCCAAACTACACTTGCTACAGGAGAGTTGTTGCACTTCTGGACAACTTGACTTCAAGACAGTTTTTCAAGGATTTGGAGTAGGTGTTGGTAGTTATTAAGGACTTAATTGTGTATAAGACATCATAATATTTCCAACAATACTACTTTCGGCCAAAAAATCCTCCGGGAACGCAGTCAAAAGTGCTCTACAAGTTGGCCTTACGCTTTTGTCAGAGACACCCTGTGTTTTTGTAGAAACCTTGGGAAAATCAATTTTTCTCCCTGCTATAATGTCCAAATTACATTCTTGAGGCATCCATATTGTATACTACTTCAATATCTTTCCAACGAGCTATCAAGTTTTCAATTTGGAGTAGTTTAAGGCCTCCAAAAGCGGGTTGGAATACAGACGTTGCGCATAGAGAGCCCATGCTACGCACCTGGACAGCACGCTGTGCACAAGAAGCCTTCGCTGCACACGGGGCATAGTTCTCTAGAATTGGTGTTTGAGCACAAAAATTCGTTTTTCAAAGCTCCTCTTTAGTCATTTCATCCTCTGAGCTCTATAATAAGTAATTTTAATCATTTTCATGCCCTCCTTTGCCTCATATGTCAAGAAATTGATCACATACTTCTTCTCCTAAGGTTTACATGATTTTCATGGTTTTGATCTTCAAATGATGAATTGTTGCCCTAAACCCTAGATTAATTGAAGTTCTTGAGAGAGTGGAAATATCCCTAGACACACTAGCCAGTGACCAATTTTTTATTGAAAATCCATTTGAAACCATAAAAATTTAACCTAAGACCCTAATAAAAAACTTTGTAAGAGCACATTTGCTGACTGGTGACTGACATGACTGATAGGCACTAACATCGGGAACATCAAAAAAACACAGAAAATTGTAAAACTTTCAAAAACTTAATGGTTGAAGTATCTTACCTAAAGCATCCCATTGCTCTCCCTAGGGCAACACGAGCTCGGGATCATCATGCAAATCCATCTCTGCATAAGGATAATCATTAATAATGAGGAATTGTCTAGTACACATCCACCCAAAGAAGGATGGTGAAAAGTTGATCACTGATGGGCCTTCATGTCGGCTCATGTGTTCTATCCACCTCCTCATCAATGGGGTCCTCGAATCGATGGGCTCGAGTACAATCTGTGAGGCTACAGTAATGGCACCCACTCTAGAGAAAACAAGACTAAGATCGCCTCGTAGCCGAAGTTCTCCAACTTCCCCTCCTTTGATTTAGTATGTTGTTCCTTCAAATTGACCAGGAAAACCTCACTCTAGTTGAATATTATCGGCTCTGGGCACTCTATCCCATACTGCATGTATGACATGCTTGCTACATGTGTTGATTTGCCCGCCAATATTGCAATAATGAACAAGAACATTCTCAAAGGTAATTGGGTTACATCCTTTATGCTTATCTTTCCATCCCTAGTAGAAAGGGCTCGAGGTCTGTAATAGTTAGCGATATAGTCTTTCACCGTTTCACCGCCACTTCTTCCACCTAGAAGAGAGATGGGGGCACCTCGCTTTGAAAATCTTGTCAGAAAGTAAATATCCTCTACCTATATCTCGAGTAGATTCTCCCCAAACCTGAACACATATGCGTTAATATCCCATGAACGAACAAGGTTTTTCAACAAATCTATATGTTGCCTCATACCAGGAAGCCAAAAGAATTTCAATAACCCACAGTTATTGAGTTCCTGGATGGTAGCAAGGTTGTTTGCCACATTTAAATCTTGTTCCTCATGTTCTCTTTCTCTCCAAATGAATGCCTTTTTGTGCTAATGGGTACTTGAATCATCAACAAGGAATCCATTAGATTATTTCCCATTCAAAAAACTTGACAAAATTTCAGTGAAAACTGAAAGAAAACTTAGAGAAATAGCCCAACACACCCCAGCAATGTTTACCATATCATTGCACCTCTGCCTAGGTGAAATGCACTTTTCGACACTAAGTAGTGTGTTGGTCTTAGGGATTTTTTTATGAACTACGAGGGCCTCAAAACCTTAAAAACATTTCATGAAAACACAAAAATGAACCGTGGAAATATAGAGAAGGGTTTCAGTTCCTACCTAGAAGCGACGACACTCGAAATAGTTCCCTGGATTGGCCACAATCATCTGCAGAAGATCGAGTGCAAAAGGGATCCAATTCTCACTATTGAAGGTAAAATGTGAAATGGTAAAAATGGAAAGTCATTTTGAATATTTATGGTCATTTTATCATTATTTTATTCATTTTTAGTATTTTTACCTAGATATGCTTCATTTTTACTATGAAACAATATGTTTAATCCTTCTTGTGGTGTTTTGAATAGGTCGATAGTTGTTAGCGGTTTTTCATTACATTTTGAATAGATTACTTTGACCACAAAGTATACTTTTATCTCTTTTTCAGTCTCTATAAACCTACGAAAAAGGAACCCCCCTAGAGTACTCTTTCATCTCTTTTAAGACTCCCAAATTATGAAAAGATTGCCAAGAACTTGTCTTTTCGAACTCGTAAAAGTAAATGAAAATATGTATACTTAGTATACGTTTAACCCTTTTCCAAACTAAGATAGACTATCTAAGAAAAGGGAATACCTTAGTCAAACATGGTTAAGAGGTTCTCTTGGATATTTTTTTTCTACCTTTTGAGACCTAAGGGACTACCTATGAAAAGGGAAATTTGGAGTTTTCTTTTTCGCCTCTTTTTCAAACTCTCTAAACATGAAAAATATGTTGAGTTTTACCTTCACTAGATTCGTTAAAACATCAAACAACAATGGACTTGTCGAACATGACGAGGTCAAACCAATCCTTCTTAGGGTTAGTTAAAAATACTCAGAGGGATTCATCCGAAGGGTGAAATTGCAGATCAAGCATATGTTATCCTCCTCAAGCTTGTTAAAAAATAAAGAGGTATTGATCATTATGGTTGGGGAAATTGGAAAAACAAGGGATTCCATTTTTCTAATGGCATTGAGTCACTCTTGAACACAACACTCTCCCACTCTATCTCTGTGGCTGTTGGGTTGGTGTTGTGGCCACCAACAACCCCCCTCTTTGTTTGGTATTAGCAATAACACCAAGCAAATGGGGACCCTTAATAAAAAATCCAAAAAACATTTTATGAAAATTTTTGTATTTCAACTCCTTAAAGCTGTATCGCATCGCGAGAAGAGAATGAAACGTTTTCTTATGAGCATAATAAACTGCGAAGAAGCGACGTGAAATTCATCGCATCGCATACATTATGAAGCGCTCTTAAAAGAAAAATCTTAAGAAATCTCCGACGGCCGATATGCGACGTCGCATATCGCAACATCGCGTAAGTAGCACACAATGATTGAATGACTAAGTGCGATCTGCGATCTGCGATAAATGCGATTTGCGATAAATGTGATCATGAATTTCTGCGATGACACATCTTGACGACGCGATCCGCGATGCTGCGATGCGAGTCGCAGAAATCACCCATCGCAAATTTTCCTCGGCGCAGCATTCAAGGAAAGTTGTCCGTAAACAAAAATTGGGTGCGCGCCTTAAAAGAAATTAATGATTGTACACCAAAGTATTCAAGAAGGACAGTTTGTGTTTTTCGAAGAGTCAGTTAGTTATGGGTGTCATGATTATGCATTCATAAGAGCTTAAAGCTTTCATGTCAATCTTTATTATCATTACTCTTTTCCTTTGCGTAAACTGTAAGACAGGAAATAACATGAAGCAATGTGCAGGAAACATCTAAGGAAAAGGGGAAAGCGTCAATGCTCGGAGAACAGAGAAGAGATCCCTTCAGAAACGGATGCCGCATGCAACAGGACCACAGATTCCAGAGTATCACTCAACAGATGCTGATGTCAATAGGCCATCCAACGCCCAGAGTCAAAAGCGCACAAAAGCAGCATGTTTACAAAAGATCCTGAAGCTTATGCTGGGTAAAGCAAAAAGAAAAAAGGCGCTAAAGAAGGAAAACGCACCAGAAAAGCCCGGAACAAAGAACGGAGGCAGTTTTCGATGCAGAAAATTGTTCAGAGAGCAAAGTCCCTAACTTATTCAGTCATTCACAAGGCCGGAAACCGAAATAGCTAAAGCAGAATCAGTTTGAGAGAAATTTGGGTTATTACCAAGTATACACGCAGTAAATACACCCAGCCAGAGGAAGATTCTCGAAAATATCTTCTAGTTTACCAGAAAGTGGTGCCAGCGCTTGTTATTTCTATTTTCATAGCTCAAACGAAAGCAGAAGGCGACCAGCCGACTCTTCCTAGGCGAATGTTGCATGCTTGCAGCACTAAGGAGCAAATACAGAAATGGTTAGGAATTAGATTCAATTTTTAGAAATAGTTTTGATTTAGCATAAGGGCGGTCATTTAAAAACCGTATCCTAAATTGATGTAATTAAGTTAATTAGTTAGCAGTATTTAAACCCTTCTCATGCATTTAGAGAAGGGTCCAGAAATTTGTCAAAAAACTTGTCCTCAGAACATGCACTTTTGCACCCTCGGAGCGGGTTTTGATGAATGGATGGATCAAGGTTTATTAATGTTTGCATTTGATATCTGCTACTAATGTTGCACTTCTGTACTCTTAGTAGATTTTAGAGCAAGGAGAGATAAATCATTGTTGCTTGAAGCTTATGAGTGGAACCAGTCATAAATGGTACTTTTATCTCTTGACTGTTTTTGTTTATATTCTTAAAGTGATATATAGTTTTTAGTTGTTTATATGTTACTGCAAGAATGTATGAGTTACCATTTGGCACTTTTGTATGGTGGAGTCATTTATTTATGTTTGATATATGAATAACTTATTATGCGATATGTTGTTCACAACTGTTTTGCCTAACTTTTTATGCAAAGTGGTTTATCTTAATTGATTTCTATTCTTATGATAGCTGAATGATCTTTATTACCAGTTATTGTTTGAAATCTCTTTAGATCGCATAATAGAAGAAATTCACCCCGGGTTAGTGTAGATTAGATGTGTTGTTTCTCATTAGATTACAATAGCATAGAGTTAGTTTAGAAGTTTGAATTAAATTAGCTTTAAGTACTCTTAGATCAGCATCATCCAACTCTACACACACACACACCCTTAAATTGGGAAATTGGTCCCATTATCCCCAATCGGACCCGCTATACCAAACGGATAAGGAGCTACCAACCAAGGTCCGGACCGGGTGGGTATCCCCCTTGTTGTCGACCCAATTTTTGGGGCTTCAACATATTTGGCGCTAGAAGGAGGGCCCGAACTATGAATGGCACCTAAATCAAAATCTAAATACCATTCTAAGAGTAAATTGCCCTCATCAACTCCCCCGACTTCCCCAGTACGTTTAAATCCAGAGTCGGAAGTCGCTCGAGTATTAATCGCTGCTACATACCCTAATATTTCAGACCAATCTACCATTGAATCCCCTGAAGTTCAAACTCTGATTCGCAAACTCCAGGGATTTTCTATTTTTACACAGAGGTCTGATAAATCTCAAAGCAGCGTGACTTCGCAGTACAATCCTGCTCATCCCCTGACCAGATTAAAGAGTGAAAAATTTGGCATCCAGCCAACTGAATTCCCTCTCCCCACCAGGAAAAGAGCAAGGAAAACATCACCAGAGTCTGACAGTGAGACTCTTTCATCTACATCGTCCATTTCAACTCCCTCACCACGAAGTCAGCCACCCACATCTCCATTCAAAACCACTCATCCATCTTCCACAACCCCTCTTCTTCAATCATCTAAGATCATAATATCTTCATCTTCCCAGCCTCAGGGATCATCCTCTGCGCTTTCATTTACTAGCAGCTCAACGATGGCCCAGTCTCCATGGAACAATCCTGGGGCAATTTTAATGCCTCCACCCCTGAGCCAAATACCAACCCATCCTGAGAAATGGCTACCCAAATTCAATCCAGAAGCAGGCATGCTAGCTGAAGAGCACATTAACAATTTCATGCTTTCTGTCAATCTCAACGGAGTTACCAACGAGGATGCTGTTGTCCGGCTTTTTCCCTATACAATGCAAGGAACAGCCGGGTCATGGTACTTTTCATTACCTTCCGGGTCTATCATAAGTTGGGACATTTTTCAAAGTCAATTCCTTACCAAGTTTTGTGATGACAGATCAACGGCAATGTTAATCAATGACCTATCCAATCTTAAAGCTTAGGCTAGAGAACCCATCAAAGATTTCAATTTACGGTTCAATAAAATCCTCAATAAAATTCCCACTGCTTCCCAACCCAGCGAAGAAGTACGAAGTGAATGGTATATTACGGCCTTACCATCAAACTTAGCAATCTTCGTGGATAGGGCGAATAAAACAACCTTAGTTGAAAACCTGACAGAGGCGATAGCAGTAGAGAAACGCGTAGTAGCCCTGGAAAAGAGATCTGCGATAGAGGAACGTAAATCTAAAAAAGTCACCTTCAAGGAAGACCCCAAGAAGAAACAAATGAAAGATCCTTTCGATTTGGAAGGATTGCAAAAAGTATTAAAGACCATGTCCAATGAGATGATTGACATAAAAAAACAAGTAGCAGAAACTTCTTCAAAAAAGCTCTACAGAGCTTTTAAAATAGGCCCTTCAATGGATGTGAAACCACCCAATGCTATCTCAAATGTCGAATCTGAAGAAGAGGAAGAAGAAGAGAGTACCACTGAAGGATAGACCGATGACGAAGAAGTTGTGGAACTACAAGGAATGTGGGATTTCATCCTCCCACAAGAAGAAGATCAAGAAGCATTTTCGGTTAGCACACGAAGCAAAAATCAACTTGATCCTCCCCAAACTACCCCTAAGCAGAAGGGCGCAAGCCCTGCAGCAAAAGATAAAGTCGCAACAAAGAAAACGACTGCTAAAGCGACTCCATCTAGCCCAGTCCAACCAGATCAAACACCTCCATCAAGAACACTGATAGTGTCGGATGAAATGGAATACAATATTATTGATGACATGAAAAAGACTAGGGCTAATATCACTCTTTATGAATTGAGCAAATTGAAACATCAACAGAAGATAATGATGAAAGAATTACATGCCGTGCCTACCACATCTTTGCCTACAGCTGTAGCTTCCCACAACATGGGAAGACCTCCAACCAACACGATCAATAAGATTGATCCAAATGACATCGCCTTGATTGGAGGAAGATCAAGGTCTCACACTCCCCCTTTTCTTCTCACTTATGAAATTTTCAACAAAAATGTGCACAATTGTTTGGTAGATTTTGGTGCTTCAATGAATATTTTACCCAGATCAATATGTGCCAAGTTGAATGTTCAACCACAAAAATCCGCAGTGCGCATAGTTCAGCTTGATCGATCTCAAGTCGAAGTGATTGGTGAACTTAATCAAGTGACCATAAGATTGTCGTCTAACCTGAAGGTATGTCAGGTTATTGACATTCTAGTAGCTGATATCCCAGAATTCTATGGCTTGATTCTTAGCAGGGATTGGTCCGAAAAGCTCCATGGATACTTCTCAACCGACTGGTGGCACATGTGGTTACCCTACAATGGTAAACCGAATCAAATAAAGGTTGAACAAGAGTTACACCAGAAGTACATAGTAACGGAATTGGAGGGAGAAAATGAAGCAATAGCATATAACAACAGTATCATAGGCAATTACTCGGTAGATTCTTTCCTCGGCAATTTCAATGCTCATACATCACCTTACTTAGAAAATTCAATTTTGTCCCAAGCCGAAAATTTTTCCCAAACTGATAATTCAAAGTGTGTTAATTTTGTAGATAAACCTGTAAATACATCTTTGTTTTGGAAATTATATTTTGATGGCTCTAAATCTAAGGAAGGAGCAGGAGCAGGATGCGTTCTAATTAGTCCAGAAAGAAATAAGACCATGCTTACGTGCAGACTTGAATTCGATTGCACAAACAATACAGCGGAATATGAGGCCTTGGTGCAAGGCCTATACAAAGCAATCGGGATGAACGTCAAGTATCTTCAAGTCTTCGGAGACTCTGAGATTGTCGTCAAACAGGTACATAAAGCCATACATTTCCTATCAGGTCATTTGAAACACTATCAATATTTAGTACAAGATCTGAATGAGCATTTTATAGCATTCAATATTTCGTCAATCCCAAGACTCCAAAACGTGAGCGCAGACCTTTTAGCTAACGTAGCCTCTAGACTTATTCCCTCCGAAGATTTTAGTCCGGATAGATTCTTAATAGAATTAATCTTTACACTGTCCATCCCTGAAAACATTACAAATTGGAGAGTATTCAATGACGATCCTGATATTGTTAATTTCCTCACTTCTGAAGGATCCTACTCCAATCAAATAATTGACGAAGACCATCACGATCGACAAATACAACAAGATAACACTGATAATGCTATACCTAAATCGGTGGTTAATTTGGAAGACTTATACGATTTGAAAAGTCGGTTTAAAAGGTCTACCAATTCGAAGATCTACAGTTCAACTCTGAACTACGAATTAGTAAACCTAGGAACCGATGATAAACCACAAAACATTAATCTAGGCCACGGCCTAGCCCCTGAAGAAAAACTATCGTATGTTCGTCTTTTGAGACAATACAAAAATTTTTTTGCCTGGAATTACGATGAACTGAAGAGATACGACACTTCTATCATTCAACATACTATCCCTATGATTGACAATGAAAAACCTGTCCAACAGAAACTCAGAAAAATCCAACCCAATTTAGAAAATCAAATAAAAACTGAGCTTAATAAGTTATTAAAAGCCAGAATAATTTTCCTCGTCAGACATTCCAAATGGGTCTCCAATATGGTACCCGTTAGAAAGAAAAACGGAGATATTAGAATCTGCATTGATTTTCGGAATCTCAACAAAGCCTGTCAAAAAGACAATTTTCCCCTCCCACCTATGGAGCAGATATTACAGGCAGTAGCAGGCTCAGAACGAATGTCTTTTTTGGATGGATTTTCAGGATACAATCAAGTGTTGGTACACCCCGATGATCAGTTAAAAACCACATTTCGAACTAAATGGGGAACATATGCATATCGGAAGATGCCATTTGGTTTGATCAATGTCGGCGCTACATTTCAGAGAGCCATGGACATCGCATTCAAGGGTTTAGTCAATAAATCTGTAGTAATTTATTTGGATGATATAATAGTGTATTCCAAGCAGCGAAGCGACCATCTCAAAGACTTGAAACAAATCTTTCAACGATGTTTAAGGTATGGGATTTCACTTAACCCAAAGAAATCTTTTTCCGCATTAAGTGAAGGAAAACTTCTAGGATTCATAGTGTCAAAATCTGGTATTCACATTGAGCCTGACAGAATCAAAGAAATTTCTGAAATATCCCTACCTCATAACAAAAAAGCCATGCAATCTTTCCTTAGTCAAATCAATTTCGTGAAGAGATTTGTCCCCGATTTTTCACGAATTGTTTCTCCTTTGCAAACCATGATTAAAAAGAATTCAAATTTTAAATGGGGTCAAGATGAGCATGAGGCATTCAACCTGATCAAACAAGCTATCATTAACGCTCCATCTTTAGCAACCCCGAATTTTTCAGAATCTTTTATCTTATACACATTTGTCTCAGAGAAATCATATGCCGCGATTCTAACTCGAGCAAATCAAGAGAAAGCGGAAGCTCCAATCGCATTTTTTAGCTCGAATTTACAAGGTGCTGAACTCAACTATTCAGACGTGGAGAAACAGACATATGCTGTTTTCAAAGCAGTCAAATATTTCAGACCTTTCTTACTTAAAACCCATACTAAGGTCATAGTACCGTTTCCAGCGGTAATAAATCTTCTAATACAGAAGGATGTGGGTGAAAAAAGAGCAAATTGGATCATTGCTTTACAAGAATACAACCTTGATATCAAACCAGCAAGCATTGTGAGAGGTCAAGGCTTCTGCAAAATGTTGGCTGGAGCATCGGAAATTCCCGAAAAATTCATCTGAAGAGGTACAAATGTATGAGGTAAGCCTAAACGATGCAGAATCATTATATGCTAACACCATTTATTATCTTAAGAATGGGTATGCTCCATCACACCTAGATCACGCCAAGAAAAGAGCTCTGAGATTGAAAGCTAAACAATATCAGCCCATAAATGATGTTCTGTTTAAAAGGAATTACGATTCTGTCCTTCTTAGGTGTCTTGAGAAAACTGAAGCCGAAAAGGTTTTGCAGGAACTCCACGATGGACCAGCAGGCAGACACTATACTGGAGACGCTACTACACATAAAATCTTACGTGCAGGATATTATTGGCCCACACTGTTCAAAGACTCACACAGTTACGTGAGGAAATGCCAAGTCTGCCAAACTACTGCAGGGAGACAAAAGAAACCATCCATGCCACTACAGCCGGTAAACATCGAGCAACCATTCAGTCAGTGGGGCTTGGACATAATAGGTGAGATCGTTCCTCACTCTTCTAAGCAGCATAGATACATCCTCACGGCAACAGATTATTTTACTAAATGGGTAGAAGCAGTTCCTCTCAATACAGCTAATTCTGAAAACATCATTGAATTCATAGATCAATTTATAATCACTAGGTTTGGATTGCCAACGGCTTTAATGTTTGATAATGCCTCATACTTTTTTGGGAATGCAATGACTGAGTTTGCACTTAAAAGAGGGTTCAAACTGAAATATTCGGCCAACTACTATCTGCAAGGTAATGGATTGGCTGAGTCAACAAATAAAAACCTAATCAGGATTATTAAAAGAACAATTGACCAGAACCAAAAGAATTGGCACAAAGCTTTGGTAAATGCTTTATGGGCAGATAGAATAACGAAGAAAGCTTCAATCGGCACTTCTCCCTTTAATTTAGCTTATGGGAAAGAAGTGGTTCTTCCAACTCACTTAGTCATCCCCTCTTTGTCTTTAGTACAATACATCGATGAAGTATCTACTTCCTCCATACAACTAAGACAAATGGAAATAATTAAATTAGAAGAACAATGAGAACAATCTAAGAAAACCCATGCTCATCACCAAGCGCTAATAAAATCCTCTTTTGACTCGAGCATAATGACCAGAAAAATTTTTCAGATGGGAGATTTAGTTTTGAAATGGGATAAGGCTCATGAAGAAAAGGGCAAACATACAAAATTTCAGAAGATGTGGCTTGGTCCTTTTCAGATTGTAGAAGTCATAGGCCCATCAACGTTTGTGTTGCAGGATTTAGCAGGTAGAAGGGATTCTTTGCCTGTTAATGGACAAATCCTTAAAATATATTTTCCATAGAAGATTACTCTTCTATTCTGTAGGATAGTTTTAGTTTTCTTTTTCTTTTTCCATAATAAAACCAGTTGTAGATGGTTACTACAGGGGCTCACGAAAAAGACACCAATTCTCTATCAGATTTTGAATTTTTTTTCGCTTGTACAAGTAGTAAAATTTTCGAAAAATCTGATCTTTATTATTGACAGATAGAGTTAACTTTAGCCTAGATATGATACTAGTTTCAACTTCAAAAAATTGATGAAAGCAACCTTTAGCGAAGAAATTGTTTTATATCAGCACAATGAAAGGTATCAATAACAAAATAAATATTCTCTGTAAAACTGCTGTTTTCAAACTCTATTATTGTCGTCCAGAGCTTTCTTAAGGAAAAACAATGATTTCCTCCCTGCTAAAGAAAATCGCAGCATTCAGAGGAACAATCCGAGAAAACACTATATCTCAAAGAATAAGAGGTCTCATCACAAGCCGGCTTATCATGATCACAAATATTATAACTTGTTGACTTTGCCAATACTGTCCACCAAAACAGGGCAACGACTCAAGATTGTTGCAATCAAAAGACAAGGGGTCTCATCACGAGCCAGCTTGTTCAGCAAAAGTGTAAATCAAGTGAATGACTCTGTCATAATTTGGCCACCAAACCAAGACATTGTTCTTTAGAGAATAAAAAAGGAAAAAAGTGTCAAAATGGGTTTTTCTCTGAAAAGTTGTAAATAGCCTTAAGCAGGATAAAGGATCATTGTTGGGTAACAGGTAACCCTATCGAGCCTATGGACACCTGCTGGCAGCAGAGGCTCTACCTACGACAAATGAGCGTATTTTAAAAGCCATCACACAGAGAAGACCTTATTTTATCTTTAAAAGACCAAGTAATGGTTGATGTAAATGCAAGGACTAAGCCTGAGGAAGCAAACAATTGGAATAGGAAAAGGTTGAAACAAAATATCACTGATAGGATAAGGCATAATGTACTCTATCTGTCCATAACAAAATTTAGACTTATGAAAATTTTTCTGCTTTGGAAGTTAAAATTCAATAGAAAAGTAGAGATAACTGGTTCTTCCCAGTGAATCACCATTGTTGTGGCCACCAACAACCCCCCTCTTTGTTTGGTATTAGCAATAACACCAAGCAAATGGGGACCCTTAATAAAAAATCCAAAAAACATTTTATGAAAATTTTTGTATTTCAACTCCTTAAAGTTGTATCGCATCGCGATAAGAGAATGAAACGTTTTCTTATGAGCATAATAAAATGCGAAGAAGCGACGTGAAATTCATCGCATCGCATACATTATGAAGCGCTCTTAAAAGAAATATCTTAAGAAATCTCTGACGGCCGATATGCGATGTCGCATATCGCAACATCGCGTAAGCAGCACACAATGATTGAATGACTAAGCACGATCTGCGATAAATGCGATTTGTGATAAATGCGATCATGAATTTCTGCGATGACACATCTTGACGACGTGATCCACGATGCTGCGATGCGAGTCGCAGAAATCACCCATCGCAAATTTTCCTCGGCGCAATATTCAAGGAAAGCTATCCGTAAACCAAAATTGGGCGCGTGCCTTAAAAGAAATTAATGATTGTACACCAAAGTATTCAAGAAGGACAGTTTTGTGTTTTTCGAAGAGTCAGTTAGTTATGGGTGTCATGATTATGCATTTATAAGAGATTAAAGCTTTCATGTCAATCTTTATTATCATTACTCTTTTCCTTTGCGTAAACTGTAAGACAGGAAATAACATGAAGCAATGTGCAGGAAACATCTAAGGAAAAGGGGAAAGCGTCAATGCTCGGAGAACAGAGAAGAGATCCCTTCAGAAACGGATGCCGCATGCAACAGGACCACAGATTCCAGAGTATCACTCAACAGATGCTGATGTCAATAGGCCATCCAATGCCCAGAGTCAAAAGCGCACAAAAGCAGCATGTTTACAAAAGATCCTGAAGCTTATGCTGGGTAAAGCAAAAAGAAAAAAGGCGCTAAAGAAGGAAAACGCACCAGAAAAGCCCGGAACAAAGAAAGGAGTCAGTTTTCGACGTAGAAAATTGTTCAGAGAGCAAAGTCCCTAACTTATTCAGTCATTCACAAGGCCGGAAACCGAAATAGCAAAAGCAGAATCAGTTTGAGAGAAATTTGGGTTATTACCAAGTATACACGCAGTAAATACACCCAGCCAGAGGAAGATTCTCGAAAATATCTTCTAGTTTACCAGAAAGTGGTGCCAGCGCTTGTTATTTCTATTTTCATAGCTCAAACGAAAGCAGAAGGCGACCATCCGACCCTTCCTAGGCGAATGTTGCATGCTTGCAGCACTAAGGAGCAAATACAGAAATGGTTAGGAATTAGATTCAATTTTTAGAAATAGTTTTGCTTTAGCAGAAGGGCGGTCATTTAAAAACCATATCCTAAATTGATGTAATTAAGTAATTAATTAGCAGTATTTAAACCCTTCTCATGCATTTAGAGAAGGGTCCAGAAATTTGTCAAAAAACTTGTCCTCAGAACATGCACTTTTGCACCCTCGGAGGGGGTTTTGATGAATAGATGGATCAAGGTTTATTAATGTTTGCATTTGATATCTGCTACTGGTGTTGCACTTCTGTACTCTTAGTAGATGTTAGAGCAAGGAGAGATAAATCATTGTTGCTTGAAGCTTATGAGTGGAACCAGTCATAAATGGTACTTTTATCTCTTGACTGTTTCTGTTTATATTCTTAAAGTGATATATAGTTTTTAGTTGTTTATATGTTACTGCATGAATGTATGAGTTACCATTTGGCACTTTTGTACGGTGGAGTCATTTATTTATGTTTGATATATGAATAACTTATTATGTGATATGTTGTTCACAACTGTTTTGCCTAACTTTTTATGCAAAGTGGTTTATCTTAATTGATTTCTATTCTTATGATAGCTGAATGATATTTATTACCAATTATTGTTTGAAATCTCTTTAGATCGCATAATAGAAGAAATTCACCCCGGGTTAGCATAGATTAGATGTGTTGTTTCTCATTAGATTACAATAGCATAGAGTTAGTTTAGAAGTTTGAATTAAATTAGCTTTAAGTACTCTTAGATCAGCATCATCCAACTCTACACACTCACACACCCTTAAATTGGGAAACTGGTCCCATTATCCCCAGTCGGACCCGCTATAACAAACGGATAAGGAGCTTCCAACCAAGGTCTAGACCGGGTGGGTATCCCCCTTGTTGTCGACCCGATTTTCGGGGCTTCAACAGTTGGGTAATCTGCTTATCTTTTGGTTATCATGTCATTTTTAGAGCCTTCATTTTGATTTTGGGTCAATGCTTCCAACTCCATTCAGTGTTGTTGATGTGTTCAAGAGAAGTCATTCAGTTGATCTCTGCTAAAATACTCGTTTCGTGTCATTGATGGGTGATACGTCAAAGCCCTCCTGCGACGGATCACTTCCTGTCGACATCAGCACATCATCCAAGAAGTTGACTTAGAAACACACCTTTGGTACCTTGGTGCTTGCATACATAAATGGCAAGTTTCCTCACTCTCGGCGACAAGTTTACATTAATGGCCTTCGACCAAAATATTATGTGTGGTGTTCGATATCAACTCATTTATTCACACCATACGGATTGCACTACAGTACCTTGAGATCCATTAACATCATCGATGGTTTCTCTTGCATTTGTTAATGACTTAAATAATTGGACGGTAATCAGATGGTGTCTACCATGTTCGACTCCAGCTCATTGATTCACATGGTTAGACTCGTACATTGGTTGGTCGTGTGAACGAGATAGAATACCCCGGATCTAGTTTCATCCATCTAGGCTGTGATTTTAGGAGTAATACAAATATCACAATATATGATGGTCATGATTATATAGTCATGGGTCCACCAATTGCATCTATGGATGTGTCTTTTTATCATTATGCATGTTATGTGAGTTTATGAGCTAAGTATGGGTATGCCTCCCTCAGCAAACAAACATGTCATGTTGTAAATGTGTTGTAATAAATGAAGCTCATTGCTTGTCCTTGATCCCAACTTGTCACAAGGTAAACCACTTCAGTCATCAGTCGTCATCTTTGACTTTGCACTTTAGGGAGGATTCTGTTATAGGCCATTTTTCACATCCGATTAATGAGCCTCCTAATGGGATCAATCAACATCCTATTCCCCCTTGTCACCATCTTGCACAAATCCATAAGCATGTTCCCTTCATCCCCTAGAATTTAAACCCTAAAATACATCATCTGAGCGAGTTTAAAGACCAACACTCCCTGTAAGCCTACTTGGGTGTGTTCACCTGCAGGTTGCTCCATTGTGGCCTGCATTGGTCACCAGCAAGTTGCTCCCCTTTCCACCTGCATTGGTTTTATAAATTCAGGAGAATGATCAGGATTCTGGAAGCTTCCCCTTCTAGGAGTTTCCAGAAGTTGTTTTAACTACTTACCTTGGATAAAATATTCAGATCCTATCCTTCCGTACTTTTTTGTTTTCAGCACTTATCCTTTGATCCTATCCCTCGATCAAAGTTGGATCTCTTACCCTATATTGGTAATTGGATAAGAACTCCCAACTTACCTTACTTCTCTATATATTCCTAGTATTCTATGTGGTTGGGAGTTGGCTTTTGGAGAGTGATTTTTCCCTTATGTTGTTGTAGTGAGTGGTTATTATCTCATGCATTTAGGGTGATTGGAGGTGCATATTGTGACAAGGAAAGGATAAGTCAACAAATTGGAGGATATATTCTACAAGATCAACTGTTGCTTATGGTTGTAATATCCTTCCATTTATATTAATGCAAAGAATTCATTGCTTTCCTATATTTGATGTCGTTATTTCACTTATTTCAATACCATGTTGATCTATTGAATGAAGTACTTAGATGATACTGCATAGATCTCATCGTTTATTAGCTTGTGTTATCTCAATGTGTAGATTCTTATTTTCGTATTCAAGGCATTGGAGCTTCCAATCTAAAGAATGAGCGAAGTGTGTGAAGGATTCTAGGTAGGCCTCACTCCATCATCTATTTACTTTAAGGAAAAGCTTTGTGTTCTTCATCTCTCTATTTTTCTAGGTTAGCCACCGACCTAGGGGAGATAATTTTGTCCACAATTGTAAATCCTGTATAACAGTCCTCCTTAGCAAACATCAAGAAAAATCAAACTTATTGTTAAAAAAGGAGATTTCTAATTAAGATGTTTCCAGCCAATAATAAATTTGCTCATCAAATCCAAAACAATCCTTTTGAAAACTCTGAAACTATAGGAAATATGAACTTTCAATCATTATGTTTGAATTATAAGGAGAATAGACAAGATCAGCCGATGTAGGACAACCATCATTAGATGTACCAATGATAAAATGGTTTATTGAGTGACAGTTGTTAGGAACAGTGTTATGAATGGGTTGATGAATCAACATGTGAGATTATTGATTCTCCATTGGTTTCTTTTGTATCTGATTGCATACCATACCAATAATATGAAAGCTTGGGGAATTTAAAACAATTTCTAGCCTTGTTAATCTGGGAAACCAATTAGAATAATATGCTAACAAAATATTATAAGAATATGTCAAATCAAATCTATCATCCATATTAACATGGTAGGTTTGATCCATTAAATGATTTAAGAAATTAATGTTGCTCAGAAGGATTGATTGGGCTAGAATAAAATTGATCATCTTTATGACATTCACAATAAATATTAGGAACTAATTGTTAACCAAAGCACTTAACATATATGAACTCTTCATCCAATGATGATCTTTGATTATGATAAGTAGAATGATATCCTTCATAGCTTTGTGTATCAATGAAAGATACATTCCAAACCTGAATTCAATATAAGAGGTCTAGATGAAGGTGGATTAACTATAACATAACCCTCTATCTAATCAGAAAACAAATATTTAAAGTTAGAAAAATTGCATCCAAAATACCAAAAATAGTTCAAGAAATAGTTTGCATCCAATGAAATAATATGAAGGAAAGAGTTTTGCGAGAAAATACATATCTAACATGGTTCCGGGATCGCATCAGGATTGTTTGAACATGACATAACCATGAATGAAAGTTGAAGTGCCTCGACTCCTTGACAAGTTATGGAACTTTGAAAATATGGATAACTACATTTTAAGAACTAAGTCAGGCTGCAAATTGCATGTAGACAACTACTAACAGTTAAATCAATATGATCATTACTATCTGGATGGTAGCCATCTACACCTCGAGTTTGATCATATTTATAAATTCAACAAACAGATTACTAAGAGGATAAGACTCTTATTATTGCAAACCTAAAGATGTATAAATCAGAGGAATCTCAAGAGAAATTTGAGTGATAGAATTTTCCCCATGCAAAATAGGAGATGATAAGGAATTGAAAGGATGGTTGATGATTTGATTACCTTCTTCTTCATCATGGATAAAATCACTACCTTGTGTCGATTTAAAATCTCGTTAATTAGTTTATGTACTTGAAGAGCGTGACATATTTTCATCACAAACAATAGGACACAAGGAACAATGATCTGAAGAAGAAGTTTCCATAAGAAGATCTTCTTTGGTCGAATCAAATTCTAAATCTAAATATTTTAAATTAAAATCTTCTTGAGAAACTGAAAGATCAGTTGGTTCACTGTGGCATTCATCATTATATACATTAATGGAGTCATCATTATAATAATTATGTTTTCCCAAGACTTTAGGTTGAATAGGAAAGTTGACTTGATTTAATTGATTACCAAAACTACTAAGTTCTAAATCAGCCGAGAATGAAAGAACATCATTTTGACATGGAGTATCTTACAAAAGAGAAGAGAGATCTAAAGAATATTCACCTTTATGATCCTCTACCTATGAGATGTGACTACCTTGCATCTGATCACAGTTTGGATCGGAAAACTGAAAATATATTAAATTTGAAGGAAATTGGTCAAGTGAATCAAGGGACAAGGGGTCATCAGAAAGAGAATATAGAGGATAAGGTTCAAGATTGAAGTTACGGGTGTTAATATCATCTTTAAATTCAAGGTATTAGTCTTAACCTTAGGCTCCATGAACCATTCCACGCTTTCCTCCATCAAATCTAGATCATGGGAAATAGATGGAGATTGAATGGACAAATCAACAATTTGGTTTCCATATTTCCCAACTTCATCACTAGGATGCACCAAAATTGGTACTATTAAAGGAGGAGGACAAGGAACAAAAGGAATACTAGGTTCCTCCTCTAAAATTAGAGGTGTCTCATGGTTTGCAAAAGTTGGGAGAGCAGAATCATTTGGGGGTTCAGATTCAAAGGATTTCAAGGTGACTAGAATCGAAATCTTAAAATTTTCCTTTATGAAATATGAATCAATCACTCCCTCAGGAAATCCATAGCAAAGGTGAAGAAATCAATGATAAAAATCCTCTGTGGGTTCACCATGTTTCACTCTAAACTAATCAATTATATCACTTACATCTTGATAATTATACTTGTCGGGGGCTTGATGAAGCTCCACAGCGATTTGTTCAAATGAATGAATGGAAGTAGCTAGTAAATTCTAACGCCATTTCTTAACGTGACCTTCAAGAGTGAGGGTGAATAAATTACTAGCAATATATTTACAATTGATTTCATGATATTCACATAATTCGAGAAATAGAGATGTATGTTCGACTATGAATGTTTCACCCTCGCCATCAAATTTCAATTGAGACAAGTCATCAATTAATTTGACAAGAACTTTAAAATTTATTTTATTAGAAAAAAATCCTAGGATTATGATTTGGGAATAATCCAATTAAGATAAGAGGTTCAAAACAAACTCAATGGGCACAACTTATCATTTTCCCTCCTTCTAGCACTAGAATGTTGATGGTGTTGGATACCGTCAACATACAAGGGGTCTCCTCGATATGAAGTCCCAATAAGACCTCACACAATTTGGAGTAGGAGCACCATTTGGAGTATCGACGCAACCACCATGACTCTAAGATTTTCCTTGGTTGTAATAAATAACATAAGAGATTACACACATATCATTTGAAATTAGCAAGTGAATTGATATTGTGAAACGCCAATTACAAAGTGTAAAAGGAGGCCTTCATGAGGGGGGAGACAAGAGTGAGTCTCTAGGAGGAAAGTAATAGTACTATCCTAAGAGAGGCACACAAGAACAAGGAAATATACATTAGTTATCTAACAAAATAGTTCACATAGACACAATGATTATAAAAGAAAATACAACACACATTCAGCAAGATAAGCACCAAATGCAATGAAGTAGTTCAATTTATTTAGTACATATGGACATAACATATACCGCAAAAATCTAAAGAATAGTCTTACAACATTCATGATACATGCAAGAAAATGTGTTGGCTCAATGAGGTTTTGATAATTGAGTGAAAGATCCAAGTACACAGTTACGATGATGAGACACTTGCTCCAATAGTGGAACATTAAGCCACTTCTTGCTTCTCCAAGGAATAATCCTCTCCTCTGTCAAGCTAGAGAAGCCAAAGCTAGATCTCTAAAGTCTAAGCCTCCAAAATTCCTTTGCATGAGTTATGAGGTTTCTTTTATAACAAGAGGAATGACCTTTCATCTCCCCATATGACTCTTGATCTACCCTCATGAATCTTGGACTCCTAAATGACTTTTGAACTTTTATTAACTCTTTAGTCCTGTTGTGCTCTACAACAACCCCCCATTTCTTATCATTTTATTCACAAAATTATCATATGAAATGGGTCCCTTTAGAGTTTGATTGGTATCAATATTGCATTATTTAAAAAAGGTCCGAAAACCAAATGAAAACATTATAAAACCCTTTTCGGAAAATCCCATTTTTATCAAATAAATCAATCTTTATCATTGCGATAAAGCGATCGCAAGATCGCATATCGCAATGACATAAGGTACATAAATAAGTGGCACATTGGTCTCCGCCGATGCGATATCGCTATCGGCTATCGGCAATACTCTATGCACATTTTAAAGCGCCCCCATGCCATTGGCCCCGATGCGATGCGATATCGGCGATCGGCGATCGGCGATATACTATATATGTCTCATATGATGCCAATACTCCCGATGCGATGCGATATCGCTATCGGCGATCAGGGTTTTCAAAAGATGTCAATATAAAAGGTTTAAGCTTGCCCCAATCGCCGATTGCGATAAAGCGCAGATTTCAAAAAGCCATTAAAATAAAGGGATATCACGATTAATTCATATTAAAGGCTTGATCCGTCCAACAATGATTCACCTGCGCTCAACCGCCAAAACATCTACAGCACGCTTAAATGAATCATTCGGCCGATTAATGATATAATGGGCATTTAAGGATTGGCAGGTTTTAAACGGCCATTTAATGTAATTGTAAGTCCTAAAATCCTCCCATGGATTGTATCTGCGCCCATTTTAAAAGCTAATCCCTTATCACGCATCAGTCAATATATCTCATCACATTGAAGTTTTCATTGCCAATTCTCTGTGTTACGTTTATTTTCGCCTCTGTGCAGAATTCATCCAAAGGAGAAAGCTCAAGCAAAATGGGGAAGAAATCCAAGAAGACCACAGGCGCTTCCGCTATGCCAGCTGCAGGACAAGTTGTCGTTGACAAAAAGAAAGGATTGATTTCGGATACCACATGCTCTGGTCTCGGTAGAACTACTTGGCAGAGTACCTACAACTTGATCGAAATCGAAGAACCTAAAGTGACAACAGTAGAAGCTACTGCAGATTCTACTCGGAAATCTGAGGGTACTCTTAAGGACTTAGCTGACTCCTTCCTTCACCGGATAGCAGCTAGAGAACAAATTCTCCCATACACAGATGTAGTGCGGTGGGCAATTGAAGAAATCCCAATCCTGGATAGAACCTTCAGCACCAGAGACGGGAGAATTTTCGGGTCATTCAAAGCGGATGATCTGAGGCAAATGTATCATTTGCCTGAGCCAGAGAAGATATACAATAAGGCGTTCCTGGAAAAATTCTCAAACGAGAACGAAGTTGAATCCGAACCCATCCGGGATTGGAGACAAAATCCGGCAAAGCACAAACATGAGTCTTCCGGTAAGTACTCGGTTGATTCCCTGGCTTCTCCTTATTGCTACGCTGGAATAATGATGTGTAGATTGTGGGGATTGCATGACTCTTCTAATTTCACTATAGAAATGGTTCCTTTAATGGAAGCTGCATGCAACAGTATAATAATGGATTGGGCCACTATTCTCTCAGATAAACTAGCCAAAGTTGTTCTTGAGTTTAGGAATAAGACTCGCATCTCTGAAAGGATAATTTCCCCATTCTATTACAGTTCATATATTTTAGATACATTGTGTTTCAATTCTGAATTTCCTGTGCTCGGCTGGAGGTGGACGCCACAAGACCCCACGGCTATCCACATATACCATCAGAAATTATGGAAATCCTCTTACAAGCACCATCTGTACCAAGTCTGCAATGGCTTTATGGTGCCTATTTATTATTCTATTTTTGATAAACCCATTCCCAATATTTCCTACCAAGCTGGGATTGATTTAACAGCGGTAGGGAGATGGTTTGGAGAGGAGAAATTCACTTATATAAGAGTTTTCGATAGCCAAGCCGAACCTCATGTTCTCCCTTTATACATACTAGATAAATTGTTGCAAGGGAAATCTCTTACCAGATTATTGCTGAGAGTGTTACACAGACTCTCAAGAAAAATAAGAAGCAGGGTTGGCCCTCTTTTCCCTTGAGATGCGGTGTCTATACTCTGCATGATCTCAAACATGCAGAAAAGGAAGCCACGAAGATTAAATCATTAACTCTGGCGACTCTCCCAAATAGGCAATTTGATCCAAACAAAGTTGCCTATAATGCACTAGAACAGGCCAAATTGTCAAAATTTGATCATAAAGAAGATATGTTTGACGACCTGTTCTCTTCAGCTGAGACAATAATGCAGGTTAAAGCATTGGCAAAAATGAAATATAATGATGAAGGGTTGACCGAATTTAATAAACTTAGAGAACAGAGGTTGCAAACTCTGCCTCTAGATCTACTAGCGACAACCCCAGCGACATCGTCAAGCGAGCCTGATCGGCAACAGTCAAAGGAACCTCCAGTTATAACAAAAGAAAAAGAGAAAGAACAGGAGGAAAAGCAGAAGAAAGAACAAGAGGAAAAGCAGAAGAAAGAACAAGAGGAAAAGCAGAAGAGAGAGCAGGAGGAAAAGCAGAAGAGAGAGCAGGAAAAAGTGCGGGAGGAGACCCAAGCTGAAAAGGAAAAACAGACCACCATTGATGTCAATGTGGATACTCATATTGACCCTAAATTGCTCCAGGAATGGAAGCAATTTGATTCCATTATCAGTGGTTTGGAATGTTCAAAGGACACAGACACTTCAAAGGTAACGGACACACAGGAAATCACTTCACCACAGGTTCTAAGTGGAACCAGCGGCCCACCCATTTCTAAAGAGGTAGAGATAATACCAAAGGACCCCTCCGACCAAATCATTTTGCAGGTAGAAGATATTCCTCCCCTGGATGTCTTCTACAGCCCAAGGCATAAAGCGGTGGTTAAACGACAAAGGAAAAGAAGAAGGACTGATCAACCTTCCCTTTTCCCAGAGCAAACTGTCACGGGCAATGTGGTTTGGAAGGAGGAATTTGACCCCTCCGATGACCTGACAAAACTATCACAGTATGCGGGAGCTTATTCGGCAGCGACAATAGATAAGGCATCGGAGGTAAGCCTTTTACTGAAAACAAAGGATCAGGAGATTTTCTCGTTACAGGCACAGTTAACTGAAACAAAGCAGAAAGCGGAGCAGGCAGAGCAGCAATTGTTGACGCAACAACAATTAAACAGTCAACTAACTCAACAATTGCAGGCAGAAAAGCAAAGGATTGACCAAAGCGCAATCCAGAAGCAGAAAGAATTATCAGAGGCATTGGCACAATTGAAGGCAGCAAATGAGCAAATGGTGAAAACAAAAGATGAGCAAATTGCTCAATTATCATCACAGCTCGAGAAAATAAAGGGCGTTCCACAAGTGGCTGAATTTAGAGCAGAAGCATTACAAATAAATACTGCATTAATATCCCAAATTAAGCTTCTGTGTCAACAAATCGCCCAGGCAGAGCCACTATGTGAATTAACGGCATCCATAATTAAGCAAGTAGACAAGGCCAGAACTGAATTGGATCAAGCTGAAGAGACAATAGCTGCATTTCTCGACTGGCAAGATTTTGATCAAAGACAAGCGGCGAATTTACCCAGGATCTTAGAATCACATAAAGATATACTCTTCACAGAATGGCAGTCCCAGTCAATAACACTCTCTACTTATCAAACATGATTTCCCAATGCACACTAGGAAAGTTGACAACGATGAAAACATTGGAGCAATCATGTTATCCAGATCTAGAAGAAAAGGGGAGATTAATCGTTGGGATTAACAGTTTAACCTGGGACACCTATTGGTTCTTCCTGGTAAAGCCGCACACATAGAGAGCCGCCCTCAAGTGCCTTACGGATGCAATCGGGTATATTATCCCTGATATTCAGGATGCCACCTATGCCACCCAGCTCAGCTCGCGCCTCAACAAACCACCTGAAGTGGAGCCAATGCTTGCGATAAGTCAGCTCAGATTTAAAGGCAAGCAGCCTACTTGATGAATCATGCCGCTGACTGCCAGATCACTGAAGAAAATAGGATCAAGATTTATTGATACCAATTAAGTAGGATTTCTGTTTTATAGATAGGTAGATTAATTAAGTATTTATAGACCCTTTCATTGTTTTGGAAAGGGTCGTAAAGTTTTGTACCTGACTTAAAGGTTGAAGTTGCACTATTGTGCTTCAGTCATATTCTTTTATGAAACTGGACCAGTTGTTCTTAATTTGACAAGGAAGCTTTTTATGCAATTGTGCACTATTGTCTTTGTTTGAAAGTGTTTCTGCGTTGAAGGAAGAATCACAAGTAGCGATTGATATTGGGAGTGTCAAGCAGCTCATATGGTATTTCTATCTATGTCTGAATTCATTCCTTTCATATGAATTGTTATTTGATTATCCTTGCTATTATTGATTATATGCATGTGCTTTAACAGCAGTTCTATATTCCTTCCACTATTGGATGTTTTATGGTGTGCTTTTCTTTTAATCATGTATGTGTCAATGATATAAATGATAGGTGTAGTAATATTGCTTTAATCGCTTTGCTCAACTATTGAAGCACAGCAATCCTAAATGAAATAATGTCCATGTCTGTTAGATGGAGTCATCTATATGCCTGTCTATAGACACAGACCATCAAGCGCTACACTTCAAAGCTCAATAAGTTCCCGGGATAAGTCATAGTTCTTGTATTCTTGTTAATAGATTTAGTTATTCGCCCATCATTAGCTTAGTTAATCAATCATCCATTCATCCCGTTTATCCACTTTTGGGAAACTGGTCCCATTATCCCCAGTCGGAGCCACCATTCCAAACGGAAAAGGAGTTGTACTAAGGTCCGGACCGGGTGGTTATCCCCAATGTTGTTGCAGCGATTTTCGAGGCATCAACAAGTCCACATGTGACTTTTCATATTCCACATGTAACCCTTAGACTTCCACACATTTACATTTTGTCATTTTTCTTTTGCTAATACATAATTACATCCTACATCATGAGGCAAGACACATGGACATGTATGATATTGTGATGACACTTGTACAAGCCATGACTTGGCATTGATGGCCTAGAATTTCATGATGATATGGCAATGCCAGGCTCTTCTCTTTATTGTTGTTTCTTTCATTCTTGATGGTATATCTGAACATCACTTCATCTTCACCCTCCAAAGGGTCTTGGATCAACATCAGGACCTTTTGAGTCATCATGAAATATCTTCATTCTGTCATGGTCTAAGGCATCTTCATGTCTTCATGATGGTTCTTCTTTGTGCTTCCTCTAAGTAAGTTCTTCTTTGTTTCTTCTCCTTGAAATCTTCCTTGAGCATCTCCTTTCCATGTTGAAATGGTACACCTACCAACAAATTTCACTCATGACAAGGTGAGATTAGTATTAAAATCATCTATTCTATCCCTACTTTACTCGTAGAAGAATACTAGTGATGGGCCTGTGTAAGAGTTGAAAAGGATAGGCTTGTTGAGAATGGTGCAGTTGAGCTCAACAGTGGTTGAGGAGGGCACCACTACTCACTAGAAATGTGTCATGCACAAAGGGGCTCTTCACAGTCGAACTCATTGGGCAAGTGTAAGGGATAGTGTGATGAGCTTGCTGAATGGAATTACACCATGCGCTAGGCTCAAGGGAGAAGGAGACAATCATAGTGTAGTTGAGCTTCACAATGAATGAGGGAGGCTCTAACTATGGACTAGAAAAATGACATGCGTTCAAGAGGTATAGCAGGACTCAGTGACTACACAGTTAGGGAGTCTAGTGGACTAGGGTTGATGGATTGCTGACTAAAACTGTGACATTCATGATGATTGAGAGGAATAATTTAGGAAGAGTGCATTTTCCTTTAGTAATGATTAACTATCCACTAGAAATGTGACATACGTGAAGGGAGGCTAAGCAGATCAAGATATGGCGTAGTGAGGGTTACAGTTAGTAGTGGGAGTTGTAATAGTCACTGCAACTGTGACATGCATTGTTATTGAGAGGTAGGATTCCAAGCTAGTGTAGTTTGCCTCTATAGTGGTTGATTGTCCACTAGAAATGTACCCTGTGTTCAAGAAGGCCCACTCGAAGAGGAGATTGTGCAGTTGGCTAAGGCAAGCAGCAAAAGGTCACGTCACTTTTCCAGGAACATGCTCACTACATTGTGAGAGGGAAGAGACCTTATATTGCATTGTTTGCTTTTGTAAAGGGCCACTAGAAATGATTAATATTCTATACAAGGCATAATTTCTCAAGTCTCAGTGCATTGATTCAGTGTCTGTAAGAAGGGTTAGTTGACTATGCTTTGAGGGTTCTCAATGCATAGTGATAGGATTTGATCTTAAAGAGGACTCAGAGCATAATTATGGGAGGAAGAGATCTAATTAATGAGGCTTAGGAATAAAATATGCTCTTCATCTGGGAGAGAGTTCATGTATTCACAAATTGCCCTGGGTAGGAGGACCAAGAAGAGCTCCAAAGTCGCTAAGTGTGGGACCAGTAGATTAAGAAAGAGTAAAACATCCTAACAAGACTCCAATATTGATCACACACATGAATGCCATAAATAAAAGCCAGTGGAATGCACAAGACTCATGAAAAAAAGATCACACCTTGAAACGAAAGCAAAGAGACACATATTTCTAAGTGTGATAGTTGAAACACCACATTGTGACACTTAAAAATCAACTTTGTGAAAAAAGTGTCGACTGTGATTAGAAAGTGCACTAAGATTTAGGAATATGTCTAGCACATATCCTTATTATATATAGGACCATCTAATGTGGAAGAGTGTGCTAGGACTACCCCTAGTGTTATGCAAAGGTGTGACACATACATGAATGGAAATCAGTAAGAATGACATTTGTGATAGTAAGAAAAATTAAAAGTGGCACTTGCAAAATCAAAAGAAAGTGAAAATGACACATTCCAGAGAAAACATAACATGGAAAAAACACTTGTTAAAGTAAAATCAACAATTGCAAATGAGAAAGTGACACTTATGAAAGAAAAATTAAGCTAAGTGACAGTTGAGAAAACTCACTTGAATAGAAGTACAATTACAAACGAAGTACTATCAATGGAGAGTGTGCACTAACTATCGACATGAGTTTCATAGTACACTATGCTTATCGATTACATAGTCACTATCAATAGTGATTGTGTAAGCCTTACTTTTAAGATTTGTGCAATGTCTATCTGGGATTGCATAGAAAGAAGTGTGTTTGTGAGTTCTTCAAGGAATGAGCATGTGTGAGCAAGTGACTTTGCCACTTAAAATATAACAAGAAGAATTGAACATTCTGTAAAACATCAACTTACCATGAAGTGACCATGACACAAATGGAATGACAGATCGTAAGATCTTCAGTAGGCTATGAAATTTAAGTTAGGAAAAATTTTGGAGGATGTCGATCACAACGTCAACAGGTCATAAATACCTTCAAAACTAACCCATGAATGAAAATATTCTCAATCTCTCTACTAAAACATTAGCAATCATAAAACTATCAAGTATCTTAGCAATCCCATTATCTACCACTCTCCCTCCAACTAAGGAGAAGTGGAACATGACACACATCAAGAAGATTTGCATCTTGAATGATCTAGGTAAAATCCTAAGATAAAGGGTCAATACAAGCCTTATGACCCCAAATTTATCTAACAAATGTTGTGAAAGTTATATCCCTAGCTAAAATAAGAGATTAATTCTGAAGTAAGTCATTATCTTGCATATGTATCCAAAACTCATGTATATCATCATAAGGCCCATAGAAATTTACAATTTTTATCAGATGACATAAACCTATAAAATTACCTTCTAAAATAATACCAACCCTTGAAAAGAAGGGTTTAAAATTTTCAACCCACATGTTCCGCGCAACTAATAGGACCCCAAAAAGTCCCAAATAATCTATAGAATAAACACTCCATCCAAGACAAATTTTAAGGAAAGTTTCTCAAGCTCTTTCTCCAGTCAACATGGTTTCCTAAATTAAAATAACATAAGGCATATTTAACTACACTAATCTCCTAAGGGTATATGTCTTGGAAGTTCCCCCTACTCCCCTTACATTTAAAGACATCAAAATCATGGATGACCTTCTTGAGAGGGATTCTCTGCTCTAAGTGCTCTAGGTTTACTAGAAACTTTAAAAACTTCCTTGAATAGACCACCGTGTATAACTCATTCTTGAGCCTTATCTTTATTATTTCGTTTCTTCTTCCCAACAATGATGTTGAAAAATGATTAACGAGATTTGTATTTTCCATTTCCTTTCTCCTTATATGCTGGGATAAGGGACATGATAACACACAAATACGATTCCACCAACTCCTTCCCTACGCAAGACTCATGAAGGTTATTAAGGACAGAGCCTAGAAAGGATTTAGGATCTAGATGTTTTACCCCTAAAGTAGAAGTAGGGGGTTTATCAGATGTATCTACAAGTGAAAGTGTAGACAGACTCTAAGCCTTTTGTAAAACGAAAAGTAAAAAGGGTAGTCTAAGGGCTCTAAACTTCCTCAACAAAGGCTTAATAAAACAATCAGAAATCATTGATTTATTACCAACCCCCAAATATATAAGACTATTTAACAAAGGAGGAAAATCCTTTGGGCTTAAAAAAATAGATTCCTGACTCTCTTCAAAATACTTTAAAACATAATTTTTCAAATTCTTATCTGTTAGTAGAATTTAAAAGAGAATTTTGTTCAATTTCATCCAATAATAAAATCTCTTTTGGAGTAAGAGATTAAATCCAAGAGTTTGATAAATCTTTTGGCTTACCTAGTATATCTTTAGATAAATTTGTACTGACACCATATTGTGGAAGGTTGACAACCCCATCTCGAACCTTCACATTAGAATCATCTACCACATGAAAAGGAGTTAGCTGCAAAACCAGATCCACCAAAATGGTAAGACTCACTTCTAATACCGAATGCATGGAAAACATATTAGGGTTTTCTTTAAAACTCATATTCAAACCCTCAACTAGTTCAAATGTAGAGAGGACAACCTCTTCAGAAATTTCCATCCTTGATATTTTAATAGTGATATATTTGTTCTTTATAAATAATGCCTCTTTTGGACCCACCACAAAAAGTCCAGCTTCAAAATCAATCAATATCAGAAACCTAATAGGGTTCACTGAACTCTCCAACCTTAAACTCACATACTCCTCCAAAATAATTGGGCTAGAAGAATTAAGAGAAAGAGAAACGCTATTAGTGTTTCCCTCATCCTCAACAAAACCAAACTCCAAACCTTCTTTAAAATTCTTTGGCACTATGAAACAACTTCCTGCACAAATAGTTTCATCCTAACCTTAGCGATCCACAAAATAGTCTCCACATTTATAACAAAATCTTTGTAAAGCAATCAGAAGCATAACCAAAAGATGTTGACCCAACAAATCTAGGGTTTTAGCCCAAACTCTGAGAGATTCGTGACTTTGTCGACCATCGGAACCTAAGAAATTATAGATTATGTGATTTTGAAAAGAAATTTTTGTGAAACAACCTTTTTAATGGCCCATTTGATGGCATATCAAGAACCTAAATGGGACTTTGTAGAATTCCAAAGACTAAAATAAATTTTTCTTCCCCAAAATAAGCTCAATATACACGAGCAAACTAGAAAAAACATCCATTTCCACATTAACCCACAAAATCCTTTTGTCAAACACCACCAAATACAAATATAAAAAAATCCAATACTTTTAGCCACCTTTTCTATTACCTGTCTCGACCAAAGATCTAACGGAAAACACAAAAATTTAACCCATAGGTTTTGGGGTTTTAGCTTCTCCAAGAAAACATTAAAATCAATATGTCATCTCTAGAGAAATAATTTACTGTGGAGATCTTAAGGACTATCTCTAGGTATTTTTCAGCCAAAAAATGAAAATATAACCAATTGTTCATGAACAAAATCAACTTTGGATAATAACCAATGAAGGGTTTCCACCATTAAGTCACCTAATTTTGTATTTTCTCATTCCTGAGGAGACATAGCTAAACTTTCCAACCAATTCCCTCTTGGAAAGACTATCCACCTAGCTCATATTAACGTTGCTCCCTAAAGTTAATATTGACTTCTTTGAAAGATCCCTCAAGGCTTTTACCTACATTCTAATCCTCACTGCCTCCTGTGAAAAGTTTGATCTAGGAAATTTTGATGATTGTTTCCCATATGATTTCAAACCAAAAGCCCTTAATGTCTATTCTACTGAGAAAATTCACTTATACCTCCCACTATTAGCAATATCCAAGCTAACCCTACTACCTGAACCTTGTGCAACCACTACAAACTGTTACTTTAAACCAATGAAATTATTGAAAAAAACTCGACATAAGAACCCCCGCACAACAACCCTTCCTACCGCGAGGGTTTGTAACTCCAGAAGTATCCACCAAAAATCTATTCAAAAGGGGAGATGGAAATGGATTTATCGAAACAAAACCTAACCTTATCTCCATCACAAACCTGAGGGTAGGTCAACTCACACTAAGTGGGTTCCACATCTAGCTTCTTGTCAGAATTTCATACAATCCCTGGTGACATGTAGGGTTGACTCAGATAGTCCCTAAATTACCCATTAGACTTAAACACGCTCAATCTTTCCACCTCATCTTCTTCGCCCAACCAAACTCCATAGCCTAAATCCCCATAGACAAACCCCACCAAACTAAACTTGAACAGGTTAACAACTATAGATTTTAACCCCGTACAGAAATTACGTACATATGAATTCTAAAACACAGAAAATAAACAATGTGAGAGCATAACACATAAAGCACATATATAGAGAGATTTTCCCCTGGATCCCAAAACCGGGACTACCAGATTGATTTTTCATTATATTCCTTCCAATGTTACAATACATATATATACATGCCGAAGCATCCAATACCATGGACCAAAAACCATTGCACCCAAAACCATGTGCGAAAACCATGCAAAAAACCATAGGTAGGTCCGCCCAACCTAATATAGGGTCCAAAAAAATTGCTAGTTGTGGAAAGAATATAACACAACCCAACATTCTCCCACTTGTTTTCTTTCCACATGGGGCCACAAGAGAGCTTAGTCATTTATCCATCCCTGCAACACCCATTGTTTCTCTACACCAAGAGAACTTCTCAGAGTTCACAGATTTTGTCAATGCATCTGCAGTATTCTTCAAAGTGTCCACCTTTACCAACAACACCTTTTTGTCTTCTATCATATCCCTCACAAAGTGATACTGAACATCAATGTGCTTTGTCTTTGAATGGTAAGCAGGGTTTTTTTCCAAGAAAATTGCACTTTGGTTGTCACAGTCTATCCTTGTAGCTCCTTGTACTAACCCCATACTTGAACACAATCTCTGCAACCAAACTTCTTCCTTGCTTGCATGAGTGGCTACCATGTATTCTGCCTCTGTAGTTGATAGTGCCACTACAGATTGTTTCTTACTCATCCCACTGACTTCACCTCCAAATAGGTTAAACACATACCCACTTGTAGATCTTCTCTGATCTAGATCTCCAGCCCAATTTGCATCAACAAAGCCACGAATATCCAAAACTTTGTCCAATCATGGTCTTCCTTGGTAGCACAAACCATAATCACTAGTGCCACGCAAATACCTGAAAACCCTATTCACTATTGTCCAATGCTCCTTCCCTGGTTTTGACATAAACCTGCTCAATACTCCCACTGTTGTCTAGTACAAACCATCGCATACATCATGCTACCGACTGCACTTGCATATGGAACATGGGACATGTCCTCTTCCTCTTCTTGTGTCTTGGGACATTGTTCAGTAGATAACTTGACACCTTCAGGAATAGGAACCTTTACCGATTTACTATCCTGCATATTAAACCTCTGCAATATTGTCTCGACATACTTCCTCTGGTTTAACCAAAGCTTCCTCTTTGCACGATCTCTTTTAATTTCCATGCCCAAACTATAGTTTGCAGCACCAAGATCTTTCATCTCAAATTTGGAGGACAATTGGGTCTTCAAATCCTGGATAATTTCTTTGTCATTTCCAACCAGTAACATGTCATCCACATACAAGACCAAATAAATAAATCGGTCACCAATTAATTTAAAATACACATAATGGTCTTATTTGCTTCTAGTGAAGCCAAGTCCCCGTATAAATGTATCAAATTTCTGATATGACATCCTTGGTGACTGTTTTAGCCCATACAGAGACTTCTTTAACTTGCATACCAATTCTTTCTTACCCTTCACCGCAAAGCCTTCAAGTTTCTTCATGTAGAACTCCTCTTCTAGATCCCCATGGAGAAATGTTGTCTTCACATCCATCTATTCTACCTCAAAATTAAAAGCAGAAGCAACAAAAAAAAGTAATCTAATAGAAGCTACCTTGGCAACGGGAGAAAAAAATATCACCAAAATCAATTCCCGACACCTGGGAACAACCTTTTGCTACCAACCAAGCTTTGTATTTCTCCACCTTTCCTTCTACATTTGTCTTCTTATTGAACACCCATTTGCTGCCAATGGGTTTCCTTCCAGCTGGAAACTCCACCAGATCCCAAGCCTCATTTTTGTGCAAAGATGTCATTTCATCAACCATGGCCTCTTTCCAGAGTTTTCCATCCTCTGAATCTATTGCTTCCTTCACAGCTCTAGGATCATCATCAGTAATAGATAAAGCAAAATTTGAACAGACAGAAGATGGACTATACCTTTCTGGCTCCCTTCTTTCTCGAACTAATCTTCTCAGAACGAAAGTTTGTGGCTCTTCATCTTCTGATTCCTCTTCTACTGTAGAGTTTGATTCTTCCTCCTTTAGCACAAACTCTATCTTCTTAGATTCCTTTGATGGGACTTCATGTTTAATAACATTTTTCACCTCTCTAAACACCACAACTCGGTTGTACACAACCTTCCTTGTTACTGGGTTCCAAATATTATAACCCTTTAAACCATACTTATACCCAAAAAATATGCACTTTTCAAATTTACTATCCAACCTTGTTCTTTTCTCCTTTGGAACATGTACATATGCATCACATCAAAATACCCTCATATGTGAAAGAGAGGGTTTCTTACCAGTCCATACCTCTTGTGGAGTATTATCCTCCAACGCTGACGAAGGTGATCTATTGACCAGGTAACATGATGTCTCCATCACCTCTACCCAGAATTCTTGTCCTAACCCGCCACCACTGAGCATGCTTCTTACGCTTTCCATCAATGTCTTGTTCATTCTTTCTACAACTCCATTTTTGTCAAGTGTGTATGGAGTAGTCTTCTGTCGTGCTATACCACACTTCTTACAAAATTCTTCAAATTCCTTGCTGCAAAACTCTCCACCGTTATCAGTCATCAGTACCTTTATCTTCTTCTCTGTCTGGTTTTCCGCCAGAGTCTTAAATTCTTTAAACCTGTCAAAGACTTCAGATTTCTTCTTGAGGAAATATATCCATGTATTCCTTGAAAAGTCATCTATAAATGATACATAGTACACAGACTTACCCAGTGATGGAACCTTCACAGGTCCAAACATATCACTGTGCACAAACTCTAATATATGTTTTGCCCTCTTACCACCAGAGGGGAAACTCACCTGATTATGCTTCCCATATACACAATTTTCACAGAAATCAAAATCCAGAGAGCTATTAGTCATACCTTCTACCATACCTTTACCATGAAGTATTCGAAGGCCCTTCTCTCCAATATGTCCAAGCCTTTGATGCCATAGCATGGTCTTTTCTCCAGAGACCACTAGATTTTCTGATGAACTTTTAGGAACCACAGAACTGTTGCACCCATCAATAACAATTCTACCTTGCAGCTTGTACAGAGTTCCAATCTGAACTCCCCGCATCAATATCAGTGCTCCCCGAACCATCTTGCAAGTATTTTTTTCGAACATTGTTTTTACACCTGCATCATCCAACTTGCTTACAGAAATCAGATTTCTAGCCAATGCAGGAATATGCAAAACACTTAGAAGTGTTCTAACCCTTCCACCTTACAACTTCAACTTTACTTTTTTGCGACTAGCTATTCTAGCCTTCCTATCATCCCCTAAGAAGACATCACCACCATCATATTTCTCATACTCGCAGAACCACTCTTTATGGGGGGTGAAGTGAAAGGATGCACCAAAGTCAATCAACCATGCCTCATGATTTACATGTGTACTTGAAGACGCCAAGTATACATCCCCACCTTCATCTGAGGTGGTTTTCACCTCTGTCGAAGGAGCATCATTAGTTCCCTTTCCTTTGTCAGGAGCTTTGGATTTACAGTCCCTTTTGTAGTGCCCTTCCTTTCCGCATTTCCAGCACACCTTTAAAGGTTTTCCTGGAGATTTAGATCTCCCTCTAGATTTAGATCTCCCACTCGATGACTTATTTTTGTTTCTGTTCTAGGACCATCCTCATACAGACAAGGCATCACCATTTTGTCTCTCCATATTTTCCCATCTCATCTCCTCCGTCAGCAAGGATGAGACTATTTCATCAAACTTCAAGGTAGTTGCATTGCTACCTATTGCAATAACCAGACTATTCCACGAATCTGGTAGAGAACACAACAAAATGATGCACTTATCTTCATCTGAAATTTTAATATCAATAGATAATAACCGAATTACCACAATATTAAATGTGTTCAGATGCTCTGCAACCGAGTCTCCATCTTTCATCCTCAATTTATACATGTTTTTTCGTAGGAACAGTTTATTCACCAGAGACTTAGATTGGTACAAAGTCCCTAACTTGTCCCAGAAATCCTTCACCGTAGCTTCCCTTGATACATTTAGCAACACTGAATCTGAGACACATAATCGTATTGTGCTCTTTTCCTTTCGATCCAACTTCTTCCATTCTTCATCAGACACTCCCATTGGTTTAGTATACGGATCTACCACGATCCACTGATCCTTGTCCACCAACAAATCCTCCATCTTGAGTTTCCACAACTCAAAACTCTGACCATTAAAATTCTCGATCTCTATCTTTCCACTGCTCGCCATCTTATTTCACCACCGGAAATGATCTCGTAGATCTCCCACTGATTAAGGTCTACAACAAGCTCGAGCGAAACCCCTCCGTAAAAAAGGCGTTCCCTTGAAGCCAAAACAACTCTTATACCAAATGCAGGTTTTAACCCCGTACAGAAATTACCTGCATACGAATTCTAAAACACAAAATATAAACAATGCGAGAGAATAACACATAAAACACATATACACAGAGATTTTCCGCTGGATCCCAAAACCGGGACTACCAGATTAATTTTTCATTATATTCCTTTCAATGTTACAATACATATATATACATGGCGAAGCATCCAATACCATGGACTGAAAACCATCGCGCCAAAAACCATGTGCGAAAACCATGCACAAAACCATACGTAGATCCGCCCAACCTAATATAGGGTCCAAAAAAATTGCTAGTCATGGAAAGAATATAACACAACCCAACAATAACCATGTTTCCTGTAACTGCCCCAGGCTAAAAGTTCATGTAATAAAGTTAATAAAGGAAAAATAAGACCAAGGTCATGGGACACATATTCCAATCTTAATGTTGGACAACGCATCCTAGTGGAAATCACTTTTTGTTTGTTATGGCTAAGGGAAATTGGAAGAGGCATTGACAAATGCTTTGAAAAGGAAAAAAAGCATTATTTGCATTTTATTTATGAAAATAAAGGAAAATAGGAGAAAAGGAAGGTGAAAGGTCACATGAAGAGGAAATTGAAGGAAAATAGAGAAAAAAATGAAGAAATTAGAGGCAACAATAATAAAAAGGCATCATAGCATCAATTTGGGGCCTTTTTCAATTGAGTTTTGGAATAGCTTCAAAGAGGAGAAGAGCACCAAGATGAGAAAGAAAGCAAAAGAAGGACAAGGAAAGAAAAGGACAAGCAAGGAAAAGTTAGATCAAGCAGCTTCAACATGAACACTTTCAGGTAACAGGTTGCATGTGTGATTTCCTAGTTGTTTTATGCATGCATGGTATATGCATGTGTTTATTTGGCTCATTTGTTGTCATGGGCATGGGTTTTGTCGGGTTTTGACAATGGTTCCATCCTTGCCTTCCCATTTCTGGATAGCCATGGTGTGATGGGATTCATTCTTGGTTGAGGTATGGATTGTCATAAGGTTTTGGATCTAGGTGAGGTGGTCTTAGGAAAATCCTAAGGGTTGGGGGTGGAGATGGCTTTCTCCAAGAAGTCCTCAACATGTGGGTGGAGACAGGAAAATTTCTCAAGGGATGGTGAAGGAATTCTGACGCATCCAAGCTTAGTTTAGTTTTGTTATCTTGGGACTGATTTAGGTGAGATCACGGTAGTGTGAGGGTGGAAGTGGTTTAACCTTCAGATTCCCTTGGTTTTTTAGGCATTGGTTTATCCCATGAGATCAAACATTCATGCTTAGAATATGGCACGGGGGTGATTGGCTGAAAGAAAATTTTGGTTCAGCCTAGTCTATTATTTGGTGGTACGTGGAAGTCCTTGACTTGGTTGGCTTTTTCATATTGTTAATAAGAGATAAGTTCCTCTTGTCTTTTATGAGTAAATGTACTTGTTATTATGTGGCATTAATGGATTTTCTATCATTGGTATATCTATTTATATGTCGATTATAAGCATGGATTTATGACATATTTAAGTATGTCTCGTATCACCTTTTGATTTATTGATGAATGGTTATCGAATGCATGACCTAATATATTTTATTGAAGTTATTGTGAGAAGGCATTAGTCCTTCCTGGTAAACCCTAGATAATTTTTAGATCTCTATGTTCAGATATGCATTCATGGCCTGTAGAATGCATGTTTTTCATGTGTTTGACGAAATGATTGTCATGGTTAGCATGGGATAAGGTGAGTCTGTTACAGGGAAAAGTGTCTATTTAGAACTGCTCTATCCCACTAAGGTGTGACAGCTACCTTAGAAACAAACAGAGAAAAGCTACTTTTGTATTTCCTTTATGAATTATAGATAGAGAGGAATAGAAAGAACCAACCTGTGTCTTGCGCTAATCCTTTGATTCAATCCCTCTCTTCTTTGATAGTCTCCAGCTACCTACTCCCTTGCACGCCCAGCTTCACAAAGTACCTGTAAGATCACAGAAGCATAGCACTATACAAAGACATGGATCTATATTCATAAACAACTTAGGATCAGATTTAAGTTAACCATACAAATGTAACAAGCATCAATGATACAAAAGCATGGAGGAGAACTCAAATAGCTTTTAATGATAAACAAGAAAAGATCCAGGAGGAGTTACAACCAGTGGTTCCGACCCAGCATCAACCTCCCAGCAAAGAAGCCCCTCTTCACCTCAAACAAAGCATAGATCACCCAACAATCTAATGTTTGTCTCTAGAAACCAACAGCAATTCCTTACAATATGCAAAATTCCAGCCTCTGGATCTCTGGGATAAGGGATCCATATATAGATATCTGTAAGGAGGATGAGTCAGCTTGTGATTTGATTAGTGTCTTCTCTCTGTCAGTTCTTGCTTCCACTTGGAGACTGAGGGCCTCTTACTCATCCTTGGTCGAATTCAATGAGGCAAGTGTCACAGGAGAAGATTCTGGAAGCTTCCATTGCCTCTCCACCTCGCGGAATGACACTGCCATTTGTCATTTCTCGCCCATCGCACCCCACAGAAGGAGTTTTGAAATGCAACGCACCCTCATAGTGCATTTGGGTGAGATGCAACGCACCTAGCCAGTGGAGCAGCTGCAATGATCCTGTTTTGACCAATTCTGAGCAGTTTCTGGTGGAGAACTTCTGGGAGAAGCTGTAATCTGTTGACCTTGTTCCTTTAGGGGTTAGAACAACACTTTTAGGGACTTAGGAGCCCTTGGTTTATGGACATTTCATGCTTGGAGTTGTAGGGCACAAAAATGTCTATAACAGAGTCATTGATCAATTTATGAGTTAAAATATTTGTCATTATTATATTTATCTTTTCTGAGAGTTTCAATAAGTTCTGGGCAGAGGTTTGGATCCTAGCCCTAAAAAGGTGGCTTAGATCTCATAATTGTTGGCACATAACTGCCTGAAAAAGACTGCAGTCATATGGAAGAAATATTATGGGAATGATTGGAGGGTTTCAATCGCATGGAGGCTTAGACATTGGAGTGACTAGGAGTCTAGTTCATTAAAAAAGCAGGTTAACTTAGGGTTTGGACACTTGGAGTGCTCAGTTAGCTCCTGGGGTCTCGTAGCACCTAAGGGAAGTCAATAAAGCCTTAGTTTGTCGACTAAGGTAATATACGAGGTTGAGTCATGTCATAGTAGCCCTCAGCTCTTGTTTTCCTTGAGAAGGCTAGTTAAAGTGGCTAGATATGGGAGGATGTGTTACAAAGTGGTATCAGAGCATGGTTCAAATACTTGGACCAGATGGGTAAGATGCATGTTGTTATGCATACTTTGTCATGGTTATGGTTGTCATGCATGGCGTCATGGTATGTAGTTGGTATTTTCATGCATAATGCCGATATTTTGATATGATTATGTTTATACATGTATTGTACTAATGTGGACTAAATTTGCAGATGAAAAATCCTCCCCTGAACGTCATTGAGGTATGACTTTGATATATTTGGTGTATCTAACATGGCATGCTTATAGGAATCATACAATTAGAGATAACAAGCAAAATGGTAGACTACAGTTCACATGACTCTCCCTACAGATTAGTTGGGTAGCAAGGAGATAAGTATTCTCCTAGTATAGCATATACATTGAGGATTTTGAGGGCAGAGATAAAAATTTGCAAGGCAAATAATGACAGGTTGGTTGAGGCTTGCGAAAGACTTGTAAAGGCTCAAGAAAGGTAGGCAGAAGTAAATGTAGTGATTCTTTAGAATTTTTTAGGTTTACAGAGACAAGGACAGTTGACAATTAGTCAATAGCAGGAAGAGAAGACAATTGAAGCCTATGGTAGCAAGTTTCGATCAGGATACATGTTGGATAGAGGGGACACAGTCAGAGGTGGCAGATCATTAGATACACCTTACAGGAGGACTGGTATGTATGGGGTTCATTCTAGTTCCTCGTCTAGCAGACATCATTACCATAATTATCATCATCATCCTTATAGGAGGAGAGAGTACTTCCCTGAGGAGTTCAATAAATTCAAGCCACCTACATTCGATGGAGAGATGAAGAAGTCAGAAGATGCAAAGGCATGGTTGCTTGGGAAGAAGAATTTATTCATATTGCATAACCATTTATAGAACATGAAAGCCAAGATAGATACCTTCAATCTTAAAGGGAAAGCAGATATTTGGTGGGAAGATGTGAATAATGCCAGTGGCATTCGAGAAGAAGAGTTGACTTGGGATGAATTTGAGAGACTCTTTAAGAAGAAGTATTTATCTTAGAGATATTGTGATGACAGAGCTAAGGATTTTTATGAGTTGCAGATGGGTTCTATGGTAGATGATGAATATACTAATAGGTTCTTGGAGTTTTTGAGGTATGTGTCTTACCTCAATGATGAGAAAGAAAAGATTCAATGGTTCATCAGCAGGTTTCCAGTAGCATATAGGGACTGGATTGAGTTTGATGAGCCTAGATCATTGGAGGAAGCCATAAGGAAATTGAAGCATTGTTATGAGCAGTCAAAGTGTAAAGTTGAGCCTAAGCGTTATTTGAAGGGAAATGATAAATTTGAAGGGAAGTGACCACCGAAGCAGGGAAGACCTTAGGATGAAGGTGAGAAAAAGAATGTTTCTCCTTACAAGTTGTTCAATGTAGTTGAGAAGGGACATGGGCCATAGCCTCGGGAGAAATAGAATAGAGGTGATGGTAGGGGACCATTGTAGTGTTGGATATGTGGAAAAGATCATTGCACGAAGTATTTTCCATTGTACCAAGGTGGTAGGCCTCATATCTAAAGTGCTCAAGAGGTGCAGATAGTTGGGGATGTTGGTCATAGCATTCCTCATATTTATGTAGTTGTGGACGACAAGCAGGCAGATCATCAGGCATCCATTATTGATATGCAAGGTAAGATTTGTTTCTATTTTGATTGACCTTGGATCTAATTATAGTTATGTTAATCCTGACCTAGTGTATAAGTGCGGCTTGAGAAAAGAAGTGCATGCAGAGTCTTGGTTGGTGCAGTTGGATACAGATACTAGGAAGAGAGTTCATCACTAGGTAATAGCTTGTGCATTTGAACTAAATGGTATACCTACATCAACCCATCTAAATGTGCTTCCATTGGGATCATATAGTATGCTTTTGGGTATGGATTGGTTGTATTTTCACAAGACCAAAGTATATTTTTATGACAAGAGTATTCATTGCCTAGACGATAATGGGGAAAAGAGGATCTTGCATGGAAAGAAGAAGCATACATAGGTGAGGATGGTCACATCTATGAAGGAAAAGTGAAGTTGTAGGAAAGGGTGTGTAATGTTTGCAGTTCATATTTCCAGTGACAAGGGTAAGGATGTTGAGGATACAGAAATATTCAAGAGGTACCCTGTCTTGCAGCAGTTTCAGGATGTATTCCCAGCAAAGATTCCAGAGTTGCCTCCTCACAGTGAAGTGGAATTTTCTATTGAGTTGATACCTAGAGAAGCACCATCATCAAAGGCACCTTATAGGATGATCACTTCAGAGTTAGTGGAATTGAAGTTACAATTGAATGAAATGCTTGAAAAGGGATACATTAGGCCATGTGTATCGCCTTCGGGTGCACCTGTATTGTTCGTGAAGAATAAGGATGGTACTCTCCGGTTATGCATTGATTACAGGAAGTTGAACAAGGTGATGATCAAGAATGGGTACCCATTGTCGAGGATCGATGACTTATTTGATTAGTTGAAGGGAGAAATTGTGTTCTCGAATATTGATCTGAGATCAGGATTGTTGACAAGGTTAATCCTCTCTGTGGATAGAGACAATCCCTCTAGCCCAATGAGTGGGTCTAGCAACTAAAGTGACAACTAACTAGACATCTTCCTATATCATAATTGAAAAGTAGAACGAGAGATATGACCTACCTCACTCTGATGCTATTCTAGTTTCCTTTGTTGATATCCTCGAACCGCTTGTGTCATGAACTTGTTCCTGCTTATCTCAACGCTTATGTACCTACACAAGTGATCAAGAGACAACAAAGCATGCCAAAACCAATAGAAAATCTAACAATAACCTACTTATGATGGATCCCTGTTAGGATTTGAAACGTTGACAAATATGGTTATTACTATGGATACTCTAACACTTAACTCAAAAGAAATGAACCACAGATGCCTAAAATCTAGAATAACCTACTTAGCTGATCAAGGAATGCCAAGCTAACACATACATGAACATATATATTTTGGGAAGATGAACCAGAAGTTGTATATTATTTAATGAATAAAGGGAATCTTATAACCATAGCCTTGATGTTGAAAGTCTCCCCTTGAGTGGTAACCCAAGTCCAAGCCAAGAAACTCTCCAAACACTCCTTCTCCAAGTCTGATGAATAGCCTCTAAGCACAAGCTCAGCATAGGGGTGCAAATGGACATAGAAAAACAATTTGGGAATGGGAGAGGACGAATTTATAGGTTGGGAGAGGGAGTTATGACTTTTCAAAATATAGGATTAGGCCCACATCTCAAGGAGGTAGCTCATAGGGATAAGACAAAGAGGTCAAGTTAGGAGGATTCGACCTCATCTATGCGAAACCACCTCCAGCTCGTCGCTCTGGAAGCTTCTAGATCATGAAGCTTCTCATCCTCTTTGGAAAAATTACCTTTTGGGATCATCGTGGGTATGCAAGGGAACAGAGCGATGCCATTGCTGGTCAAACACAGTGCAACTTGCGACCATCGTGGTTTTAAGCCTCATAATAGCGATGATCCTTATTTTAGGGTTTTAAGAGAAATTTCTTCAAGGAAAGCTCAAGTCATTTTCCAAGCAAATTTAAAGGAGGTGTTATAGACATATTTGGGCACTACAACCCCAATCACATATGTCCATAAACCAAGGGCTTCTAAACCCATAAAAGTGTTGTTTCATACCCTAAAGGAACAAGGTCAGCTGATTACATCATCTCCCAAAAGTTCTCCATGAAAAACTACTCAGAACTGGTCAAAACAGGACCATACAAACTGCTCCATGGATAGGGTGCCATGCATCTCACCTATTACATATGGGGGGTGCGATGCATATTAGAAAGCCCTTCTGTAGGGTGTGATGAGCAAGAGTAGACAAATGGCAAAAGCAGTGTGCTAGGTGGAAACCCAGAGAATCTTCTAGAAACTACTCATATGACACTTGCCTCTCTGAGTTCGCCCAGGGATGAGTAAGAGATCTAAAATCTCCAAGTGGAACCAAGAACTATCAGTGAAATGACACTAATAAAAATCCCAGAAGTTGACTCACTCTCCTGAAAACATCTATATATGGATCCCTCATCCAAGAGATCCAAAGGCTGGAATTTTGTAATTTGCAAGGAAGTGTTGTTGGTTTCTCTTTAAAGACATTGTTGGGTGATCTTGCTTTGTATGAGCGGAAGAGGGCTTTCATGCTGGGAGGATGATGCTGGATCAAACAGCCTGGTTGTAATCCTCTCTTCTACGACTTCTATCAATAAAGCTATTTGAGTTTTCCTCCATATGCTTGTATATCTCTGAATCTTGTTTGTATATGCATTTATATGGTTAATGTACATCTGATCCTACATTATTTATGGTTGTAGATCTCTATTCTTTGATGTTATTTTGTTGCCTTGACTCTATAGGTGTTCTTTGAAGTGGGACAAGTGAGAAAGGGTGGCGAAAGCTCTATCAATGGAGAGAGGAAACGAGCAAGGAGACTAGCGAAAGACTGAGGTTGGTACTCTCTACTTCTCTCTCATCTATCTCTCATAAAGGAAAACACAAGTAACTTTAATCTATTTGTTTCTAAGATAGCTACCCGTCTTAGTGGGACTAGCAGCTCTGAATGGACACTAATTTTCCCGATAACAAAATGGCGACTCCACTGGGGAGCGAATAGTTTGTTTGTTTTGTTATTGTTGTTTGCTTTATAAACCACAGACGAAGCCTGAACTCAAGCCAGCTAGCCTTCAAACTGCTTTTGCTATGCAACTACAAAGTAGATCAACGCTGCTTCAGTAAATCTCTAGGTTGGTTTATGAACTGAACCTCTAGCTTGAAAACATCTTAAGTGCCCTTGTGGTAGCTCAAATAACCTCATTAGATCAGCCCCTATACTTTGTGTTTACTGACAATCATTAGCTCAGCTTAAATCCCTGAACTTAGTTGCAAACTATGAGAAAAAAACGAAGCTCAGTCTCGCCCCTAGACCATCACACTATCTCTTCTTGGCAGTCTGGATGCATCGCACCTCCCATGTGTTGTAGGTGAGATGCATCCCTGTTTCCCTATGTTACAGCTGTGATGATCAGATAACACTGTTTCTGCCTCTAGATTTTGGTTTTTTCTTCATTGTCTTCAGCTTTATTCAGTAGTTTTGCTATCTGTGATCAGTATGTCTCTGTTGAAACCATCTTCCTCTGCATTATTCAGCCTTCGTCGATAAAGTATTGTGAATGTTTTTATGAATTTTTTCGTCATTTACAGTTCTCTTGTGAAAATAGTAGCTTAATCAAATTGTCACCTTTTGATTTGAAAGTGTCACAAGTGTCGTTTTCAGTCAAGAAAAAGAGTATTACAAAGCATTCCTCTTTTAGACAGTCGATTACACTTTTTCCATTGTATTTGACTTGAATCATTAGTATTTCAAGTGTCGAAAGCAGTTTAAATTCAAAATCGCAGAGTGTCATCTTGACCCTACTTTCGTTTTTTGAAAAGAAAATTGTTAGTACTGTCGCTTTGAAAGAGAATAGTTCAGATCTATACTTTGTTTTCTTTTTTTCATTCATACATTAAGAAAGCAGAAAACAAATACATGCATGCGCATGTGCATCTAGACTGCATGCTAAAATTGATTTAGGAAAAGTGCATCTAATGTGTGCTCTCTACTCTATGTAGAAAGAATTTCATTTCTCTTTCCTTAGTAGCTAGGATTTTCATTGCAAAAAGAAAGTAAATGATTGTTTATCATCTTAGATTGCATATTTAGGAATTGTATATCTACATCACGTGGTGAACCTTAAAGGAAAACTTCTTAAGAAAGATCAACTGTAAAATAAACTTCAATGAACATAAAAACGCTTTGGAACCTAACGCACAACATCTAGAAGTCTAGGCTAGAGACGTATTTTGGCATTGTAAAGCCTGGTAACTATCGCTTTCATCGTAGGTTGGGTGATTCCTCCTCTTTGAGACGACAAGTGCCAGTACAAGTTTGTGCTCCCACGTACCATCGAGTATATATTGGGAGACCACAATAGGCTACATCCTTTATCCTTAGGAAGCCATGTCTGCCACCCTATCAATCACAATACACTGAACATAGCATTCGGGAAGAATGACTGCCGTACTGTGAAAAGTATTTTGCAGTTTTGCGATTGGTTTGGTAATCCCCTCTGTCTATATTTCCAGAGTATTCACTTTCATTCCTTTTCGGACTCCCTAAAAGAAAAGGTCCGTTTGAGCACTTGTCACTTCAGGCTCATTAAAAATCGAAGGCAACTAGTGTCATCTTTAGCTTTTTCTTGACTCTTAAAAATTGAAAAAGCAAGTTGTGTCAAAGCGTCATAAAATTATTTTAATCGGAATAACATCATTGTTCCCTCGTTGGTCTTGAGGTTGAGAAATGGATTTTACCAATCAAGGATTTCCCCTCGAGGGAAATCCTAGTCCCTTCTCCTCTTGGGGGGATGTTGGTGCTCCACACATGGCCACATTGTCCCTTCCAGGACTCACAATTGGCCTGCCAGTATGGCTTTTCTCGGCCTCTGTTGTTCAAAACACCGCAATTCCTCAGCAATCCAATCCGCAACCAGATGAAGTTGCTCCTCAACCTTCTACTTCGTTTTTTTCTCCCTCTCCTTCTTCCTCTTCACTTGGTGAAGCTAGCAATGCTAAAAACCAAGTAACTGAGAAGAAGAAGAAAGGGAAGGAGAAGAAGAAGAAGAACCCAACAGCAAAAAGGGGCAACCGTATATCATCTGGCGAAAATCCACACACTGCACCTTCCAAACCTAAATCTCCATGTGTCATTTGCAAGGGAGACCACTATCATCGAGATTGTCCCTGCATCCCACAGATCTTGAGGGACTGGTCTCCCCACTTGCACAATCCGGTGTCTTCAACCGCTGATGATCATGTTGAAAGCACACCGTCAACTAGTGAAAATGAAGTCAATGGACAAAAAGGAAGATCCAAATTTCCTTGTAGACTGTGTGAAGGTGATCATGCCCTCCACCGTTGTCCCTTCCTAGACGAAGCTAAAAGAGTCTTGGATAACCGTCCTGCATCACTGCAGCGACTTCCTCCTGGATATAAGAAACTCTTGTCGAGTCCATCGCTAGTTGAAAATCCAACTAACACACCATTGTTGTCGGTTGAAGCACCTATCATTGAAGATAGACCCTCTGAGTCCACACCGGACCAAAGTCAACAGGTCGAGACGGCAGTCGACCCAATCTTGTCTTCAAAGGACCCACCTTCAGATGATACTGTCACCAAAGAGAATGAGAATGACACCATTCAAATTCTTTTCGTAAACACAGACTCCGATGAACATGGGGGCAATCTACCCATTCCTTTACCGCAGGAAGGAAGTTCATCAGAGATGTATCCGACCGTTTATTCGGTCCCACCTCCAAGCAATCTAGTCGTTTCCTTCGATTGGAATCTACTAGGCAGACCCCACCTACCATCTAATGTACCATTCTGAATCATAGTACAAGCTTACAGAATGATCATGGTCGGTACTATTATAGATGAAGGGGCTTCTGTGAGTATCCTTTCCTCAACTGCTTGGAAAGCGCTTGGTTCGCCATCGCTTCTGCCTGAGATTCGAAATCTGACAGGCTTCAACAAAGGAACCAGTCGACTGTTAGGGATCCTTCCAAATTTTCCTATAACTTTGAGAAGGAAAACTATTCATCTAAATGTGATGGTAGTCCAAGGACCTCTAGATTACAATCTACTCCTTGGGCGTGACTACATTTATAGCATGGGAGCTATCGTTTCTTCACTCTTTCGAGTGATGTGTTTTCCACATGAAGGCAGAGTGGTCCAGCTCGTAGACCAGCTTTCGTTCCCTGGTTCAAACACAGCTATTAGTCAAATGCCATCCCTAACTGGTCTTTTTGCATAAGGAATGTCTCATCAATCTCCAGTCCGTCCACCTGATGATCGCGAGTGATTCGGTGATTGTGACTGAAACCTAGGAGGCATGCGCCCTAGTCTGCTTTGACAGAAAAACCCCATATATAAGATAGGTTTCCACGTAGGAATATGACTAGTCTGACAATCATGTCCATTTAGGATAATGGATCAGTCTGGAAAAGGATTCCTCCATCAAAGGTTAGGTGATTGTAGCTAGAATCACCTTCGTCCGTTGCGATGGATAGATCCAAGGAAGTGTTTTGTCTGCACATGTGGATGAAACAATATTGCTAATGCAAGAAACTTCCAGCTGGTAACCTGGAAACTCTATTTCTTTATACCTGGGGGCATGCAAACCTTTTTGTGTGCAAGTGAAAAGCGACCATTTATTTTCTTAGTTTGTAGGCTCTTAACCCTTTAAACTTGTAGGTTGGTCGTTCCTAGCTTGCATAACGAAAGGCTCAGGAGCAAAGTTTCGAATGGGGCAAGCGCCCTAAAAAATGAACCTATCGATGAGACATCCTTATTATACGACTGGTACGAGCAGTTTTACGCAAAGTTCAAGCTCGTTAAAAAATAAACCTCACCATGAGCAGTTTTACGCAGTTCAAGCTCATCAAAAAATAAACCTAGCAATGAGCAAATGTTCCCATAGAGTTTAAGCTCATTAAAAAATGAACCCCACCTTTAGTAAATAATCTTTGTGATCGCGTAATTATCAGCTTTTGAACCCTGGTCGTGTTCTTACCATCACCTCCACTCTCTTTTAGCCGATCATATGCCTCCATTTGATTATTTACCCCTTTTGAGGAACAGTTGCGACGAGTGATTCTATTAGCCACCTTCTTTACACTTCCATGATTGAAAAGTTCCAAGCCTTTCCTGGAACTAGTTGCTATTCAAAAACATCACTCGTTCCTCAAAAAACGAGTCTCCTTTAAGCTCTTTTCATCTGACTCGTAAAATATGAAAAGATTGCCAAGAAATTGGCCTCTCCAGCTCGTTAAAGTGACCGGAAGTGCTATCCCTCCTCTAGATTTTAATATTTTTGGACTTGAGGGATTATTACACAAAAATATCGAGTGCTTGTCTTGTTCGGCTCGTTAAGACTATCAAAAAGTCATCCCTTTCGTATTATTTTACACTTTTTCGGACTTAAGCGATTGCATTACGAAAAAGGACCACTGGAGTTGCCTTTCCGTCCCTTTTTAGACTCTCTAAAATTGAAAAGGACCGAGTTATCTTTGTCGCTAAACTCGTTAAAACAATAGCGACAAACTTGTCCATGCAGACAAGAGCGAGTCTCACTGTCGCTAGGCTCGTTAAAACATAGCGACGGGTTTGCCCGAAGGGCAAATTATAGAACAAGCATATGTTATCCTCCTCAAGCTTGAAAAAAATAAAGAGGTACTATGCAGCAATGACTGGGGAAAAAGGGAAGAAAACTTGAATAGCTTCATTGGTAGCAGGTTGCTCTTGAACATGACACTTTCACTCCGTCACCATGACTGAGTCGAGTTGGGTTATTCCATTCACCGGTCACATCACCATTGGTCCACCATACCATCCACCTTGGGGTTAACGCTACCAATCCATTTCAGTGTCGCCGATATGTTCAAGAGAAGTCGCTCAGAGAATTCACCAACCTATCTAACGTCTCATCTACTGCAATAGCTTCACTCTCCATTTTTCATGACCGCCACCCTGAACCTTGTATCATCAGATCGTTTTCACCTCCACAAAATCATTTGCTCCGTTCCGTGTCATAGATGTGGGATTCATTAAGTCCCTCCTACGACGGGTCACTTCTTGTTGACATCAGCTCATTATCTAAGAAGTTGACTTAGGGACAACCCTTTCAGTACTTTGAAGCTTGCATGCCTCAATGGCAAGTTTCTCACTTCCAGTGACAGGTTTACATCAATGGCCTTCGACCGAAATATTTTACATGGTGTTTGACATCAGCTCATGTATTCACACCACGTGAATTGTACTGCAGTACCTTGAGGGTCATCATCATTATCGGTGATTCCTCTCGCGCCCGTTAACAGCTTACATCATTGGCTGGTAATGAGGCGATGTCTTTCCATGTTCGACATCAGAAGATCTTTTCACATGGATCAACTTGTACTTCGAGCAAAGATTGAACGAGTTTGAAGACCCCAGATCTATTTTCATCCATCCGAGCTACGATATATTCAGGAAAATAAAGACATCAAATGTACATCACAGCTGCACAGATAATCATCCAAACTAAAGGATGATGACTCTACCATAATCATCAGTCTGCCACACAAACGATTGTCTGTCTTATGTACATGAATATGAATTTATAAAGCTGACCATGGGAACGCCCGCCTCAGCTAGATCATGAAAATATTGTGAAGATAATGTATTGTATTGTATCTTATTATAGGTCACCTTCCAATTTGAAATACCTTGGATCCTCATTATAAAGCATTTCACCCGACATCAAAAGGATTTACGACCTCATGCTTTAGGGGGCAACCGTTATAGACATATTTGGGCACTACAACCCCAATCACATATGTCCATAAACCAAGGGCTTATAAACTCCTAAAAGTGTTGTTTCATATCCTAAAGGAACAAGGTCAGCTGATTACATCATCTCCATGAAGTTTTCCATGAAAAACTACTCAGAACTGGTCAAAACAGTACCATACAGACTGCTCCATGCATAGGGTGAGATGCATCTCACCTATTACACACGGGGGGTGTGATGCATACTGGAAATCCCTTCTATAGGGTGCGATGAGCAAGAGCAGACAAATGGCAGAAGCAGTGTGCTAGGTGGAAACCCAGAGAATCTTCTAGAAACTGCTCATATGACACTTGCCTCTCTGAGTTCGCCCAGGGATGAGTAAGAGATCTAAAATCTCCAAGTGGAACCAAGAACTATCAGTGAAATGACACTAATCAAAATCCCAGAAGCTGACTCACTCTCCTGAAAACATCTATATATGGATCCCTCATCCAAGAGATCCAGAGGCTGGAATTTTGTAATTTGCAAGGAAGTGTTGTTGGTTTCTCTTTGAAGACATTGTTGGGTGATCTTGCTTTGTATGAGGTGAAGAGGGCTTTCATGTTGGGAGGATGATGCTGGATCAGACAGCCTGGTTGTAATCCTCTCTTCTACTACTTCTATCAATAAAGCTATTTGAGTTTTCCTCCATATGCTTGTATATATCTGAATCTTGTTTGTATATGCATCTATATGGTTAATGTACATCTGATCCTACATTATTTATGGTTATATATCTCTATGCTTTGATGGTATTTTGTTGCCTTGACTCTATAGGTGTTCTTTGAAGTGGGACAAGTGAGAAAGGAGTGGCGAAAGCTCTATCAAGGGAGAGAGGAAACGAGCAAGGAGACTAGCGAAAGACTGAGGTTGGTACTCTCTGCTTCTCTCTCATCTATCTCTCATAAAGGAAAACACAAGTAACTTTAATCTATTTGTTTCTAAGATAGCTACCCATCTTAGTGGGACTAGCAGCTCTGAATGCACACTAGTTTTCTCGATAACAGGAGGGATTTGAGTTGTATACATGGATGAGTATATTGTATAATAGTCATGTTTCTGGCACTTCAAGGCATGTCACAAGGAAGTGCATGAGGCGTGACAAAATATTGTGTAGCAGATGCCCCCTAAATCATGAAGGTAGAATGAGGAGTGATGGTTGAGATGCTTTATGAGCTCTTGCAAGGACAAGGAACCGCACTGTCAGGAGACCTGCAAATCAAGGACGCATATACATATACATATCTGAGATCAAAACATGAATCCACGGCATGGACACAACCATCCTATATGAAAAGATCCATGGTATGGGCGCAGCCATCTAGATAACAAGGATCATCATCAATATAAAGTCCCACGGTATGGTCACAGCCATTTGTATAGTGGAAACATGTGCACAATCATGAATGACATATAACTCCTTGTAACCTGAGTCATAACAGACAAGACTTAGAGTCTTGCACTCCATCTCAACCCGATCAACGGACGAACCCTAACATGCGAATAAATGTGTTGAAGTCGAACATGTTATAAAACCACCTAATTACCAGCGATTGATGTGGACCATTAATAGGTACGAGAGGAACCATCCATAATGACAATGGCTCTCAAGGTATGACAGTACAATCAGTGAATGTGATAACAAAGCTGAAGTTGAACACTCTTGGAATCACTCATTCAAAGGTCAATAGTGAAAACCTGTCTTCAGATGCGAAGAACTTTCCATTAGGGCATGCAAGCTCTAAGGTACTGAAAGGGAGTTTCTAAGTCATATTCCTGGATAATGAGCTGAATTCGACACGAAGCGACCCGTCGAAGGAGGGAAATGATGAATCCCCCATCATCGACATGAAATAAGGAATAAAGTGGAATAATTTTCAAGACTATAACAATAACTCAAATGGTGTATAGGTAAATAACTGCAGATTGAACTTTTCTTGAACACTGGCAACACGACTCCATAGTGTAGCGGCATCTGACTCGACATAGGACTAAAGGTCATGATGATAAAATGGAATAGTCAAATGAGAGGCAAAAATGGATCACCCAAACCCGGAAGGACAAGTGAGTGAGTGAGGATATCCCAAACCCGACACGAGAAACAGATGGGTGTCATGTTCAAGAGCGACATGTTGCCTATACATAGGATGCTTCATCTTCATTTTTCCCCGCTATTTCTAGCGAGTACCTCTTTATTTTTACACAAGATTAAATAGGATACCATATGCTTATCTTATAAGTTCACCCTTCAGATGAATCCATCCTAGTACGTTTTACGAGTCCTAGGAAGGAAAAACTCAGGCTTGTCATGGTGACAAGTATTTCGTCTTTTAATTTTAACGAGTCCGACGTAAGAATAACTCGGTATCTTTTTCAAATTTAGAGAGTTTGAAAAAGAGGCGAAAAAGAAAATTCCATCATGCCCCTTTTCATAATTTGTCTCTCAAATCCCAAAAGGTAGAAAACAATATTCGAGAGAACCTCCTAGCCATTTTCGACTAAGGTGTACCTTTTTCATAAATAGTCAATCTCAGCTTGAGAAAGGGATAAACGTATACTGAGATGACATCGATTCATTTACTTTAACGAGTTCAAAATGACAAGTACTCGTCAATATTTTCATATTTTTAGAGTCTGAAAAGAGCTTAAATATGACTCCTCCCAGAGGAATGAGTGGTAAAAAGGATAGCAACTGGTTCTGGTAATGATGGAACTTCTCAAAAAATGTAATAGTCAAGAGGCTGGCTAATAAGACCACTTATCGCAGATGTTCCTTAGGCACAAGAAAAAAACCAAGTGAAATCATATGATTGGCCAAAGAGATGGTGACAATGGAATGAAAGAACCAAGGCTCATATGACAAAAAATTGGTTGATAAAAATGGAAATCACGAGATGCAAAGTGGGAATGGTTTCATTTTTACACAATCTTGAAACATGGGAAACTATGCTTGAGTATACTTGAGGATGATTTCATTTTTTCACAAGCTTGAAATAGAGACAAACTATGCTTGGATTTGGTTTCATTTTTACACAAGCTTGAAATGGAAACAAACGGTGCTTGGGTTTGGTTTCATTTTTACACAAGCTTGAAACATAAACAAATTATGCTTGGATTTGGTTTCATTTTTACACAAGCTTGAAACAGAAACAAGCAGTGCTTGGGTTTGGTTTCATTTTTACACAAGCTTGAAATGGAAACAAACTATGCTTGGATTTGGTTTCATTTTTACACAAGCTTGAAACAAAGATAAACTATGCTTGACTTAAGTTTGCATGCCCCCAGCATAATGACTCAATTCGAGGTACAAGCCCCCCAAGCTTCATTTCATTGACCTAGGTGGATGGAAAGAAGGTTCACGTACGAGATCAAGTGAAAGACTCGACTGGGATTTTATGAGATTTAATCCAAGACTTGAATTGGAAAGGGATGTGTTTCATTTTTTAATGAGCTTGACATAGGAAAAGAAGCATGCTCATGACCTATTTCTTTTTTTAATGAGGTTGACATAGTGAAAGAACTATCCTCATATACTTTGTTTCATTTTTCAAGGAGCTTGACACAAGACAAGGAACTCTGCTCCATATCCCTTGTTTCATTTTTTAACGACCTTGACACAAGACAAGGAACTCTGCTCCATGTCCTTTGTTTCATTTCCTAAGGAGGTTGACACAAGACAATGAACTTTGCTCCACATCCTTTGTTTCATTTTTTAAGGAGCTTGACACAAGACAAGGAACTCTGCTCCACTGGGACCTTGACCCGATAAAAGACCAAAAGAGGTTGTGGCTTCCAAGAGTTTCTCATCAGATGGGAGAACAAAACTTGGGAAGTGATACATGTCCAGGGATCCAAATGAAAAATCGAGCTCCAATGCCCCCAGTACATGGTGTACTACATCACCTACTAGATCATCAGTAGATGTGGGCATGGAAGAGGTAGCCACATAATCAACATGCGACGGGGGTGATACCACTTGCATATAAGAACCATTCAAGGATGATGGTTGAGCGAGAGTTGATTCAGGACCAATGAATGTAATCTGATCAATGATCACAATGCTTCCTTCATGCGGGAAACACATCACTCGAAAGAGGGAAGAGACAAGAGCTCCCATGACATAAACATAGTCACGACCAAGGAGTATATTAAAATATAAAGGGCCTTGGACAACCATCACATCTATATAGACAGTCTTTCCTCCCAAAGTAATAGGCAACTTAGGAAGGATCCCTAACGGTTGATTGGTTCCTCTGTTAAAAGCTAATAGATTCTAGGTGACAGGGACAAGCTAAGAACCTAGAGCTTTCCAAGCAGTTGAGGATAGGATGCTAACACATGTGCCCTCGTCTATGACTGTGCTAGGTACGGCCATATGGTAAGCTTGTACTGTAATCTGGAAAGTCACATAAGACGGAAGGCGATATCTTGCCAGTCGACTCCAATAAAAAGAAGTGACTATAAACTACTCAGAGGGGATGCCATAAGAACGTGAGATATTCCCTCTTGCTTTATGGGAACTGGAGAGATGTTCTCATGCTCCTCGGGAACAAGAGGATTTACCTCCAGTTCATTCGAAACTGAAGAGACCAGAAGAACTTGAGCAGTATGAGGTTCACTCTCTACCGAAAAGGTGCGGTTAACTGAAGGTGGAGTCAAGTATACCGGTTTCTCAACCAATGGTTGGTCGAGAACAGACTCACGAGACTCACTTTCAGAGAGAGTGCAGTTAACCAAAGATGAATTTTGATCAATCACTGGATCAACTAGTGAAGGATCAGTGGAAAGCTTTCGATAACAAACTGGAATATGAGGTTGAGAAGCTGTAAGGTTTTCCAACTCTTTGGAAGCTTCATCCATAAGAGGACAAAGGTGAATGGGATGATTACCTTCACACAACTTATAAGTAAATTTAACTATTCCCTTTTTCCCATGAGCTTTATTGTTACTAGTTGAGGGTTTGTCACCATCTTGATCACCAGAGGCTAATGACAAAGGTCGATGTGAAACTGTAGACCACACTTCTAAGACATTTGCAATACCCGAACAATTCTGAAGAAGGTGGTCACCCTTACATAACATGCAAGGGAAATTTACTTTCTAGGGTTGGTTAGAAGATTTATCTTCATTAGTTTCATCGGTAACAATAGTTGTTTGGTTGCCCCCTTCCTTATTTTGCTTCTTCTTCTTCGTCCTATCCTTCTTCTTCTTAGCTTCCTGATTACTAGAATCCAGACTTTCACCAGGTGAAGAAGAAGAACGGGGTGAAGAAATATACGAAGAAGGCAAGGGGTCAACTTTAGGATCAACATGAGGTTGATGTTGTTCAGGTGGAGGAGAACTTGTTTGAAAATCAGTTTGGACACCCGGAATTACCAAGGTCAAAAATAACCAAACTGATAGACCAATGGTCAATCCAAGAAGGGATAATGTCGCCATATAGGGAGCAACAGTATTTCCAAAAGAAGGAAAAGGACTAGGATTCCTGTCAGAGGGATTTCCTTGACTGGTAGACTCGGGAAATGTTGCCATTGGTATCAACCTAAGATATACTGAGGAGTATTTCCACATGAAGTATGTTATTCTGCGAACAATTAATTTTAGAATTTGAAACAAAAACTTTGCCTTTTCATGTTTTAAGAGTCGAGAAAAGGACGAAAAGGTGACTCTAGTCACTTTCGTTGGTTTAGTGAGCTTGAAAGGACAAGTGCTCGATGATATTTTCAAATTTAAAGAGTCAGAAAAGATTTAAATCACTACTCAGGATACTCTAGGCAAAAAGGATTACCAAGTAACCGTGAACTATAATCTACACCTCAGCAAATAAATTTACCAAGGACTTGACGTACTTGCAGGAAATCTCCCCGAATGTTGTGTTCAGTGTATCACGTTTACCAGGTGCAAACGCGGCTTCCTATGGACAAAGGTTTACAACCTATGGGGGTCTCCCTTTATATACGTGACCATACGGGGAGCACAAATCCATGCTAGCATTGTCTAATGCAAGAGCGAATGACAGTTGCTAAGTTTTAAAGACAGCGGAACACATCTCTAGCCTAGAACACTAAGTATGAGCGTTAATGTTTCAAATGCTCCTTAGATTAATTGATAGATTTTAATTTTATCTTAAATTAAGTTTCAGTTTTGAGGCTCAAAACGATGTCACCTGAACACCTATGATGCAACTATATGAGAAAATTAAATTTTTCACTTCGATGAAAGCTAGACTAACCAAGGGAATAAATTTCAATCAATAATGCATCAAACAAAATGCATCATGCAAAACGCTTTCCACTAACTTTCACTTTCATCTTCCAAATGCCAAAAATATCCTAAATGCAACTTTTCCAAAAGCAAAACGATTTTACTTTACAAAGATGCACTTATATGAATTATGTTTTTCTTTTCGTTTTGAATGATTTGATGCACCTAATATAGTTTTTAGCTTTCAATCATTGAAAAAATGTGATCTATTTTCAATGATGAATCTCAAAAAATAACTTTTCAATGCAACTAATCTAATGCATTTTCACGAAAAGTAAATTTTGAAATACAAGCTAAAACAAATGCAAAATTATGTTTTCAATGATTTCCACATAAAACAACACTCAATCAATCAACAAAACAAGCATCTCAACGACACCAACAACAACCAAGTGACGACCAATTGACTAGAAACCCTAGAACTTAGTCAAATTTCACTTCGAAGCCAATAAGACAAATTTTAGAAATTAATCAAGGCAATCAATCAAAACATTGACAAATCCAAGCATACAGGATAGGAAAAGACCTTAGGGGCCAAGACACACTGGATTCTTAGGAAGAAACCTAAAAAAATCTCACATTCAAGGATCATCGCTGATTTATATAGCCAAACTCGCGATTATTGCTACTTTGCATAGGCAAACCCATGATGGCTTCACTACTTTGTATAGAAAAAGTAGTGATGATTTCAACACGACCAAAAAATGAAGAAATTTTTTTTATCGCGATTGTAAAGGTAAAAACCGTGATCAACGTGACTGTACAGGGTAAACCTGCGATGGGCGAGGAATAGTGGAAAAAACTAGAAAGGTTCCAAGAAGCAATCCAGACTTAGCACTCTAAGGCAATAATCAGTGATGGTATAAACCCAGATTGATGCAAACAAGTCGAAAAATCGACGATTGGTCAAACTAGACAAAAGATCAGGGTGAAGGATTGGATGGAAAGGGTCATAGGATCCCTAACGGAGTCGCCATTTTGCTGACAAGGTTAATCCTCTCTGCGAACAAACACGATCTCTCTAGCCCAATGAGTGGGTCTAGCAACTAAAGTGACAATCAACTAGACATCTTCCTAGATTATAATTGAAAAGTAGAACGAGAGAGATGACCTACCTCGCTCTGATGCTATTCTGATTTCCTTTGTTGAGATCCTCGAACTGCTTGTGTCACAAACTTGTTCCTACTTCTCTCAGTGCTTATGTACCTGCACAAGTGATCAAGAGACAAAAAATCATGCCAAAACCAATAGAAAATCCAACAATAACCTACTTAGTTGATCAAGGAATGTCAAGCTAACACATACATGAACATATATATTTTGGGAAGATGAACCAGCAGTTGTATATTATTTAATGAATAAAGGAAATCTTACAACCATAGCCTTGATGTTGAAAGGCTCTCCTTGAGTGGTAATCCAATTCCAAGCCAAGAAACTCTCCAAACACTCCTTCTCCAAGTCTAATGAATAGCCTCTAAGCACAAGCTCAGCATAGGGGTGAAAATGGACATATACCAACCATTTGGGAATGGGAGAGGAGGAATTTATAGGCTGGGAGAGGGAGTTAGGACTTATCCAAACATAGGATTAGGCCCACATCTCAAGGAAGTAGCTCATAGGGATAAGACCAAGAGGTCAAGTTAGGAGGATTTGACTTCATCTATGCGAAACCACCTCAAGCTCGCCGCTTTGGAAGCTTCTAGATCACAAAGATTCTCATCCTCTTTGAGAAAATTACCTTTTTGGGATCATCACGAGTATGCCATGGAACAGAGCAATGCCATCATTGGTCAAACATAGTGCAACATGCGACCATCACGGTTTTAAGCCTCATAATAGTGATTATCCTTGTCTTAGGGTTTTAAGAGAAATTTCTTCTAGGAAATCTCAAGCCATTTTCCAAGCAATGTTAAAGGAGGGATCTAAGCTATATACATGGATGAGTATTCTGTATAATAGTCATGTTTTGGGCACTTCAAGGTATGTCACAGGGAAGTGCAGGAGGCGTGACAAAATATTGTGTAACAAGGATATCGTCAGGTATGCATCAAAGAAGAGGACATCTACAAGACTACTTTCTGGACTAGGTATGGGCATTATGAATTTGTTGTGGTTCCTTTCAATTTGACTAATGCTCCAACTACTTCTTTTTTTCTTGATGAATAGTGTGTTGTGTCCTTATCACGACAAGTTTGTGATTGTATTCATTGATGATATATTGATATATTCTAAGAATGAGGAAGAACATGTTGAAAATTTAATAGCAGCGTTGATATTGCTAATAGAGCATCAGTTTTATGCCAATCTTAGTAAATGTAGCTTCTTTCAAATAGAGGTGTATTACTTGGGACATGTTGTGTCCAAGGAAGGCATAGCAGTGGATTCAGAAAAGATAAGATCCATCATGGAATGGGCATCTTCTAGAAATGTGGATGAAGTTAGATCATTCATGGGGTTAGAATGTTACTATAGGACGTTCATCTGGAACTTCTCAGGATTTCATATCCTACTACATCATTGCAAAGGAAAGGTAAGAAATTCCAATGGATAGAGGAATGTACGAAAAGTTTTGAGTAGTTGAATAAGTTGTTGACAAATCTTCCAGCGTTAAAGATTGCAGATCTGGATAAAGAGTTTGTGGTGTGTACAGATGCTTACAATAAAGGACTTGGTGGAGTCCTGATGTAGGAGGGACAAGTGGTGTTCTATGATCCAAGGAAATTGAATGAGCATGAATAGAACTATGTGACACATGATCTTGAGTTGGCAAAGATCATTAATGCATTGAAGATGTGGAGGCACTATGTTCCGAGCAGGGGGTTTGTGTTGATGAGCAACCATAGTGGGTTGAGGTACTTGTTTGACCAACCGAATTTGAATGTTGGGCAAGCTAGATAGTTGGCTACACTCAATGAGTTTGACTTCGAGTTCAGATACATTAAAGGAAAGGAGAATAGGGTTGCAGATGCTCTTAGCAGAAGAGTACAAGTGAATCACATTGTAGCTATAAGATCTTATGGGACATATTTACAAGATTAGATCTTATAGGCAAGACAATAGGATGAAAAGTATAGGGAGCTTAGGTGTAGGTTACATTAGAAGGGTACAAGTGATAAGGATGTGCATTATCATCTCACGACATATGGTTTGATAAGATTTAGGGATAGGATTTATGTGTCGAATGATAGTGAGCTCAAGAAGATTATCTTTAGGGAGCTTCATTTCAAGCCATATTCAGGTCACCCAAGATATTAGAAGACATTGAAAAGTGTGAAGAAGTTATACTATTGGTTGAATATGAAGAAGGAAGTGGTTGAGTTTGTTGCTAGATGTCTGGACTGTCAGCAGGTAAAATAAGAGTGTAAACATCCAGGTGGTTTATCGATTTCGATTCCAGAGTGCAAATGGGAGGTCATTTACATGGATTTCATTACAGGTTTGCTGAGGACATCGAGGAAACATGATTATATCATGGTTGTGGTTGAAAACTTGAACAAGGTAGCTCACTTCATTCTAGTGAAGACTTCTTATTCAGCTAGAGAGGTGGCACACGTCTTCATCCGGGAGATAGTGAGGTTGCATAGTGTTTTGAAGAAGATTGTGTCAGACATAGATGCTAAGTTCACTTTCAGGTTTTGGGAGGAGTTATTTGCAGGTTTTCATACATATTTGGTATTCAATACAACTTATCATCCATGGACAAATGGATAGATAGAGAGGGTCAACAGAATTTTGGAGGATATGTTGAGGATGTATGTCATGCACCAATAGAGGAGGTGGGATGAGTATCTTCCACTGGTTGAGCTTCCTGACGACAATGGTTATCGGGAGTCACTGAGGATGAGTTATTTGAGGTACTCTATGTGCATAGTTTTAACACTCCCATCAACTCGAGTGATCCAGTGAACAGGGTACTTATTGGACCAGACATGTTGGCAGAAATGGAACAAGAAATATAGGTTATCAAGAACAATCCAAGATAACATAGGACAGACAAAAAGTTATGTTGATCAACACAAGGAATTTAAGGACTTTCAGGTTGGGGAGCATGTGTACTTGCGCATCAAGACTAAGAGGATATCCTTGAGGATTGGGTCATGTGCCAAGTTAGCACCTCGGTATTGCGAGCCTTTTGATATCTTTGAGAGGATTGGACCAATGGCCTACGGACTTGCACTTCCTCCGACGGTGAAAGTCCATGATGTTTTCCATGTTTCATTGCTTAAAAGATATGTAAAGGATGTTATTCATGTTATTGATTGATCTGTATTGCAAGTGGAGCTAAAGGAAGACTTCCATCTAGAACCTCAATGCATATGGCAGGGGAAATAGCTCATGCTCAAGAACCAAGCAATCAAACAAGTTAAAGTGCAATGGAAGCTCTTTGGGCCTGATGACGCTATATGGGAGATGGTTGATCAAATGCAGGCTATGTATCCTTCATTATTTGTCGGTGGAGGAAAATGATTTTTTGGTATATGTGCATATTTATCTATGGTTTATATTGTTAATATTGCAATGAATTATGTTATAAATCTCCAATACGTTGTATGGTTGTTATGTTGTCATGCTTGTCATGATGGTTTTGCTTTTAGGCAACTTGTTCATTGTAAATACTGAAACAAGCTAAGTTATAAAGCTCCATGGGCAGCATGTTATGGACTTCAATGGTTTTGTTGGTTATAGGCGTCATTGAACACCGAAGACGGTGTTCCCCTAAGGGAGAGGGATATGTAACAACCCCAGGTTTAAACTTCATGTAATAGATTTTAATAAAGGAAAAATAAGACCAATTTCATGGGACATGTATTCCAAGCTGAATGTTTGGAAAAACATCCTAGTGGGCATCACTTATTGTTTGTTATGTCTAAGGCAGATTTACAAAGGCATTAGCAAAGGCTTTGAAAAGGAAAAAAGACATTATTGGCATTTTATTTATGAAAATAAACGAAAATAGGAGAAAAGGAAGGTGAAAGGTAACATGAGGAGGAAATTGAAGGAAAATAGAGGAAAAGTGAAGAAATTAGAGGAAACAATAATAAAAAGGCATCAAAGCATCAGTTTGGGGCCTTTTGTCAATTGAGTTTTGGAATTGGCTTCAAAGAGGAGAACACCACCAAGAGGAGAAAGCAAGAAAAGGAAGGACAAGGAAAGCAAATGAAAAGCAAGGAAAAGTTGGATCAAGTAACTTCGGCAAGAATACTTGCAGGTAATAGGTTGCATGTGTGATTTCCTAGTTGGTTTGTGTATGCATGGTATATGCATGTGTGTATGTGGCTCTTTTGTTGTTATGGGCATGGATTTTCCAGGTTTTCATAGTTGTTTCATCCTTGCCTTGCCATTTCCGGACAACCATGGTGTAATGGGATTCATTCTTGGTTGAGCTTTGGATTGTCGGAAGGTTTTGGATTTGGATGAGGTGGTCTCAGGGAAATCCCAAGGGTTTTGGGTGGAGATGGTTTTCTCTAGGTAGCCCTCAATGGGTGGGCGAAGACAGGAAAATTCCTCCAGGGATGGTGAAGGAATTCTAAGGCATCCAAGCTTGGTTTGGTTTTGTGATCTTGGGACCGATATAGGTGAGATCACGGTAATGTGAGGGTGGAGGTGGTTTAACCTCTGGATTCCCTTGGTTTTTTTTATGTATTGGTTTAGCCCATGAGATCCCACATTCATGTTTGGAATATGGCATGGGTGTGGTTGGCTGAAAGAAAGATTTGGTTCAACCTAATCTATGGTCGGGTGGTACGTGGAAGTCCCTGACTTGGTCGGATCTTTAATATGGTTAATAAGAGCTAAGTTCCTCTTGTCTTTTATGAGTAAATGTACTTGTTATTATGTGGCTTTAATGGTTTTTTTATCATTTTTATTTATCTGGTTATATGTTGGTTATAAGCATGGATTTATAACAGATTTAAGTATGCATATTATCACATTTTGATTGATGGATGAATAGTTATTGAATGCATGACCTAATAGATGTTGTTGTAGCTATTGTGAGAGAGTATTAGTCCTTCCTGGTAAACCCCAGATAAGTTTTATATCTCTATGTTCAGATATGCATTCATGACATGTAGATTGCATGTTTATCATGTGTTTGGCGGAATTATTGTCATGGTTAGGATGGGATAGAATGATTCCTTGATCAAGTTATGAGTTAAAAGCTTTATCATTATGATATTTATCTTTTCTGAGAGTTTCATTAAGTTATGGGTAAATGAAAAAGTGACTTAGATCTCGTCGTCGCTAGCACATAAGTGCCTAAAAAAGATTGCAGTCACATGGAAGCAGACTTATGGGAGTGACTAGATGGTTTCAGTCACATGGAGGCCTTGTCATGGGAGCGGCTAGGGGTCTAGTTCACTACAAAAGCAAGTTAACTCATGTGTTGGACACCTGGAGTGGTTGGTTAGCTCTTAGAGATCCTGTAGCACCTTAGGGAAGTCAGTAAAGTCTTGGTTTGTCAACTCCATTTCCTTAAGGTCATATAGGAGATTGAGTCATGTCATAGTATCTCTCAGCTCATGTTTACCCCGGGTAGGCCAGTTAAAGTGGGTAGATATAGGAGGAGGCATTACATTTCCTAACCAAACTTAGAAAAAAACTCCCTGAAAACCAATTTTACCAAGTTCTCCATCTCCGGCCGAGTTCTAAATTAAGGTACATATCTACTTAAACACTATTGTTTTGAAAGAAACATTTCTTTCTTAATTAGGAATATATAACTTTTAGATGATTTTTAACTTTTTTTACTTTTTACTCTCACATGCTTCAGTAGTGATAGTTTGGTCCAGAGCCTTAAACTCCTTTTGAACATATTTGTTTATCTCTCAGTTCTATGGTTAAAGGTTATTTGCCACATACAGATGTTTCTATATCTTTGTAGAGAAAAGATTATGCTCTCGAAAAAATGTGCGAATTTAGTGGGTATAGGACTCATCACACGAGTGTTGATTTCAATCTGGAAGGTTTGACATTAATATTCAATTTATGGAACATTGAGAATTAAATGCCTCAATGCTAGCCCTTAGAGCGTTAACATTAAAGTGTAAAAAATTAAATGTTGTGTCTCTTCTCTAGCTTTTTATACCTCGTGAAGGTAGAGTATATTGTAATCAATTTGTCAAAGTAATCTTTGACTTTTAATTAATTGTTTTAAATAAAAACATTGTTTCTAAAGTTTTATAATAGTTGTCAAATATTAAACTAAATCTTCATTAATTAAAGAAATAATCTTCAAATTCTATATTCCAATTTTATGATTAGTTGACATTGATATGACTATTTTTATCGGGTGAAAAAATTATTTATAATAATAACAACAACAACCAACCAACCAACCTAATGATTACACTTTACACCTATGGTACTATCGTATCTCTGCAAATCGCACTATCGTATTTATTTTCATTTACGAATTATATTTACATGGTAGCAAGAAGATAGACATTAATTTTTTCATTTTATAGTTGTTGCGATGTCTACTAGTTGTTGCGAGTGGCATTGATGGGAATGCAATGGTTGTGTTAATGTGTATGTTTGACAGATGATAGGAGAGAGAGAGATGCCAGCAAAGCTCGTGATGTGATTATACATACAAGTTTGGTATAATTTTTTTTTTTTTTTTTTTTTGTATAATTTCGTTTGGATCTTAAATCCCTTGGTGAGAACTCGATTTTTTAAGGACAACTTTGAAATTCAACAACATCTTGCATTGTATGAAGATGTTAGTTGTAGGATTATATGAATAGAGATTCTTTCAGCAAGGCATGGTTTTTTATTGTGATTTTTTGGCACCATGGACTTTGGTAATCGCTCTAAAGGGGCTCTGTAAGAGTGTGTAGCTTGTCATTCTGTAATTGTACCATAAAATTCAAGTTTGTTCAAAAGGTGTTTAGTTGTAGGATAAAGGCTTTGTTTGTACAAAGAATCTATATGATTAGCATACAATATCAGTTCAAAAAATATATATATTATTTGAACTTTCTTGTATACAGTATTATTTTCGTTAATTTCAATTATCCCGTGCACACTGCATTATAAAGAAAATTTATCTAAGGCAATATTTTTTATGAGTTTTTTTTGTGAATGAAAATATTTTCATAGGTTTGTTGTCACGCATGTCCTTGCAACATAATCAGTATCATTTCTTTTTTCTTTTCTTTTTTAAACATGTATTTCCCTTCTAGTTTTGTATTTTGTATGCTTCCTATCCATCTTTAGCGAAACTAGTCACCAATTAAAATGTTTCATTTTCAACATTTTAATTTCAATAATTGACATGGAGAAACTTTATTAAACTTTATTCTTCTTTTATAATGTGAGTCAATTGTCTTTTATTCAATTTTTATAGTCCCTCTTGTGTAAGGACCAATAACAAATCAAATATATAATGAGTAATCATTATTTATCTTTTAATATATGTCGTTATATTGTTTTGTAAACAAGTGTAAATATTATATTAAAAAATAAAAAAATCTATAAAAAGTTTATATTCGCAAGTGTCATAATAATGATTTTATTCATCATTTATTACAAAAGTTATAAATCTCAAGTCTACCTTAAACTAAGGTTTATGATTACCATGTAACATATCATGTACAATTAATGTATAATAATTTAGCTACAAGAAAAATTATAAATCCCAAGGCTACCTTAAATTAGGCTTTATGATTACTATGTGGCATACTTTATAAGTAAATGGTTTTGGAGGTCTTTACCTCTTTAATCATTTAAATTAATATGAAATCTTAGTCAATGAATCAAAAACTTCATATGTTTATCTTATTAAGCATTAACTAAAATGAAAGTTATGAATTCCAATGCAAGTCTTTGCCCCTTAGTAGGTGATTATTTTTTCTTTTTGTTATTATATTTGATAAATAAAACACAATCTTTTAAAACTAATTATATTAACAAAATTTAATATTTCGATCAAAAAATTTGAAATGATAAATAAAACAATTTCACTCTACCTCAATATAAATACAATTAAATTAAATTCCATAATTGAAATAACAAAAGTTGAAAACTTGCACATGAGGTGCACGGTGTAATGGTAGGGGCGGATGGCTGTAGCACCCCCCACCCAGGTTCGAGTCCTGCTGCGGCAGGTGTATGATGTTGTAAGTTGGAAAATGATGTAAGTTGGAAAAATGTAAAGGTCCCGCACTAGCCTACAAAAAAAAAAAACAAAAGTTGAAAACTTAAAAAATATATAAATTAATCACTATATTACTCCGTCCAAAAATGAAAAACTTAAAACTTATCATGATTTAAATCTAACTTTAATTTTCTCGCATAGTTTCAATTATTGGAATTATGATACTTGAATAATGATTTTGTTGACACCTAATCTTTGGGATTAGGAAAAATCATGTAAATATCGTAAATAGAAAATAAAAGAAATTGGAAGATGAAGAGACATTGGGAGATGAATCTCAATAGTCTCTCTCTCCTTGTATATATCCACATTCTCTCTTAATGCAAAAACACAATTCATTCGTGGAGTTACTCTCCTGGCCTTACATGGTATCAGAGCCATCCCCATTTTTAGTTTCCCTCTATCCTAGAACCCCTATTATTCTGCCATTATCCTCTGTTCCTCTGCATTTTATTTTTCTACTCACTCTGTGTTGGTCCATGGAGTAAATATGTTGTTCATTGTTTAATTCCTGGCTATGTGTTGAATATTTTTGCTCCTCTGTGTTGATTATGGTCATGACCTGAGGCTTTTTGGTGCATGCATCTGAATGGTGAATGTTGTACGTTGGTTGAAATATTCTACTAACGAGGCCCACCTTTAGTTGATACATTGTAATGTCCCCAATTAAATTAATTTTGCTAAGATGAATTTCTATTTTTGTAATTGGGTGTTGGGAAATATTTTGGCATGTAAACTTAGGAAAAGTGGATGGAGGGAGTCCCCACTTAATTTTTGGAGAGATGGAGGCCACCAACATTAGGGAAAATGAAAGATTAAATTACTAGTGGAATATGAGTCCCACATGAAGTACGCTCTTGGGGAAGAAATAATTCGAACTCCTTGAGGAAAATCGAACTAGTAGAGGGACCCACAAGGAATGCATGGCCAGCAATTATAAGAGGAAGGAATGAGGGATAGATGGGTGTCTTTTGTCTATTTTAAAATTGAATTTGCCTTAGTTGTTCAGTTGAGCCAATATTGTGTTGTTTAGCACAACAACTTCGAAAGGAGAGAATATCAACCTTTCTTTGGTGGACTTCGATTGCCACCCAAGGAAGGATTTCCTTCATTACTAAGATTGGAAGAGGCATCAACTACATGTCCCACGCATTTCTGGAGTAGATCATGCAGTCTGGGAACCACCATTATGCAGAGGGAGGATTCACTGGTTGTTTGTGGCGCTGGGTTGTTGGGGAATTGACCAAAGAAGCTACAAGAGTGCTCTTTGATCATTTTCATGAGTGTGGAGAGCATCTACAACCAAGAGGACCAACCTACATGCAGCTCTCACTTTATCATACACAAGACTACATCATCTCCTCCATGACCGCGCAGTCATTGGAGTGAGACTCTTTTGGGGTAGCATCATCCATGGGATTTTGGAGCTAGGGTGCTGGAAAATCATTGGGAGGGCCATTTGAGGAGGATTGCTAGATTTTGGAGAGCAGAGATTGGCAGGAGCAGCCATAGTAACAGAATTCAAATTTGGTGGAGGGTCAAGCTATGAAGGGTCAAATTTTGAAAGTTGGGACTAAGGGAAACACTTTATGGGTTTTTTTGGGTTTCAGGTAAGGAGTACTCTCCTAATTATAGAAATTTCTAGGCACTACAGAGTGGGAAAATCAGGGGGCGAATTCAAGCAACAGTGCAGTTTTGGAGTAGCCACGCAATTTTCTAGAGGAACTTGCTATTATATTTGTTGATCTTTCTCGTATTCATCACCTGGTGCTTGTAGCTTGCCTTTTGCAAGCCCAGTTGCATTTTCTCCAACTCATTTGTACCACAACACTATTATTAATAAAATCTTGGCCAGTTTGTGGATTTGGAGAAATTTCTGGTTTATGTGTATGCATTTCTGAAAATTTATGTGTTATTATCTTTGCATGACTTTGTTATCATTGTAAAATTTCCATTAGGAATATTACATATATTTTGCACGCTATAACAAGGTTGTGGACAACATTGGTTTTATGCATATGCTTGTATGCGTTCTGTGTTGACTATGTTCAAATGTTGTTGGCGTTTGGTAAGTCTTTTTTTTAATGGTCGAAATCCATTAACAACATGTACGTTGAAGTGTTTGATGGTCGATGGCATATATGGTGAATGCATAATTGTTTGATGGTCGATGGAATGGTGTCTGGTGAATGCATTGAGTTATTTTGAAGGTTGTGTTTGATTTTATATGTGCGTTGAGATTTTATGGTCATATTACAAGTCTTATTATATAATGGATATATAAACGTCAATTCATGGATACATAAGTTTGAAAGCATATATAATTTGTATGGAGTGATATGAGTATGATGACTTATATATATATATATATATAGAGTAAACGGGCATGATATGAGTATGATGGCATATAACTCATTATTTTATAAGCTCACAACTCATTATGGCATATGAATTCGTTGAGTTCCTTTTTTGTAATGGACATATATTATATTGTATGAAATAACATATGTCAAGGTATATGTGAGGGTATATTTGAGATCCTGCATTTCTAAATGATGATTTTTGAAGACATAGCCAGTCAGCTTTATTGCAAATACATGAAGTTTTTGTTGCCATGATTGTAATTATTTTGGGCACATATCAGATTATATGATGCATTCACTTATCTATATATTTGGAGTGGTTCTTTCCGACAAAGAGAACTATCATGAGTGGTCCAAGAAGATAAAACACACCCTCATTTTCAATGAACTTTGGAAAGGAGTTTGTGAAGGAGAAGGAGACAATGCACCTGAAAAGCCCACTTTAGACAAGGAGCTTGTCATTTGGGAAAATAAGAATAATAAGGCCTATGCCTTGATTGCAGCGTCAGTAAATGAAGAGGTGAGTTGTCATATTTCACCATTTTCAAATGCTTTTGAAGCTTTAAATAAGTTGAAGGAATTATATGACTCACACTCTGAGCTTGAAGTTGTTCAATTGATGATCAAGTTGTTCAATATTGAGTTGAAAAATGATGACCCTCTTTCCTTAGCATCAGAAATAAGATCCATTATGCATGACATAAAAGTCATTAGTGTTGAAATATATGTTCCTCTCATAGCCTATGTCAAGGCACTATATCCCACTTATTCACATTATCGTGAGTCATTGGAAGTGAGTGGAAAACTTAAGGAGATTTCCTTTGACTCCATTGAGAATAATTTTGATGAAAGAAAGAAGGCTTTTGGGAAGAATCAGGGGGAGGATTATTCTAGAGGAAGAGGTGGTCAAAGAGGGCGTGGAAAGAATAATTTTAGAGGTAGGGTGGTAGACATTTCCTAGGAGAAAGGTCTGAAATTCATTGTATACGATGCAATAGAAATTGACATGATGCTTCTGCTAGCATTTCATAATTCCTCAAGGCTGGGGAGAGGAACCCAAAGGTAACCACAAACCACTTTGAAACTGGAATCTAGCACTTCCACCTTCAGAGAGGTATCTCTCTATACGAATCTTCAGTCACTTAGGTGACTCATTGTCTTAGCTTTTAGGCTAGGTATTGAGATCAAAGAGGAATAGGTATTAACATTTTGATGGCAGGGAAGAGGGAAAATCCATTGGGCATGGAGTCATATTAGAGCTAATGATTTTCAGTGACATGACGGGAAAATGAGGAATCCTTAGAAAGGGGCAAGATAGGCAATCCGTATGGTGTCTTTGTCAAATTTTGTTGTAGAGAGGTGAGTAGAGGAAGTGGAATTGACAACATCTAAAGAATTTGTTTGACTATGAATTCTAGATATCTCAATGGAAAAAAAAAAAAAAACTAAATTGTTCAATAAGCCATAACAGAGCACTTAAAAAGTGAATCTTGAAACAAATTATGCTTAATTAAACAAGACGACATAACATTTAAAGCATGATTGTAACAAGATATAGAATCACATACATAGGAGAGAACATCACCATGAAATATCGACACATGAATCCCTATAAAAGTAGACTTCAACCTTCATCATTTACTGAAACTTAATGAAAATGTACAATGTACAATGTCTTCTTTATCAAACCCTGACCAACCAACCCTTTGCACACTAAAAATCATGAAACATATAAAATTAGCTCATCCATGGACTTAGGGGGTCGAGCTCAACCATTTCCCCAAAGATAGAGTCAGTTAAATTAGATTTAGAAACTGCCTGCTAGGAAATAGGGACCAAATTTCTGGAAAATATGGGTCAAAGATTAAATCATATCTCTTGAATCATGATATTTTCTACAAAACTGAAGGAAATTTTTGTAGATGAGCTTCTTCTTGAGAGATACCGCTCTCAGTTTTCAAAAATTCTTCTCCATCCTTGGAATCTGCGCCCAAATATCATGACTAAAGTAGGAAATAACGAAATATGAAAATAGGTAGTAAATATTCATTCGAATCTTCCAATCTATTATCCCTCTGAAGAAACAGAAGGAGGTTTTTTTTGTTTGATCAATTCTTGACAAAAAAATATTTTGGTTTCAAAATTCACTTCCTATTGTTAGAAATGTGTGCCAACAAACAATGACTGAAACAGGAAAAAATACAGAAATTTATTCTTTGAAAAATAGGCCTCAAAGGTCATTACATATATACCAAAACATGATATATCTATAAAATATGAGAGAGGTTTTTGTTATTTTTCCCGTGCTTCACATTAACCCTTTTTTTTTCAAAATTCATCTCTAGTTGGTTAGAATCTTGAATTTAAATGCTAAAATAGTAAAAAATTCAGCAACATACTTCTTTCTTCAAAAAAAGTGCAGCAATAAAATGCAACAAATTCATCATTTTCATGCTTTTGATCACCTCCTAGGATTTTGAATGAGTCACTCATGTGAAATATAACTTGTAAAACATGAAATACCTATTGGATAACATATGTTCATACTATAAACTTCCATCATTGAAAAATCATCACCTACAGCAGAAGCACAACAACTGAGCGCAGAAAATTTCATTTGCATGGATTTTACCAGGTGTTCAAGTATTTGTTTGAGAAAAATGGTTGATTGATGATGTTGACAATCAAAAATACATTTTTGAGCCTCCATACATAAGAAATAGTTCAAAAACCATGATCTCACACTCCTCACAAAAACTAAGGGCTTGATCTCTATGAGATCATAGCAACACTTTACAAATTGACCAAAAATAATAAAAAAGACTAAGCTTGGATTTTGACTACTATAAGATCGGACACTAAAATTAACTACAATGGGGATGGTATCCTCCCTGTGAGGTGCCAAAAAACACTGTAGACCATGTTCCAAACCGTTAGGTTGTTCGCAATCATGCAACATGTTCCTACTCTACATGCCTGAGAACCAAAATTGAAATCCAAACTGAACTATACACTAGAACTATACATGTTGAAAATTGAAATTTGAAAGTGTTGAAAAACATGCTCAGAGTGCTGAGCTTATTGGCACACCATTTCCTACTCTAACCTGCCTAAGAACTACTGAAATCATGTGATACAAAAATGTCTATGAAGACAGTCAAGTAACTTCTCAGATAGTATGGATTTTTTACCATGCTTGAACATAATCAAAACCGAACAATATAAGATCAAAGGAAACTAATAATACATTTGATCCTCACAGTGAAAACATAACTAAAAATTAATGTTGAAAATTCCTTCCATATAGATAGTTATAGGATCATAAAAGGCATGGATGTCATAGTTTGATTGTTGATCCTCAAGGCATTCTACAATTTGATTGTCATGGTTGGACAGTTCATATGTGCTCTCTTTGCCAACATATGGTTTCAGCTGTGAGTCATCAAACCCATTCCAAAAAGAAAAACATTCTTCAATCTCGATATCAAAGGGTAGCACCACCTCCTTTCGTTTTGGATGAATAAGGTTTTCAAAGGACTGACTCTGATATTGGAAATTATGGGACTGTATTTGGGCCTCTAAAACCTCAATATCTTTCACAATATTTTCAGCAAATGTTTCTAAAAAATTGATCTTAGCTTTTGAGCTGCATTTGCATGACTTTAAATAAATAGACAAAAACCTTGAAAAAGCTTCATCAATTTGATCATCATCAAAATTGTCCCAATATTCCTTAAAACCTTCAATAGAAACAAGAATTTTAACATACCCTGTCATCTCGATTGACTAGGAAACTAGATCTGAAATTATGCTCTGAATTCCTTGGATAGTGGAGTCACCATAGATGTTCTAAACTCTGGATTGTTTGGCAATGGAGTTGCCTGGTGAATAATGCACAACCTTCTTGTGTCTGATCACTATTCACCATCAGTAATCAGATCTGAAACTTGATGGTTCTTTCCCAGGGAAGATGGAACCTTTCATTCCCTGACAACAACGCCACTATGTTAGCACTTCATATTTCCTTCGGGTTGAGGAGAGGAACCCAAAGGTAACCACAAACCACTTTAAAACTGGAATCTAACCCTTCTAGCTTCAGAAAGGGATCTCTATATATGAATATTCAGTCACTTAGATGACTCGTTGTCTTGGGTTTTAGGCTAGGTATTGAGATCAAAGAGGAATATGTCCTAACAATTTGATGGTAGGGAAGAGGGAAAATCCATTGGGCATGGAGCCATATTGGAGCTAATTTTCAGTGACATGATGGGAAAATGATGAATCCTTAAACGGGGGCAAGGTAGGCAATCCTTATGGTGTCTTTGTTAAATTTCATTATATTGAGGTGAGTAGTGGAATAATGGAATTGACAACATCTAAAGCATCTAGCTGAGGATGAATTCTAGATATCTAATGGAATAATAACACTAAAATTTTCAATAAGCCATAACAGGTTACTTAAAAAGTGATTTCTGAAATAAAGTATGCTTAATTAAACAAGAAGACATAACATTTCAAGCATGATTATAACAAGAGATCAAATCACATACACAGGAGAGAAAATCACCATAATAAATTGACACATGAATCCCTGTAAAAGTAGACTTCAGCCTTCATCATTCACTGAAACTTAATGAAAATGTACAATGCATAGTATCTTCTCTATCAAACCCTAACCAGCCAACCCTTTTCACATTGAAATTCATGAAACATATACAATTATTTCATACTTTCACTTAGGGGGTCGAGCTCAACTATTTTCCAAAAGATAGAGTCAGTTACATTAGATTTAGAAACTGCCTGCTAGGAAATAGGGACCGAATTTCTAAAAAATAGGGGTCAAAGATTAAATCATATCTCTCGAATCATGATCATTTTTACAAAACCGAAGGTGGTTTTTGTATATTATCTTATTCTCGAGAGAAAAAGCTCTCAGTTTTCGAAAATTCTTCTCTAGATCCTTGAAATTTGCGCCTAAATATCATGCCTAAAATAAGAAATAACGAAATTTGAAAAATAGGTTGTGAAGATTCATTTGAATCTTCCAATCTATGATACCTGTGAAGAAACAAAAGGAGGTTTTTGTTATTTAATCCATTATTAAAAAAACCTATTTTGGTTTTCAAAAATTCGTTTCCCTCTGTTAGAAAATCACACCAAAAAACAATGACTGAAACAAGAAAAAATACAGAATTTTATTCTTTAAAAAATAGGCCTCAAAGGCCATTGCATATCTCCCAAACCATGATAGTTGTGTCAAATAAAATAGAGGTTTTTGTTATTTGTCCCATTCTTGAAAAAACCTCTTTTTATTCAAAATTAATCTCCAGTTACTCATAAACTAATCTTGTAGTTAACTGCTAAAACAATAAAAAAACGCAACAACACACTTCTTTCTTCAGGAAAAACGTAGCAATAAAACACAACAAATTCATCATTTTCATGATTCTGATCACCTCCTATGTTTTTGAATGAGTCACACATGTGAAATATAACCTATAAAACATAAAAGACCTATTGGATAACATGTGTTCATACTATAAACTTCCATTCTTGAAAAAACATCACCTGCAACAGAAGCGCAAGGACTGAGCACAACGAATTTCATTTGCATGAATCTGACCAAGTACCAAAGTATTTGTTTGAGAAAAATGGTTGATTGATGACATTGACAATCACAAATACCTTATTAAGCCTCCATACATAATAAATAGTGCCAAAACCATGATCTCACACTCTTCACAAAAACTAAGGACTTGATCTCTATGAGATCATAGCAACACTTTACAAATTGACCAAAAATAATAAAAAGACTAAGCTTGGCTTTTGACTACTATAACATAGGACACTAACAACTTCCACATGTAAGTTTCCTTGGTACAAAGTCAAGTAGGGAAGGAATGAATTAAAATGTAAAACACCAAGTAAAGGGAAAGAAAAAATCACCCGAGTCCACTCATTATGTTGTGGCACATTGTAACATTGGAGTAACTGTAGACTTATTTAATGCTTCACTTGCTTCATGGAAAGATGCTTGGTTGCTTGATTTAGAAGCAACTTGCCACATTAATTTCAGAAGATATTTCTTTGAAGAATTCATTGACAATGTTCATGGAGCATTCTACTTTGCAGACAAGTCAAAACACAGGCCATCAGGGCTTGGCACCATCAGGCTCAAATTGCCTAGTCTTCTAGACTTTCTTCTACATGATGTTCTATACCTCCCGGAGTTGAGGAGAAAATTGTTGTCCTTGGTCCACATTTGCCAGCAAGGACACTCCATTCACATATCTGATGGCAAGGTTGAGGTCATAAAAGCATCAGATCATTCACTTGTCATGACTGGGATAGAGGAAGAAAGACTTTTGAAGTTGCAGGGAACCTCTGCTTGTGCAGAGAACTTTTCATACAATTCTCATTATGATGAAGGTACCCTTCCAAAAAGTCTTTTATTGCATGCTAGATTTCGATATTTGAACTATGACAACCTTTGTTTGTTGAAGAAAAATGGTGTTACTCGTTTTCCAATTATTCCTAGGAAACTTAAGCAATGTGATACTTGTATCTTAGGAAATCACAACAAACAATATTTTCATGATTCTCATTCTAGGGCACATATAAAACTTGAAGTCATTCATTCTGATTTATGTGGCCTAATGCATGTTCCTTCTGCAAATGGTAATAAATACATGATGACATTTATTGATGACTACACCATAATGTGTTGGGTTTATTTATTGAAGAACAAATATGAAGCTTTTGAAACATTCAAGAAATTTCATGCATGGATTGAAAATTATGCACAATCTCATATTGGCTTTATTTGTACCGATAATGTAAAATAATGTACTTCAAATGAATTTGAAAACTATATTCACCAACATGGGATCAAACATCAAACAATTGTGCCTTATAATCCCCAACAGAATGGTGTAGTTGAAAGAATGAACACGACAATCTTAAATATGGTATGATCAAAGATGTTTTTAAAGAATGTTAAGTTGATGTTTTGGGCTGATGTGGTTCTATGCACAATGTATATAAAGAATAGGTGTCCATCTCATGTTATCAAAAACAAGACCCCCTATGAAATGTGGTATGGCCACATTCCTTCGGTGAGGCATCTCATGGTTTTTGGTTCCACCTGTTATGCCTTGATACCTAAGGAACAGAGAAACAAACTTGATGCAAGGAGTTGAAAATGTATCTTCTTGGGGTACTCAGATACCTCCAAAGCATACTATCATTATGATGAAGTTAATAAGAAGTTTATAATATCTAGAGATGTGATATTTTCTTGAATCTTCCAGGACTGACAATGTTGTTGAGTGACAACTTGATTTATTTGATAGATTCAGAGAAGTAAAGTATTTTCAAGGGTTTGATAATGAGATTCCACATATTAAAGGGGGGATCCCTATACTAGATCAATTTGTGGAATATCCTTCTAAAGTCGCTCTATCCCCCGCATGAAGCTCCAACCACTAATAAAGATGAAACTTTGAGTGATGTGATTGAGAGAACTGGGAGGCTAACTATTGATTTAGCCCCATATCAGTCAGTTGAGAAGCCTGGTCCATCTCAAAAATGTCCTCCAAAATGGATCACAAAGACACTTGAAAGTGTGTGTCCTGATGAGGTTGGAAAGATACAGATAAGAAGCTCTATTAGACAGAATGGAGGTGATCTAGATGATTTTGACTCACTTGTTGATATAGATGTTTCTTATGATTGTGAACTAAATTTGTCTATATATTTCAAACCAACTTCCTTCAAAGAAGTCACTTCTCATGAGGAATGGAAATAAGCAATGTAGAAAGAATGTGATGGTTTGATAAAGAATGGCACCTAGAAGATGGTTGATCCGCCATTAGGAACCAAACCAATTGGTTGCAAGTGGGTTTTTAAGAACAATTAGAAATCAGATGGATCACTTGACAATCATAAATAAAGGCTTGTGACAAAAGGTTGTTCACAGAAGGAAGGGGTCGATTATGAGGAGAATTTTTCCCCCACAACAAAATGGGCTACCATCCAGACACACTTGGCCTTGGTAGCTCAGAACGGTTGGAAAGTCCATCAAATAGATGTAAAAAACACTTTCTTGAATGGAGATCTGAAAGAGAATGTTTTTATATCCCAACTAGAAGGATTTGTTGTGAAGGGTCGGGAACACAAAGTATGCAATCTTGTAAAATCCTTGTATGGTCTCAAGAAAGCATTGGGAGCCTGGTATGCAAAATTGACTGAGCATCTTCTGAAACTCAATTTCAAACACTATGATCTTGATAATGCTACTTTGTTTGTCAAGAAATTTGGCAAAACAGTTGTATATCTTGTGGTGTATGTAGATGATCTTATAATGACAAGGAACAATAAGAACTACATTACATCCATAAAGAAAGAACTAAGGAAAATATTTAGAAATGACATATATGGGATATGTTCACTACTATCTTGGTATTGAAGTAACCCAACATTCGAAGTTTATATTCCTCTCTCAGAAGAAGTACATTGGAGATTTGTTGAACATTTGTGGCATGGCTAAGTGCAATCCATTGACTACTTCAATGGAATAGAATTTAAATCTCACATCCATTGAAGGCAAAGAATTTGAGGATGCAAAAAATTATATACGGCTCATAGGAAGTCTCAACTACCTGGATACTACTAGACCAGACATGTCATTTGTTGTTGGAATCCTCTCCAGGTTTATGTAAAATCCTTGTGAGAGTCATTGGTATACTGAAACAAGGTGTATCAAAATACTTTACTTAATTCAATGGTGACTAATGACCCTAACAACAAAAGTGGTTGCTAATGTATTCTTCGAACATGCAAGACAAACATAAAAACCATGTAACAAAATATTATGCAAATCGAAATATACATATGATAGCAAGATTAAAACAATTGTAACAACCCAATGGAGAATGAAAATGTTTGATTTTATTAGCAATATGATCCAGATTTAAACAGGAACGCGACAAAATATAGATACAACCATATACAGAAAGATGCAGCGGAAATAATAGTTAATTTCATTAATGTAAAATACTGGAATATGCTTATAAACAGAAATGGAAATAAACCAGCTAGGGTGATGGTAGCTTATCTCTGAGAAGAGATGTGGCGGCTACATGCCTCTGAACTTTGTTACAATGAGCTCGAAGGCTAATTTATTGTTGAGAAACAATGGAAAACCCTAAACATCCAAAAACCTAACCCTAGAAGATGAAACGCCAAACTGTGGACCCCGTTTGGGTAAATTGGTACATCAACTTCCTGGCGTCGTAACTTTGGCATCCGATCTTTGTTTGACGTGTACAATAGCTTGTTAGAAATATCTATCCGAGAACTATAACTTTGGGAAGAGCAACATCAATCCATGGACCCATGTTGCTCCCAGATTTCCCAAAAAATGTCGTTTAGGGCCTCAAAACGGCTCCAGAAGTTCAGGACCTGAAAAAACTGCTAAAAAGAGTAAATTGTGCTATACTTAAGGAAACTGAAAAACTGAAAGAGACAGTTGTGGGGGTCCAAGTGGGATAGGTGGGTGGCCACCAACATCCACCTGAATCACAATAATAGAAATTTAACACCTGGTGAGGAGAGATTACATACTTAGGTCTATAGATCCCCCTCTGTGGGATGGGTCCTTCTTGACCTTGTGCTTCAACAATAATCTACTTTCTCTCTCTCAATGTTGGTATGCAATGGGAAAAATAAGGTTATGAAGGCTTGAATTCAAGTGTGAGCTCAAATACTATGAGACGATAATGGGGATGACGAGAATGGTCATGGTGAAGAATGGAGAGAAAAACCCTCTATTTATAATAAAATATTGAGATAGATTAAGAATTAGAAAATAATAAAATATTATTGACTAAATCAAAATATAGCTATTGTGAGTATTTTATTATATTTTTTGAGAGGGAAAAGATATTTGAAATGGTCAAATATCTTTATTTACAAGGTAGTTAAAGTGATTAACAAATAAAAGTGGTTTATTAATCACTTTGTGAGGATTAAGTCAAATATGAATTTGAAATAGTTAATAAATAATGATTTAATAATTATCTCATGAGGGAAAAGGGGATAAATATGGAATAATAAATAAATAATGATTTATTTAATTATTCCAAGGTGATTAAGTAAATAAAGATTTAATAATTATTTCTAGAGAAAATAAATAAATAATGATTTATTTAATTGTTCTCATGGGGTTTTTGGATATTAATGATAAATCATTTAGGAAAATATTTCACTAAACTATTTCCTATTGTAAAAGTGGGTTTCACCATGGGAAAATTCATCCTACATAATGTATTTCGATCAACCTAGTAAGAAATGGCTATGCGAACATTTTTTGGTGATAAAAGTACTTGAAGGGAACTCAAGACTTTGGACTCAAGTATACACAGGTGTATAGCTTCAGCTTGATTAGATGCTTTGGTTCATATTTTGATGGAGATAAAGAAACTAGAGTATCTACTTCGGGTTATGTTATGAGCCTTGGATTAGGAGTTGTCTCCTGGAGGTGACGCAAATAGTTAGTTCCAACAGATTCCCCAACTGAGGCAAAATATGTGGCAACAACTGAAGCAACAAATGAAATTGTGTGGCTCAGGAAAATTCTAGAGGATTTTCATGAGAAACAAGTGCATTCAACTCACATTCAACTCCTCTTTTGATTGACAACATGCCTGCAATAAATTTGGCCAAGAAGCCAAAGTTCCATGATTGAACCAAGCACATTATTACAAAATATCATATGATTTGACATCAAGTTGAGGCCAAGAAAATCTACCTACGACATTGTCCCACAAATGATCATATTGTCGACATCTTCACCAAAACACTTAGAAGATAAAAGTTTGAAAGATTCATAATGATGCTTGGACTCACTAACATCCCTTCAGATTAAGGGGGGGCAAGGACGGGGGGGGATATTGACACCTAATCTTTGGGATTAGGAAAAATCATGTAAATATTTTAAATAGAAAATAAAGGAAATTAGAAGATGAGGACACATTGGGAGATGAATCATAATAGTCACCATCTCCTTATATATATTCATGTTCTCTCTTAATGCAAAAAAGACAATTCATTCATGGAGTTACTCTCCTCGCTTGGCATTTTAATAAAGACAACATTTCTATCTTATTGTTTTTACTTTAATTGTGTCGGGAGGTGCTCTACAACCCAGTTTAGGGTGGATGGGTGAGCATTAGATGTGTAAGCATTAGATGGGTGAGCGCTCTACAACCTAGTTTAGGGGCATTATATGGGTGAGCGCTCTACAACCCAGTTTAGGGTGGATGGGTGAGCATTAGATGTGTAAGCAGATGTATAAGCATTAGATGGGTGAGCGTTAGATGTGAGATATTTTTTAAATTCAATTTTTTTTATATTGTAACTTTGTTTTTTTATTAATAAAATTACGAACATTTTTTTAGATAAAAGAAAGTATAATATACATATCACATTAAAATATATAGCATATAAATACTACTGATAAATTAACCTCCATTTTTAAGATATAAATTAAAATAATGATTGCATAACCATTTTTAAATTTAATTAATAAGCGGATAGAAATGTAATTTACAATATAACAATATTTTTAATCATGAATATTTACCATGGATATTATTAACTTCTAAATAGGTTTTTTACAATACCATGGGAAAATAACCAGAAGAGAAATATAGAGAGAGGGAGAGGAGGGAAGAAAATCATAATACCATGGGCTAATACCATGGTTTATCAATATCATGGGCCATCTATGCTTTTGATTATTATGTTATGGATCTGGGGTTTTAATTATTTTGTTAGAATACCATGGGCCAATACTATGACTTATCAATACCACGTGCCCAAAAAGCATAACTTATTTCAAAATAAAATAATAATTACAAATACTTTATTTTAATTTAAATTTATAACATTTTTTAATTAAATCTAAAAGCAAAAAGGTTATAATTACTTTTGAGGTATATATAAACCCTCCATCCTCACCAGTACTAAAAATATCCCCATAGAGATTAAATAGATGCATAGAAAACAAAGTGACTAACAATGATAGAGGAAAGATAATGCAAGATTCTTTTAAGTTTTTAATTATTTTATTTTCTTTGACATGATTGATCCAAAATATAGGTTTAATATTTTACAACCAATTATATATTTTTTAATTTAGATATTTTCTTAAATACAATACAATGGGATCATATTTAAGAGAGAGAGTGAGATGGAGGGGGAATAGAGTGGGGGAGAGAGACATAGAGGTGGGAGAGACAAGGAGAGAGAGGAAGGAAGAGAGAGAGGAGGGGGGAGAGAGGAGGAGAGAGGGAGGGAGAGAGAGATGGATTTGGAGGGGGAAAGAGAGGGAGGGAAGAACAAAGACATTGAGAGATAGAGGTGGAGAGAGAGAGGGAGTGATAAGGGAGAGATGAAGATGGAATGAGGGAGAGAGGAGACAAGGGAAGGGAGAGAAAAGGAGAGGATAGAGATAGGGAAAGAAGGGGAAGAGAGAGATAGGGAGACATAGATATGGAGGGGGGTATGGGGGGAGAGGGGGAGAGCGAGAGGGGGAGAGAGAGGGAGATAGTGATAGAGTTGGAGGGTGGAGAGAGAGAGTGTGTGTGATGGGGAGGAGAGAGGGGGAGAGAGAGATGGATTTGGAAGGGGAAGAAAGACATAGAGAGAGAACGATGGAAAAGGAGAGGGAGTGATAAGGGAGAGACAACGACACGATGTGTGTGTGTGTGTGTGAGAGAGAGAGAGAGAAGGGGAAGAGAAAGAGAGAGAGGGAGAGGAAGAGGAAGGGAGAGAGAGAGATAGTTACATATGGAGAGAGAGTGTATGTTTTGGGGGTGATAAGGAGAGACAAGGGGAGATGGAGATATAGATGGAGGGGGGAGAGAAGCATAGAGAGGGAGGGAGGAAGAGACATAGATATGGAGAGAGAAGGAGAAGAGATATATATATATATAGAGAGAGAGAGAGAGAGAGAGGAATAGGGAGGGGGAGAGAGAGGGAGAGGAAGAGGGAAGAAGAGAGAGACAGAGAGGAAGAGGGAGGGAGAGAGAGAGATAGGTAGATAGCTATGGAGAGAGAGTGTGTATTTTTGGGGGTTGAGAGAGAGAGAGAGAGAGGTGAGATACATATATATATAGAGAGAGAGAGAGAGAGTATGCAGGCTAATATAGAGAGATAAAGAAGGAGAGACAAAGGGAGATAGATATATAGATGGATGGGGCAAGAGCGAAGAAGAGAGAGACAAATAAAGGGAGGGGGGAAGATATATATATATATATATATATAGAGAGAGAGAGAGAGAGAGAGAGAGAGAGAGAGAGTGAGTGACATGTGTGCTGAGGCTCATCAATAGGTAAACTATATGGGTCTTAATGCCACTCTCCAACTTATTAAAATCAATATTTCTCACATTTACTTACATATTTTATTATATTTTGCTTAGTGAGAAGGGTAAAGGTGAGATGTTATGTCATGTGGCCTAATATGCATTAATTGTAGGAATTGGAGCAGTTTTGGGCTAATTTAAGTGCAGGAACTCGAAGTGGGCAAGCAAGAGTGATTTTAGGAGATTTGTCTCCCTCTTTAACTCATCAAATCATTTAAAGATTCCAACACCATATCTCATCAACTCAAAGTTACAAGCAGCCAAGCCAACCAAGTTCATTGGCAGCCAAGCCAATGACACTAAAGACAAACCATTCTCGAGTTTGGGAGCCAAGGCTCCCAAATTTTTAGCAAGTTGCTGGTAGCTTCAGTTTGCATAAGTAAGAAGGCCAAGGGCCTCATTAGGATTCATATTTTTGTAGTAGCCAAGAGGAAATTTAGAGATGAAACATTGTGATTGTTAATCTTATGTTGTATTTGAAATTTCGATGATAGTGAGAAGTGTTACCTTGATCCAGCATTGAGCTGACTCAGAGGGTTGAAGCTATTGGGTTAGGGCCCAACTCTAGCAGCAGAGGTTCCTATTTTTGTACATGTATTCTTAGATTAAGATCCTAGTTAGTTGTTGAAGTTATTTCTACTTTGTTTAGTTTAACAAGTATTTGAATGATTATTTATTATTGTTTCTATTAGTTGAAGAAGTAGATCAGTGGTATAGTAGTGAGAAAGAATACTTCATAAAATATTGTGACAGTGGCCTCTTCCTCATCTCCCTCATGGGATCATGGTTTGAGGGCCCCACTCTCACAGCCCCAAAAACATATTTATCTTTTGATCATTGCATAGCTTAGGGTTCATTGTTGAATAGATCATTGTTTATGATTTCTTGGAAGCACCTGCAGTTGTCATTTTGTTTCTTGAGTTTGCTGTAGTTTAAGAAGGCATTTCATTTCATAGATCTAGTCATTAGCCATCAATAAATCAGTTTTCTCAAATTCAACTCATCTTTTCCCTATTTATATGAAGTTATGCATAAATGAAGAGAAGAACATGTTTTGTTCAGGGATTGTTGATTTGCAAGGAGGAACTCATCCCACCAACCTCATCTAAGTCTTCTCCACCTTCTACCAAGGCCTACCAACCCCTAATCCAAATTTATATTTTGTAGCCACCGTGGACAACCACCTTAGGAAAATCCAACCATCCTGAAGTGTTGGGCTGAGCCTTGGGTAATGTGCACCTTTCCTACACCCTATTTCACCATCAAATATATTTTTCACCATTTCATTCCACTTCCCTACCTTGCAAACTTCCTATAGAAGACCAGGACATCGTGCAGTAAACTAGGACATCTTGTAGCAGTTCCTGTAGCAGCTACAGGATCTCCTGTAGCAGCCTGTTTAAACCTGTTTTGAGCATAAATGATAGTCTGAGCATAGGGTAGGCCCTCCACTTGACTTCCATGCCTCTCAGTGCCATTTTAGACCAGATCTTCCATGCATTTCTCCCTTGCAAGGATCAAATTATTTAACTTAGCATTTACATTTCTAAAGAAAAAAATCAAAAGACTCTTTTTCTACCATTTCAAAATGAGATATCTAGTGCATGCATACATCAATCATAGAGTGATAGGATAACTTCCCATGTCCACTTATTCCAAATAGCCAAATGATAGAATGCAAGGTTAGATTAGTTATTTTCTACAAGTAATGTGTGTCATTTCTTAGCTAGATTATTTCATGGCATTTCATAGCACTTTCCATTCAACACTTTCATTTCCTAAATAGGCAAGCATTTACTTTCTTGCATTAAATATTAGCTTTACATTCAATGTTAGTAATCACACCACTTCTAGTAAATAGAAGATTGGTTTGAAAACCCTAGTGGTCTATCACCCCAGTTGAAAAGTGACAAGAGTAGACTGTTGCATCTACTGTGCATATAGCACTGTCACCTCCAAGTTTGTACGAAACCCCGAGTTGATAAAGTAAATTTGGTAGCCCTAGGAGTTGCAACATACTTGTAGCAATATTGAGGCTCATCACTTTTTGGCGTCATTGTCTAGGTAAATGTAATTTCTACTTTCCTTTGTATTTGACATTCAGTAAATAGTTGTAATTTCTGCTTTCTTTCTATGTTGCATTCAATAGATAGTTACAATTTCTGATTTTTTTTTATTTTGCAAGTAATTTTGCAAAAAAAAAATCATGCCACGTAGGAGTAGAGACAATTTAGGAAAACTTTTACCAAAAACCCCCACACCATCAGACAACCAACCTTCCCTCTTCTCTGGTGGCTGTCAGCTTCCCTCTCTGACTGCAGGGGAGATAGAGGACCCATTAGGTGAACAACCAGAGATCTTTGAAGAGCCTATTAGGGAAGAAAAAGAAGAAACCCTTCCACAAACTTACAACATGGCTGAAAATAGAAATGAAGGTGATCTTCCCATTAGAGAGACTAATGGAGATGCTAGGATGAAAAACATATGCCCCTCTGCCCTTCCTCACTTCCATGGCTTAACCTCAGAAGACCTTGATACCTTCTTGTTTGAGTTTGTTGTCATCTATAGAACTTCTAATTATACCTCTGATGACCAAAAGTTGAAGGTGTTCCCATCCACCCTTAAGGATGCAGCCTTGCATTGGTTCATGGGTTTACCTAGGGACGGTATCACTACCTGGGCTCAAATGCAACAATCCTTCAATGACAAGTATAGGGACTATTGTAAGTACAAGGTCACCAAAGAAGAAATTTTCAGAATGACCTTGGGACATGATGAATCCTTGGAATATTATGAGGAAAGGTTCCAACTCAGCTACAAAAGAGCCAGATGCACCCTTGATCCTGAATCACTCAAGTTAGTCCTCCTTAGAGGGATCAAAAAATATATCCTAGAAACCCTAAACATGTTGTCTGAAGGGGGCATCTATCAGCTATCTTATGGTGATATCAAGACAGTTTTCAAAATTCATTCTAGGGCAGCCAAAAAGAAGGGCAGGGCTAGTCAAGCTTTGGCCAGTTTATCCTCCTCCAAGACATCCATTAAAAGTGAAATTGGGAACATGTTGGAGGACTTTAAGAGTGAAATGTTGCATACCCTTTCTCTACACATGGACACCATGCAAATAAAGAGGAAGAAGGAGGAAGCAGAAAGATCTTTAGTTGTGTTTTGCCCTAAATGCACCAAAAGGCACCCTAGAAATGAATGCCCATTGAATCTTATAGAGATCTGCTCGGTCTATGAGGAAAGCCACTCCACAGACAAGTGCCCTTCTCTGCTTGGATTGAAAGTTGTGTATCAAGGAACTGAAGGTGTGACTGAACAACTCTGTTATATCAACCAAAGGAGGCCTCAAGGACCTCGACCATACCAGCAGGGCATGCAAGGGGCATCCTATTCATATTACAACCCCAATCAGAATGCATCCATTCCCCCTGGTGTCCTCCTATTCATCCTTCATGGTCCACACCTTCTCCCTAGTCTTATGCACCTCAATACCATTCCCAACCTACCAATCAATCATTTCAACCATATGCTCCCCCACAACCTCAGTGGAATACCCCATCACAAGGGTGGAGGCCCCCATTCAACCAATCTCCAGCTTTACTGCCTCCACCTCCATCTCAACCACATCTCCTTCACCCTGCTCCACCTAAGCAACCTCAGATGCCTGCTCAGCCAAATTTGAACCCGAACAACAAGCAAGCACAACAGGTCTATAGTGCAGAAATGATAGTCTGAGCATAAGGTAGGCCCTCCACTTGACTTCCATGCCTTTCAGTGCCATTTTAGACCAGCTCTTCCATGCCTTTCTCCCCTGCAAAGATTAGATTGTTTAACTTAGTATTTACATTTATAAATAAAAAATCAAAAGACTCTTTTTTCTGCCATTTCAACATGAGATAGCTAGTGCATGCATACATCAGTCATAGAGTGATAGGATAACTTCCCATGTCCACTTAGTCCAAATAGCCAGATGATAGAATGCAAGGTTAGATTAGTTCTTTTCTACAAGTAATGTGTGTCATTTCTTAGCTATATTATTTCATGGCATTTCATAGCACTTT